>OY740789.1:4997733-5247341 GCA_963514005.1 Raja brachyura
CTTTAACTTCATAGAAACATAGACAATAGGTGCAGGAGCTTCGAGCCAGCACCACCATTCAATGTGATCATGGCTGATCATCCCAATCAGTACCCCGTTCCTGCCTTCTCCCCATATCCCTTGACTCAATAGACAATAGACATCAGTCGATGAAAGTAAGAGAGAGACTGAACAAATTAAGGGAATGGTGTCAAGTTGGGAAAAGGGGAAGTACAACGGGATCTGGGGGTCCTTGTTCATCAGTCTATGAAAGTAAGCATGCAGGTACAGCAGGCAGTGAAGAAAGCGAAATGGCATGTTGGCCTTCATAACAAGAGGAGTTGAGTACAGGAGCAAAGTTGTACAGAGCCCTAGTGAGACCACACCTGGAGTATTGTGTGCAGTTTTGGTCCCCTAATTTGAGGAAGGACATTCTTGCTATTGAGGGAGTGCAGCGTAGGTTTACAAGGTTAATTCCCGGGATGACGGGACTGTCATTTGCTGAGAGAATGGAGCAGCTGGGCTTGTACACTCTGGAGTTTAGAAGGATGAGAGGGGATCTCATTGAAACATACAAGATTGTTAAGGGTTTGGACACGCTAGAGGCAGGAAACATGTTCCCGATGTTGGGGGAGTCCAGAACCAGGGGCCACACAGTTGAAGAATAAGGGGTAAGCCCATTTAGAACGGAGACGAGGAAACACTTTTTCTCACAGAGAGTTGTGTGATGCACTCGTCTCCACTCTTATTGGACAGAAAGCGTCCAGAGAACCGGCCTCTGAGGCAGAGAATTCCACAGACTCACCACTCTCTGTGAGAAAAAGCGTTTCCTCGTCTATTACTGAAATTCTCCGAGTTCGAATCGAGGGGGAAAACTCGAGAGAGAGAATTCACGAAAAACTCGGGAAAGTGGGACAGGGGCTAAACTGGTGAAAACGTCCATTGAGTTGGCCTCCACTGCCACTTCTGTGGTAGGAGCAGTGACCATTCTTCAGTCTGAGAGCCCGCGGGGAAAAGGGAGACACGGCGGGACAGGGGGCGTCTCTGGAGAGAGGGAACGGGTTACGTATTTTGGGGGGTCGAGACCCTTCTTCAGACTGACCAGAGGAGATTAGTGTAACTTGGCCTGGTGTTCTGCATGGACATTGTGGGCCAAAGGGCCTGTTCCTGTGCTGTTCCTGTGTTGACAGAGGAAGTGGCTGGGCCGCAGGTACGGACATGTCGCTGCTGGAGGAGGAGGCGGAGGAGGGGGAGGGCTTATTTGTTTTGACAGAACTCCGTGCACCTGAAGCAGAATAAGTCCCTGAGCACCGAGCCACAGCAGACAATATATCTGCAATCTCATTTAAATCCGGTTTCCATGCCAACGTAGCCCATGTAAAATAATTAATAGTGCGCCCAGGTTAGGCTGAACCCACAGCCGTGGCCTTTGTGCCTGCTGGGAGAGCAGGGGGAGGGAGGGGGGTGACACACACACACACACACACGCGCATGTAAACATGTTGTGAGTTGAAAACGCAATCACTGCACTTGAGCAAACTTGAGACATGATGTTCCTGGACCCCCTCCGCCCTCTGCTGATGGATCTGTGTATTTCAATAGCTCCCTTTAACTTTAGAGAAACACAGACAATAGGTGCAGGAGCTTCGAGCCAGCACCGCCATTCAATGTGATCATGGCTGATCATCCCCAATCAGTACCCTGTTCCTGCCTTCTCCCCATATCCCTGGAGTATTGTGCGCAGTTTTGGTCCCCTAATTTGAGGAAGGACATTCTTGCTATTGAGGGAGTGCAGCGTAGGTTTACCATATACCATATAACCATATAACCATATAACAATTACAGCACGGAAACAGGCCTTCTCGTCCCTTCCAGTCCGTGCCGACCATTTATTTTCCCCTAGTCCCATCTACCTGCACTCAGACCATACCCCTCCATTCCCTTCCCGTCCATATACCTATCCACTTTACTTTTAAATGTTAAAATCGATCCTGCCTCCACCACTTCTGCTGGAAGATCATTCCACACAGCCACCACTCTCTGAGTAAAGTAGTTCCCCCTCATGTTACCCCTAAACTTCTGTCCCTTAATTCTCATGTCATGCCCTCTTGTTTGAATCTTCCCTACCCTCAATGGGAAAAGCTTATCCACGTCAACTCTGTCTATCCCTTTCATCATTTTAAAGACCTCAATCAAGTCCCCCCTTAACCTTCTGCGCTCCAAAGAATAAAGACCTAACTTGTTCAACCTTTCTCTGTAACTTAGTTGCTGAAACCCAGGCAACATTCTAGTAAATCTCCTCTGTACTCTCTCTATTTTGTTGACATCCTTCCTATAAGGTTTACAAGGTTAATTCCTGGGATGGCGGGACTGTCATATGCTGAGAGAATGGAGCGGCTGGGCTTGTACACTATGGAGTTTAGAAGGATGAGCAGGGATCTCATTGAAACATATAAGATTGTTAAGGGCTTGTACACGCTAGAGGCAGGAAACATGTTCCCGATGTAGGGGGAGTCCAGAACCAGGGGCCACACAGTTTAAGAATAAGGAGTAAGCCATTTAGAACGGAGACGAGGAAACATTTTTTCTCACAGGGAGTGGTGTGAGGCACTCGTCTCCGCTCTTATTGGATTCCATGGCAGTGTGGCCCACTGGCGTGATATCCCTTCCGTTATTTTGAGGGGCGTCTCCACCATACCGTGCCCCCCGTGTCCAGCAGCGGAAGGACCCTAGACTGTGGCCCTCCCCCACCGAGCCCTGGCGTTGGCTGCACCGAGCTTCAGTGCGTTCCTCAGCACGTGCGGCCCTTCGAGCCAGCACCGCCATTCATTGTGATCATGGCTGATCGTCCCCAATCAATAACCCGTGCCTGCCTTCTCCCCATCTCCCTTGACTCCACTAGACCCGAGAGCTCTATCTAACTCTCTCTTAAATCCATCCAGTGACTTGGCCTCCACTGCCCTCTGTGGCAGAGAATGGAAACAGGCCCTTCAGCCCACCGAGTCCGCGCCGACCAGCGATCACCCCGTACACTAGCACCATCCCACACACTGGGGACTGTTGCCATAGAGGGAGTGCAGAGAAGGTTCACCAGACTGATTCCTGGGATGTCAGGACTGTCTTATGAACAAAGACTGCATAGACTAGGTTTATACTCTCTAGAATTTAGGAGATTGAGAGGGGATCTTATAGAAACTTACAAAATTCTTAAGGGGTTGGACAGGCTAGATGCAGGAAGATTGTTCCCGATGTTGGGGAGGTCCAGGACAAGGGATCACGGCTTAAGGATAAGGGGGAAATCCTTTAGGACCGAGATGAGAAGGACTTATTTCACACAGAGAGTGGTGGGTCTCTGGAACTCTCTGCCACAGAGGGTAGTTGAGGCCAGTTCATTGGCTATATTTAAGAGGGAGTTAGATGTGGCCCTTGTGGCTAAGGGGATCAGAGGGTATGGAGAGAAGGCAGGTACGGGATACTGAGTTGGATGATCAGCCATGATCATATTGAATGGCGGTGCAGGCTCGAAGGGCCGAATGGCCTCCTCCTGCACCTAATTTCTATGTTTCTATGTTTACAATCTTTAACCGACAAACCCGCACGTCATTGGAGTTTGTACGTTCTCCCCGTGGCCTGCGTGGGTTTTCTCCAGGAAGTTCCGGTTTCCTCCCACACTCCAAAGACGTGCAGGTTTGTGGGTGAATTGGCTCTGGTAAAGATTGTAACTTGTCCCTAGTGTGTGTGGGACCGTGTGAAGGTGATGGCGTGGACCCGTTTCCACGCTGTAACCCTAAAGTGAAGCTCGGTTCCGTTTACTGTCACGTGTGCTGAGGTACAGTGAAAAGCTTTTGTGTCGCGCGCTAACCAGTCAGCGGAAAGACTACACACGATTACAATCGAGCCGTCCACAGTGTTTAGATACAGGAGTAAAGGGCCTGTCCTACCAGCATCCGACTCCATGCGATGAGCGCGATCAAACCGGCAGCGGGGGCCGCGCGGAGGTCGGGTGATCCCCTGTACAGGGCCGTTCCCACCAACATGCGCCTGCATGCGGCAAGCAAGCGCGACCAAACCGGCAGCGAGGGCCGCGCGGAGGTCGGGTGAGTGGCGCAACGCGGCGCAAAGTGAGGCGAACTTGGAGCAAAGTCTGAAAGGTCAGTTCGCCAGGACAGAGAGGGGCACACAGAGAGGGACACAGAGGCACACACACACAGAGGGCCACGGAGCCACACACACATAGAGGGTCACGGAGGCACCTACAGAGAGGGTCACGGAGGCACGATGTCGGGGCGGTGCAATGCGTCGAGGCGACTGCGAGCCGACAAGCCGTTGCCGCGCGGAATTTTTGAACACGGTCAGTTTTTCGGAGCCCGGAGTCCCGATGTCGGGACGAATTCCGCACCGCTCCGGCGACCGGCCTCGCGACGCCGGACGGCTCAAGCGACCACGTTAGGTCGCGCTCATCGCATGGAGCAGCATGCTGGTGGGACAGGCCCTTGAGGGAAGAACGCTTTGAACAACCCTCTTTCCAGAGTGATGGTATGTGTGCGATTGTGTGACAACATTTACTTTGGCTCTATTTCCTGGTCCATTGAACCCGACATTCACAGTTGACTTTGGGCTGTGATGTGTGGGGTGTGGTTGGGACTTGCTGATCTCATCTTTGTTCTGCATGGCTCATTAACTTTAGACTTTACTTTGAACTTTAGCGATACAGAAACAATAGACAATAGACGCAGGAGAAGGCCATTCGGCCCTTTGAGCCAGGGTTCCTTGTTCATCAGTCAATGGAAGTAAGAGAGAGACTGAACTAATTGAGAGAATGGAGTCAAGTTGGGAAAAGGGGAAGTACAGCGGGATCTGGGGATCCTTGTTCATCAATCAATGAAAGTAAGCATGCAGGTACAGCAGGCAGTGAAGAAAGCCAATGGCATGTTGGCCTTCATAACAAGAGGAGTTGAGTATAGGAGCAAAGAGGTCCTTCTGCAGTTGTACAGGACCCTAGTGAGACCACACCTGGAGTATTGTGTGCAGTTTTGGTCCCCTAATTTGAGGAAGGACATTCTTGCTATTGAGGGAGTGCAGCGTAGGTTCACCAGGTTAATTCCCGGGATGGCGGGACTGTCATATGCTGGGAGAATGGAGCGGCTGGGCTTGTACACTCTGGAGTTTAGAAGGATGAGAGGGGGTCTTATTGAAACATATAAGATTGTTAAGGGTTTGCACCCACTAGAAGCAGGAAACATGTTCCCGATGTTGGGGGATTCCAGAACCAGGGGCCACAGTTTAAGAATAAGGGGTAAGCCATTTAGGACAGAGACGAGGAAACACTTTTTCTCACAGAGAGTGGTGAGTCTGTGGAATTCTCTGCCCCAGAGGGCGGTGGAGGCCGGTTCTCTGGATACTTTCAAGAGAGAGCTAGATAGGGCTCTTAAAGATAGCGGAGTCAGGGGATATGGGGAGAAGGCAGGAACGGTGTACTGCCTTCGAGCCAACCGTCCTCCACCGCCCTCTGAGGCAGAGAATTCCACAGACTCACCACTCTCTGTGAGAAAAAGTGTTTCCTCATCTCCGTTCAAAATGGCTTACCCCTTGTTCTTAAACTGTGTGCGTGGCCCCTGGTTCTGGACTCCCCCCAACATTCATGTGGCCCACTGGCGTGATATCCCTTCCCTTATTTTGAGGAGCGTCTCCACCATACCGTGCCCCCCATGTCCAGCAGCGGAAGGACCCTAGACTGTGGCCCTCCCCTACCGAGCCTTGGCGTTGGCTGCACCGAGCTTCAGTGCGTCCCTCAGCACGTACTCCTGCAGTCTGCAGTGGGCCAGTCGGCAACATTCCCCGATGGACATATAACATATAACATATAACAATTACAGCACGGAAACAGGCCTTCTCGGCCCTTCCAGTCCGTGCCGACCATTTATTTTCCCCTAGTCCCATCTACCTGCACTCAGACCATACCCCTCCATTCCCTTCCCATCCATATACCTATCCACTTTACTTTTAAATGTTAAAATCGATCCTGCCTCCACCACTTCTGCTGGAAGATCATTCCACACAGCCACCACTCTCTGGGTAAAGAAGTTCCCCCTCATGTTACCCCTAAACTTCTGTCCCTTAATTCTCATGTCATGCCCTCTTGTTTGAATCTTCCCTACCCTCAATGGGAAAAGCTTATCCACGTCAACTCTGTCTATCCCTTTCATCATTTTAAAGACCTCAATCAGGTCCCCCCTAAACCTTCTGTGCTCCAAAGAATAAAGACATCTCGCTCCGCTGGGAGGTCAACAAAGGCCAAAGTGTAGCAATGTTACAAAATGTTGAGATTTTAAAAATCAAGTCTGCAATTTATCCCATCAGATAAAGCATAAAAAGAAGTTTAATTTGACACCTAATTCACTTTCATACCTTCAGTATTAAGAAAGTTATGACCATTTTCATACTCGGAAATTAGCATCTTGCTCCCCATTGCCTTTCAATTGACTCAACTCAAAAGCTGTGATCTAGAACCGTTAAAAGTCCATAACTTTCTTAAAAATTAAGAGAACTCAATGAAATTTTCAGTTATTATAGATTGAAGCATTCTGAAACAAATATGAAACAATCTTACTTGGATGACCTGAAATTAAAGCATATAATTAGTTAGTTATCTAATTGTAGCTAATTACAAAATTCAATGAGTAGATCTAAACATCTATCCATTTCTTAAGAAAAGATAAACTTTTTTTAAATTGCCTAAGTGTCCAAATAACATTCACACAATAATCCACAATATAACATAATTTTTAAATCTCATTTTCATGAATTTCTGGGCCAAATGGAAGGAATTTAGTGTTTAATGCCTGTAAATTAATGGCCATTTAAATCAACTAGCGAGTGGGTTTTAGTGGAATGCGGTGGATTGGAACGTTGCGGTTTGCGGTGAAGTCGGTATTAAAAATGCAGCCGGTTCATACATTTTTTTGTCCCCTTTTCGCAACATGAAAATGTGATTAAAGCCTCCCTAAAAACCAAGTTTTTATGTAAAAATAAACTGTGTAGCTTCTTTTATCGCCTACGTTAGGTCCGTTCCGCTGTCACCGTTCGGAGCTTTAGAAGATGATTTTTAATCTACTCTAGTTAATAGATAATCTAGCGTAGTTTAAAAACCTTTATGAATGAAAGGTCGCAACGATTTCTCTTTAGCAACGAAATCGCCCGACATGGATCGATTTGGACTGTCTAGAGAAAATCGGCATTTTAAACCCGCCCCCCTCTGAAAGGCGCCAAAGTCGCGCACACAGGGAGCGACAGAACTGCAGCGCTGCTCAAGGTAGGTATTGTAACATACCTACAAAGAGCCTGTTTCACCGAGTTGATGACCCTCCAGCAGCACTCGATGCCCCTCCTGTGGATGTGACCCTGGGACAAGTCCGTAAACCATGTGCGCGTGTGATACTAACAGTGTTTGTCCTCCTGTCTTCCTTTAGTTGAACGAGTCAGAACTCAGAAGCGAACTTTTACCAGATGGATCAACTTCCACTTGGAGAGGGTGAGGGAGAACCTCTATTTCTCTTTGTTTTTTTTTCCACTGCAAGATAAGAATCGACACGTCCCTTCAGAAAGGACGAGGAAACTGGAACGGGTGTCGTTAATATTTTTTAAGTGCTCACAGTTCTTTGAGGGTAGACGGAAAATGCTGGAGAAACTCAGCGGGTGAGGCAACATCTATGGAGTGAAGGAATGGGTGGCGTTTCGGGTCGAGACCCTTCTTCAGACTGAGAGTCAGTGGAGAGGGCAGCGAGAGATATAGATGGCGACACAGAGAGATATAGAATTAAGAAATGAAAGATATGCAAAAATGTAAGGAGTAAAAACGAAACGAATCTCCTCTGCCATATCCCTCCGTTCCCTGCATGTCCACGTGCCTGTCTAAAAGCCTCCTGGATGCCACGATCGTATAGACATCGTCGCATAGTTTCAGCACGGAAACAGGCCCTTCGGCCCAACTTGTCCATGCTGACCAAGGTGCCCCATCTACACTAGTCTCACTCACCTGCGTGTAGCCCGTGTCCCTCTGGCCACTACCCTACCCACCTCCACCCCCACCCCTGGCAGCGGCTCCAGGGACCCACCACCCCCTGTGTAAAAAAACCTGCCCCGCACATCTCCTTTAGACTTTTGCCCGTCTCACCTTAAACCTATCGAGCCTCTAGTCTTTGACATTTCCATCCTGGGAGAAAATGATTCGGACTATCGACCTGAAGAAGGGTCCCGACCCGAAACGTCACCTATTTCCTTCACTCCGTAGATGCTGCAGACCACACCTGGATTATTGTGTGCAGTTTTGGTCTCCCAATTTGAGAAAGGATATTCTTGCTATTGAGGGAGTGCAGCGTAGGTTTACAAGGTTAATTCCCGGGATGGCGGGACTGTCACATGCTGAGAGAATGGAGCGGCTGGGCTTGTACACTCTGGAGTTTAGAAGGAAGAGAGGGGATCTCATTGAAACATATAAGATTGTTAAGGGTTTGGACACGCTAGAGGCAGGAAACATGTTCCCGATGTTGGGGGCATCCAGAACCAGGGGCCACACAGTTTAAGAATAAGGGGTAAGCCATTTAGAACGGAGACGAGGAAACACTTTTTCTCAAAGAGAGTGGTGAGTCTGTGGGATTCTCTGCCTCAGAGGCCAGTTCGCTGGGTGCTTTCAAGAGAGAGCTAGATAGGGATCTTAAAGATAGCGGAGTCGGGGGATATGGGGAGAAGGCAGGAACGGGGTACTGATTGGGGATGATCAGCCATGATCACATTGAATGGCGGTGCTGGCTCGAAGGGCCGAATGGCCTACTCCTGCACCTGTTGTCCATTGTCTAGTGTGCGGGGATCGCCGGTCAGCGTGGACACGATGGGCCGAAGGGCCTGTTTCTGCGCTGTGAACCATTAACTCTATCTGACGCTCTCTGTTTGACCTCTTCCAGTGCAAGCCTCCACTGGAGGTGAAAGACTTGTTCGAGGACATGCAGGATGGGAAAGTCCTGATGTCGCTGCTGCAGGTGTTGTCTGGACAACCGCTGGTACGTACACTCCAAGCCCCAGCGTTCCGGGTAGACAAAGGTACAGGATTGGACAGGCTAGACGCAGGAAAAATGTTCCCCATGTTGGGGAGAGTTGAGAACAAGCGGGCCACAGTTTAAGAATAAGGGCTATGTTTCAGAAGGAACTGCAGATGCTGGAAAAATCGAAGGTAGACAAAAATGGTGGAGAAACTCAACGTTTTGGGTCGAGACTTCTTCAGACTTCTGTCCTGAGTCTGAACAGTGGGTAGTTGAGGCCAGTTCGTTGGCTATACTTAAGAGGGCGTTAGATGTGGCACTTGTGGCTAAGGGGATCAGAGGGTATGGAGAGAAGGCAGGTACGGGATACTGAGTTAGATGATCAGCCATGATCATATTGAATGGCGGTGCAGGCTCGAAGGGCCGAATGGCCTACTCCTGCACCTAATTTCTATGTTTCTATGAAACGTCACCTATTTCCTTCGCTCCATAGATGCTGCTTCACCCGCTGAGTTTCTCCAGAATAAGGGGTTGGCCATTTTGGACTGACATGAGGAAAAACATTTTCACCCAGAGAGTTGCGAATCTTTGGAATTCTCTGCCACAGAAGGCAGTGGAGGCCGATTCACTGGATGTTTTCAAGAGAGAGTTAGATTTAGCTCTTAGGGCAAACGGAATCAAGGGATATGGGGTGAATGGGGTACCGGTTTTAGATGATCAGCCGTGATCATATTGAATGGTGGTGCTGGCTCGAAGGGCCGAATGGCCTCCTCCTGCACCTATTGTCTATGTTTCTATATCTTAGCAATACAGCGGGAAAACAGGCCCACTGATCCACACTGTTCAGTGTAGTTTATTGTCACGTGTACCGAGGTACAGTGAAAAGCTTCTGCTGCGAGCTAACCAGTCAGCGGAAAGACAATACATGATTACAATCGAGCCTTCTACAGTGTACAGATACAGGATAAGGGAATAACGTTTAGTGCAAGGTAAAGCCAGCAAAGTCCGGTCAAGGATAGTCCGTGGGTCACCAATGAGGTAGATAGTAGGTCAGCGCTGCTCTCTGGTTGTGGTAGGATGGTTCAGTTGCCTGATAACAGCTGGGAAGAAACTGTCCCTGAATCTGGAGGTGTGCGTGCGTTTTCACACTTCTGTACCTCTTGCCTGATGGGAGAGGGGAGAAGAGGGAGTGGCTGGGGGTGAGACTGGTCCTTGATTGATGATGCTGCCGTCCTTGCCGAGGCAGCGTGAGGTATAGATGGAGTCGGTGGAAGGGAGGTTGGGTTGTGTGTGACGGTCTGGGCTGCGTCCACAATTCTCTGCAACTTCTCGCGGTCTTGGATGGAGCCGTTCCCAAACCGAGCTGTGATGCATCGCGATAAAATGCTCTCGACGGCGCATCTGTAGAAGTTGGTGGGAGTTGTGGGGGACGTGCAGAACTTCCTAAACCTTCTAAGGAAGTAGAGGCGTCGGTGTGCTTTCTTGGTCGTTGCTTCAATATGGGTGGCCCAGGAGATGTCCTTTGGTGACATTGTCTCCTAGTTTTCAACCTTCTCTACTTGGGCACCGTCAATGCAAACTGGGGAATGTGGACCACTTCACTTCCTGAAGCCCAGCACTGTCTGAACATCAATCACCTGTTGTACAGGGCCCTAGTGAGACCACACCTGGAGTATTGTGTGCAGTTTGGGTCCCCTAATTTGAGGAAGGACATTCTTGCTATTGAGGGAGTGCAGCGTAGGTTCACCAGGTTAATTCCCGGGATGGCGGGACTGTCATATGCTGAGAGAATGAGGCAGCTGGGCTTGTACACTCTGGAGTTTAGAAGGATGAGAGGGGATCTCATTGGAACATATAAGATTATTAAGGGTTTAGACACGCTAGAGGCAGGAAACATGTTCCCGATGTTGAGGGAGTCCAGAACCGGGGCCACACACAGTTTAAGAATAAGGGGTAAGCCATTTAGAACGGAGACGAGGAAACACTTTTTCTCACAGAGAGTTGGGAGTCTGTGGAATTCTCTGCCTCAGAGGGCGGTGGAGGCCGGTTCTCTGGATGCTTTCAAGAGAGAGCTAGATAGGGCTCTTAAAGATAGCGGAGTCAAGGGATATGGGGAGAAGGCAGGAACGGGGTACTGATTGGGGATGATCAGCCATGATCACATTGAATGGTGGTGCTGGCTCGAAGGGCCGAATGGCCTACTCCTGCACCTGTCGCCTACTGTTCACAATAGCTCTATGCTATCCCACTGTCTCATTGCCCCTACACATCACGGGCAATTTTTACAACGGTCAATTAATCTACCAACCCACACGTCTAAAGTTGCCTCTCCAGAGATGCTGCCTGACCCACTGAGTTTAGAAGTACCGCATGGAAACAGACCCTTCAGCCCACGCAGACCATCGATCACCCGCTCGCACTAGTTCCCTGCTATCCCACTTTCTCAACCACTCCCTGCGCAATAGACAATAGGGGCAGGAGTAGGCCATTCGGCCCTTCGAGCCAGCACTATGGGGCAATTTACAGAGGGCCACTTAACCTACAAACCCGCACGTCTTTGGGATGTGGGAGGAAACCGGAGCACCCGGAGGGAAAGCCTCGATCCCTAATCCCTGTCCTCCTAGGTTCCTCTGCAACACGCTGCCCTGCCCTGGTTTAACTTTCCAAAATGCAACACCCGGGCCGGCACGGTGGCGCAGTGGTAGAGACGCTGCCTCACAGCGCCAGAGACCCGGGTTCAATCCCGACTGCCGGCACTGTCCGGAACGCTTGCACGATCTCCCCGCGACCTGCGTGGGTTTTCTCCGAGATCTTTGGTTTCCTCCCACACTCCGAAGACGTGCAGGTTTGCAGGTTAATTGGCTTGGGATAAATGTAAAAATGTGTGTGTGTGTTCTTGCATAAATATGCGGGGAAAAACCCTGCATCCCCTACAATTAAAATGTGGATTATGGAGATGTCGGAGACCTTAAATCTGTCAAAAATTAGATTTGTCTTAATTGACAAACCAGAATTATTTATTAGAATATGGTCGCCGTTCATAGATTATTTGAAGGGGTAGAATGGGCCAGCGCTGAGGCTTGACGGAAGCTTGAACCCAGGATTAGACGAATAGTTTTGTTTTCTTACCTACGGACCTATCTCCTAAGTTGTATTATGGATAGTTTATTTTATGTTTCTAAGTTTTCTTTTCCTTTTTAATATTTTTTCTACCTATATAAAAAAAAAAAAAAATTAATTAGAGTCAATGTTAATATGTAACTGATAAATGTAGACTCCTGCTACATTGGTAGTGGAGTCCTTGGAATCCTGAATATTTAATATGTAACCGTTTAACAAAGTTTGTAATGGTTTGGGCTAGGATATGTACATGCCTCTAATAAAAGTTAACTAAAAAATTTTTTAAAAATGTGCGGGGATTGCTGGTCGGCACGGACCCGGTGGGCCGAATGGCCTGTTTCCCCGCGCTGTACCTCTAAACTAAAAGCCCTTTGTGCTTTGCGCCTGACCAGATGCAGCACTACAAACAGTCGACGCATCGGATCTTCAGACTCAACAACATTGCCAGGGCTTTGAAATTCCTGGAGGACGGCTATGTGAGTATTAATGTTTCACACCTCGAGGGGCAAGAGTGTTTTGTTGTCAAATAGCCCAAAGCGGAACAATGAAATTCTTACTTGCAGCAGCGCAACAGAATACGGAAACATGGCATCTAAGGAGCGAGACCCGTCTCGACCCGAAACGTCGCCTATCTCCTTCGCTCCTTAGATGCTGCTGCACCCGCTGAGTTTCTCCAGCTTTTTGTGTAACCCTCGATTCTCCAGCATCTGCAGTTCCTTCTTTAACACAGAATATGGAAACATAGTGCTCTGTAAATCCCGTAAATGAATAAGTTTGAATGAACAGGTTTATTGGCCAAGTATTCACATACAAGGAATTTGGCTTGGTGCTCCGCCCGCAAGTGACAAGATGACCATGGAAGAAACAACAACAGAGTTCAGTTTATAAAGATAGATAGGTAGGTAGGTAGTGTTAAAGAAGGAACTGCAGATGCTGGAGAATCGAGGGTTACACAAAAAGCTGGAGAAACTCAGCGGGTGCAGCAGCATCTAAGGAGTGAAGGAGATAGGCGACGTTTCGGGTCGAGACCCTTCTTCAGACTCAGATCTCAGATTATTAAGGGTTTGGACAAGCTAGAGGCAGGAAACATGTTGTAATATAACCATATAACAATTACAGCACGGAAACATGCCTTCTCGGCCCTTCCAGTCCGTGCCGACCATTTATTTTCCCCAAGTCCCATCTACCTGCACTCAGACCATACCCCTCCATTCCCTTCCCGTCCATATACCTATCCACTTTACTTTTAAATGTTAAAATCGATCCTGCCTCCACCACTTCTGCTGGAAGATCATTCCACACAGCCACCACTCTCTGAGTAAAGAAGTTCCCCATCATGCTACCCCTAAACTTCTGTCCCTTAATTCTCATGTCATGCCCTCTTGTTTGAATCTTCCCTACCCTCAATGGGAAAAGCTTATCCACGTCAACTCTGTCTATCCCTTTCATCATTTTAAAGACCTCAATCAAGTCCGCCCTTAACCTTCTGCGCTCCAAAGAATAAAGACCTAACTTGTTCAACCTTTCTCTGTAACTTAGTTGCTGGAACCCAGGCAACATTCTAGTAACATTCTAGTCTGAAGAAGGGTCTCGACCCGAAACGTCGCCTATCTCCTTCGCTCCTTAGATGCTGCTGCACCCGCTGAGTTTCTCCAGCTTTTTGTGTAACCCAACATTCTAGTAAATCTCCTCTGTACTCTCTCTATTTTGTTGACATCCTTCCTATAATTATTTGACCAAAATTGTACACCATACTCCAGAATTGGTCTCACCAATGCCTTGTACAATTTTAACATTACTTCCCTACTCCTATATTAAATGCTCTGATTTATAAAGGCCAGTACACCAAAAGCTTTCTTTACCACCCTATCTACATGCGATTCCACCTTCAGGGAACTATGCATAGTTATTCCTAGATCCCTCTGTTCCACGGCAGTCCTCAATTCCCTACCATTTACCATGTACGTCCTATTTTGATTTGTCCTGCCAAGATGTAGCACCTCACACTTATCAGCATTAAACTCCATCTGCCATCTTTCAGCCCACTCTTCCAAATGGCCCAAATCTCTCTGTAGACTTTGAAAATCTACTTCATTATCCACAGCACCACATATCTTAGTATCATCTGCATACTTACTTATCCAATTTTCCACCCCATCATCCAGATCATTGATGTACATGACAAACAACAGTGGACCCAACATAGATCCCTGAGGCACCCCACTGGTCATCGGCTTCCAACCTGACAAACAGCCATCCACCATTACTCTCTGGCATCTCCCATTCAGCCACTGTTGAATCCATCTTGCTACTCCACCATTAACACCCAAAGATTGTACCTTCTTAACCAACCTTCCATGAGGAACCTTGTCAAAGGCCTTACTGAAATCCATATAGACAACATCCACTGCTTTACCCTCATCAATTTCCCTAGTAACCTCTTCAAAAAATTCAAGAAGGTTTGTCAAACATGACCTTCCAGGCACAAATCCATGTTGACTGTTCTTGATCAGACCCTGTTTATCCATGTTCCCGATGTTGGGGGAGTCCAGAACCAGGGGGCACTGTTTAAGATTAAGAGGTGAGCCATTTAGAACGGAAACACTTTTTCTCACAGAGAGTGGTGAGTCTGTGGAATTCTCTGCCTCAGAGGGCGGTGGAGGCCGGTTCTCTGGATACTTTCAAGAGAGAGCTAGATAGGGCTCTTAAAGATAGCGGAGTCAGGGGATATGGGGAGAAGGCAGGAATGAGGTACAGATTGGGGATGATCAGCCATGATCACATTGGCTCGAAGGGCCGAATGGCCTACTACAAGACGCAAGATACATTTATTTGTCACATGTGCCAGTTGGCGCAGTGAAATGAAATCACCATACAGTAAAAATAAAGAGCACACGATAGACTCCACCATAAAACATCCCCACACAGCAGGATCAAAGTTTCCCACAGCGAGGGAAGGCTCCAAAGTCAGTCATCTTCCTCTAATGTACTGCTGCATACTACATGCCGCCTTCGGTCATGGCCGGAGGTGGTGCTGGGATCCGACCCGAGTAGTAGCAGTCAAATACGGGACAGGGGGTGGTCCCGTATGGGACAAACCAATTCTGCCCAATATATACAGGATGTGATGGCTAATATACGGGAGAGTTGGCAACCCTGGATGAGAGCGTGGCCAGGGTGGTGTGGGTCTCTGATGATGCTGTGTGCAGTGGCGCGGCTCCTCTACAGTCGTCCATCTTTTTAAAAATATTTTGTCTTGTTAAATGTCGGTCTTGAGCTTAGTTTTTAATATTTCTTAGCTGTGTTTTTGTGGGGGGTGGAGGGGGGGGGGGGGGGGGGGGGGGAATCCGTTAGTCTCTTCCCTGTACGGAGGACCCGACTTTTTCCCTGTCGGGTCTCCGGTGTCGTTGGGCCTAACATCGTGGAGCCGGCGGGGACCAACCTGAGGGCTCCAATCGCGGAGCCTGCGGACCAGACATCGCGGAGCTGGCCGACTTCAGAGCGGGGGGAGTGATGGCGGTGGCGCTCGGCTGCGACCCGACTTTGGAGCTTTGAAAGCTCCGGCTGCAGGCCCGGTAGTCAGGAACATCGGGAGCTCCAGGTCCCTGGTGGGAGACGTTTCGGAGCTCCCGCAACGGCAACTTCTCCCGCTGGAATCGCGGGGTTTAAGGACACGGAGCGGGGCCTAACATCGCCCGGCGCGGGTTAGCGGCCACGGAACTTACCATCGTCCGCCAGGGGGCTCTATCATCGGAGCCCCAGTTTGCCTAGACGCTGCAGTTGGACTGCTGGACCGCAGGTTACATAGAAACATAGAAATTAGGTGCAGGAGTAGGCCATTCGGCCCTTCGAGCCTGCACCGCCATTCAATATGATCATGGCTGATCATCCAACTCAGTATCCCGTACCTGCCTTCTCTCCATACCCTCTGATCCCCTTAACCACAAGGGCCACATCTAACTCCCTCTTAAATATAGCCAATCAACTGGCCTCAACTACCCTCTGTGGCAGAGAGTTCCAGAGACCCACCACTCTCTGTGTGAAAAAAGTCTTTCTCATCTCAGTCCTAAAGGATTTCCCCCTTATCCTTAAGCTGTGACCCCTTGTCCTGGACCTCCCCAACATCGGGAACAATCTTCCTGCATCTAGCCTGTCCAACCCCTTAAGAATTTTGTAAGTTTCTATAAGATCCCCTCTCAATCTCCTAAATTCTAGAGAGTATAAACCGAGTCTATGCAGTCTTTGTTCATAAGATAGTCCTGACATCCCAGGAATCAGTCTGGTGAACCTTCTCTGCACTCCCTCTATGGCAATAATGTCCTTCCTCAGATTTGGAGACCAGAACTGTATGCAATACTCCAGGTGTGGTCTCACCAAGACCCTATACAACTGCAGTAGAACCTCCCTGCTCCTATACTCAAATCCTTTTGCTATGAAAGCTAACATACCATTCGCTTTCTTCACAGCCTGCTGCACCTGCATGCCTACTTTCAATGACTGGTGTACCATGACACCCAGGTCTCGCTGCATCTCCCCTTTTCCTAATCGGCCACCATTTAGATAATATTTAGTCTGCTTTCCTGTTTGTGCCACCAAAGTGTATAACCTCACATTTATCCACATTATACTGCATCTGCCAAACATTTGCCCACTCACCCAGCCTATGCAGTCTCCTAGCATCCTCCTCACAGCTAACACTGCCCCCCAGCTTAGTGTCATCCGCAAACTTGGAGATATTGCCTTCAATTCCCTCATCCATGATCCCTACATCATTAATGTATATTGTAAATAGCTGGGGTCCCAGCACTGAGTCTTGCGGTACCCCACTAGTCACTGCAGGGTTGAACCGTGGGGTTACAGAACATGGAGCCGTGGCCAAACATCGCCCGGCGTGGCTTAATGGCCACAGGACCTACCATCGCCCGCCGGGGGCTTTAACATCGGAGCCCCAGTTCGCCTAGACGCTGCACTTGGACTGCTGGACCACGGGTGAAGAACAGGGGGAAGAAATAGGACTTTGCCTTCCGTCACAGTGAGGAGGTGTTGGAGACTCACTGTGGTGGCTGTTTGTGTAAACTGTTCCCGATGTTGGGGAGGTCCAGGACAAGGGGTCACGGCTTAAGGATAAGGGGGAAATCCTTTAGGACCGAGATGAGAAGGACATTTTTCACACAGAGAGTGGTGGGTCTCTGGAACTCTCTGCCACACAGGGTAGTTGAGGCCAGTTCGTTGGCTATATTTAAGAGGGAGTTAGATGTGGCCCTTGTGGCTAAGGGGATCAGAGGGTATGGAGAGAAGGCAGGTACGGGATACTGAGTTGGATGATCAGCCATGATCATATTGAATGGCGGTGCAGGCTTGAAGGGCCGAATGGCCTACTCCTGCACCTAATTTCTATGTTCTATGTTTCTATGTGTTAAGTGTGGGTCTTGGGTTGTTTTTGTAATGTAAAACAGAAACTGTAGAAAATGCAATTTTGTTCAAACTTGTTTGAATGACAATAAATAACATCCCATTCTATTCTGTGCATGCTGGCTGCCATTTTGAGGCAGCGACTCCTGTAGATGTGCCGGGTGGTGTGGCCTGGCCAGTGCCAGTGGCACTAGCCATCGTTAAACACCCTTGTTGTTCGCAGGTCAGGCTGGTGAGCATCGATGCCCCGGAGATAGCCGACGGAAACCCATCCCTCATCCTCGGATTAATCTGGAACATCATCCTCCACTTCCAGGTGAGGCGGGAGAATCCCTACCCTTCATCCACTGGGAAACCGGGGATAAGCCGTCACCGCAGGCCCTTCGGCCCTACCTGCCCATGGCAGCCAGCCAAGATGCCGCATCTACACTGGTCCCACATGCCAGCACGATACCAAGGACGCTCTTGCTGTTGAGGGAGTGCAGCGTAGGTTCACCAGGTTAATTCCCGGGATGGCGGGACTGTCATACGCTGAGAGAATGGAGCGGCTGGGCTTGTACACTGGAGTTTAGAAGGATGAGAGGGTATCTTATTGAAACGTGCTAGAGTTTGGACACGCTAGAGGAAGGAAACATGTTCCCGATGTTGGGGGAGTCCAGAACCAGGGGCCACAGTTTAAGAGGAAGAATGGTCTCGACCCGAAACGTCGCCTATCTCCTTCGCTCCTTAGATGCTGCTGCACCCGCTGAGTTTCTGCAGCTTTTTGTGTAACCCGCCACAGTTTAAGAATAAGGGGTAAGCCATTTAGAACGGAGACGAGGAAACACTTTTTCTCACAGAGAGTTGCGAGTCTGTGGAATTCTCTGCCTCAGAGGGCGGTGGAGGCCGGTTCTCTGGATGCTTTCAAGAGAGAGCTAGATAGGGCTCTTAAAAATAGCGGAGTCAGGGGATATGGGGAGAAGGCAGGAACGGGGTACTGATTGGCGATGGTAACACGAAAAGCTGGAGAAACTCAGCGGGTGTAGCAGCATCTAAGGAGCGAAGGAGATAGGCGACGTTTCGGGTCGAGACCCTTCTTCAGACTTGATTGGCGATGATCAGCCATGATCACATTGTATGGCGGTGCTAACTCGAAGGGCCGAATGGCCTACTCCTGCTCCTATTGTCTATTGTCCATTGACATTTCAATGGCCTGTTTCCTTTATCATCGATACTTTTTTTGCTTATCTTTCATTCATTGTTCCTTATCTCTCCACATCGCTGTCTGTATCTCTCGTTTCCCTGATCCCCAACCAGTCTGAAGAAGGGTCTGGACCCAAAACGTCGCCCATTCCTTCTCTACAGAGATGCTGCGTGTTCCGCTGTGGTGCAGTGGATGTTGGTGTTAAATTCTATAGTGTATTGTGTGTGGTTCTTTTCACTGCTGGCAGATTCATTTCACCGCACCTTCGGGTGTGTGTGTGTGTGACGGATACCATTGACTTTTGACTTCTCTCTGCGATTGCAGATCAAGGAGGCCGCCGTGCACCTGAAGATCTTCTCCCCCTCCGCCAGCCTTTGTTCCTTGTACAATGGGGGTGACGTTCACCTGCCCGCGGACCCGGCCTCTGCAAGGGCGACCGCGCCCAGCGTTCCCTCCAAGGACCACAGGAAGGTGATTAAGGCGCTGCTGAAGTGGGTGCAGAGGAGAACGGCAAAGTAAGTTCCTCCCAACCCCATCTCCGCCTCTCTCCCCGTCCCCCAACAACTGCCTGTGGAATTTGGCCTCTCTCCCAATCCAGAGAAGGAAGCTTAAGAAGGAACTGCAGATGCTGGGGAAAAAAAAAAAAATCGAAGGGAGACAAAAAAAATGCTGGAGTGACTCAGCGGGCGAGGCAGCGTCTCTGGAGAGAAGGAATGGGCGACGTTTCGGGTCGAGACCCTTCTTCAGACTGATGTCCGGGGAGGGGGTGGGAGGGGGACGAAGAAATGTAAGACTGGTGGGGAGAACTGGGAAGGGGATGGAGAGAGAAAGCACGGGCTAGCTTCTTACACATTTTGTCCACATCTTCAGTTCTTTCTTACACTAAGTAAATTGTCCCTGATGTGTGTAGATTAGTGTTAGTGTGCGGGGATCGCTGGTCGGCACGGACTCAGTGGGCCGAAGGGCCTGTTTCCGCGCTGGATCTAAACTAAACTACACACTAGATGGATATGAAAGACATTCTTGCCGTAGAGGGAGTACAGAGAAGGTTCACCAGACTGATTCCTGGGACGGCAGGACTTCCCATATGAAGAAAGACTGGATAGACTCGGCTTGTACTCGCTGGAATTTAGAAGATTGAGGGGGGATTTTATAGAAACGTACAAAATTCTTAAGGGGTTGGACAAGGCTAGATGCAGGAAGATTGTTCCCGATGTTGGGGAGGTCCAGGACAAGGGGTCACAGTTTAAGGATAAGGGGGATGTCTTAAGGGACCGAGATGAGAAAATCATTTTTCATACAGAGAGTGGTGAATCTGTGGAATTCTCTGCCACAGAAGGTAGTTGAGGCCAGTTCATTGGCTATATTTAAGAGGGAGTTAGATGTGACCCTTATGGCTAAAGGGATCAGGGGGTATGGGGAGAAGGCAGGTATAGGATACTGAGTTGGATGATCAGCCATGATCATATTGAATGGCGGTGCAGGCTCGAAGGGCCGAATGGCCTACTCCTGCACCTATTTTCTATGTTTCTATGAAATGCTGGAGTAACTCAGCAGGACAATAGACAATAGGTGCAGGAGTAGGCCATTCGGCCCTTCGAGCCAGCACCACCATTCAATGTGATCATGGCTGATCATCCCCAGTCAGTACCCGGTTCCTGCCTTCTCCCCATATCCCATTACCTTTAAGAGTCTCACGTTCCGGTCGTTGTTTTCTGGTCTTGCACTAACCCATAAGCTCATCATTTCTGGGATCACCTTATGTGGACCCACAGGGCCGGCACAGTGGCGCAGCGGCAGAGTTAGATAGATTCTTGATTAGTCCAGGTGTCAGAGGTTACGGGGAGAAGGCAGGAGAATGGGGTTAGGCGGGAGAGGTAGATCAGCTATGATTGAATGGCAGAGTAGACGTGATGGGCCGAATGGCCTAATTCTGCTCCAATCACTTATGAACTTATGAGTTGCTGTCTGACAGCGCCAGAGGTCCGTGTTCGACCCTGGCTACTGTGGGGAGTTTGTACCTTCTCCCCGTGACCGCGTGGGTTTTCTCCGGGTGCTCCGGTTTCCTCCCACACTCCAAAGACGTGCGGGTCTGTAGGTCGATTGGCTGCGGTAAAAATTGCAAATTGCCCCCGGTGTGTGTCGGGTGGTGCTAGTGTGCGGGGATGGCTGGTCAACGCGGACTCGGTGGGCCGCGGGGCCCGTTTCCGCGCCGTGTCTCTGAACTAAACCAGGTGTACGTGTTGTGGCGTGCAGGTACGGGGTGGCGGTGCAGGACTTTGGCAGTAGTTGGCGGAGTGGCATTGCCTTCCTGGCTCTCATCAAGGCCATCGAGCCCAGCCTGGTGGACATGAGGGAGGCCATGGAGAGGCCAAGCCGGGTCAACCTTGAAGATGCCTTCAAGATAGCAGCGGAGAACCTTGAGATTCCACCACTCCTTGAGCCTGAAGGTAGGTCATTCGGTACTGCCTTTGGATGGATGGTTAGTCTGTAGCGTTGAGGTTCATAAATTGAGATCAGGATCAGTTTACAATCTACACGATCAATTCCACAGATTCACCACCCTATGACTTCAGAAATTCCTCCTCATCTCCTTCCTAAAAGAACGTCCTTTGATTCAGAGGCTGTGCCCCCTATAGACAGTAGACAATAGGTCCAGGGGTGGGCCATTCGGCCCTTCAAGCCAGCACGGCCATTCAATGTGATCATGGCTGATCGTCCACAATCAGTACCCCGTTCCTGCCTTCTCCACATATCCCCTGACTCCACTATCTTTAAGAGCCCTGTCTAGCTCTCTCTTGAAAGTATCCAGAGAACCGGCCTCCACCGCCCTCTGAGGCAGAGAATTCCACAGACTCACCACTCTCTGTGAGAAAAAGTGTTTCCTCGTCTCCGTTCCAAATGGCTTACTCCTTATTCTTAAACTGTGGCTACACAAAAAGCTGGGGAAACTCAGCGGGTACAGCAGCATCTAAGGAGCGAAGGAGATAGGCGACGTTTTGTGTCGAGACCCTTCTTCCTTAAACTGTGGCCCCTGGTTCTGGACTCCCCCAACATCGGGAACATGTTTCCTGCCACTAGCGTGTCCAAGCCCTTAACAATCTTATATGTTTCAGTAAGATTCCCTCTCATCCTTCTAAACTCCAGAGTGTACAAGCCCAGCCGTTCTATTCTCTACCTAGACTTTCTCACTAGTGGAAACATCCTCTCCACATCCACTCTATCCAGGTCTTTCACTATTTGGTAAATTTCAATGAGGTCCCCCCCCTCATCCTTCTAAACTCCAGCGAGTACAGGCCCAGTATATATCCGTCTCATGACTCCTCATTATCACAGCTAGATGTTGCCATGAGTAGCTCATCAAACCAACAAGATGTTGACCATGTTGCCGTCGGTGCCAGCTCTGATTTGTTCTGGACCTTTTCCTATCGCTAGTGTCCATCACGCCTGACCCTCAGACTGAGGAAGGGTCTCAACCCAAAATGTCACCTATTCCTTTTCTGCACAGATGCTGCCGGACCCACTGAGTTACCCCAGCATCTTGTGCCTATCTTCACTTTCCTGAATGTTTTAGTTGGCATCACAGCCCATCAATGAGTGAGTGAGTGAGTGAGTGAGTGAGTGAGTGAGTGAGTGAGTGAGTGAGTGAGTGAGCGAATGAATGAGTGAATGAATGAGAGAATGAGTTAATAAATGAATGAATGAGTGGGTGAGTGAATGAGTGGGTGAGTGAATGAATGAGTGGGTGAATGTGTGAATTAATGAATGAGTAAATGAGTGAGTGAGTGAATGAATGAATGAATGAGTGGGTGAGTGAGTGAACGTGTGAATTAATGAATGAGTGAGTGAGTGAGTGAATGAGTGAGTAAATGAGTGGGTGAGTGAGTGAATGAGTGAGTGAACGTGTGAATTAATGAATGAGTAAATGAGTGAGTGAGTGAGTGAGTGAATGAATGAGTGAGTGAACGTGTGAATTAATGAATGAGTGAGTGAGTGGGTGAGTGAGTGAATGAATGAATGAGTGAGTAAATGAGTGAATGAGTGAGTGAACGTGTGAGTGAGTGAGTGAGTGAGTGAGTGAGTGAATGAATGAGTGGGTGAGTGAGTGAGTGAGTGAATGAGTGGGTGAGTGAGTGAACGTGTGAATTAATGAATGAGTGAATGAATGAGTGGGTGAGTGAGTGGGTGAGTGAACGTGTGAATTAATGAATGAGTGAATGAATGAGTGGGTGAGTGAGTGAGTGGGTGAGTGAGTGAATGAGTGAGTGAACGTGTGAATTAATGAATGAGTGAGTGAATGAATGAATGAATGTGTGAATGAATGAGTGAGTGAATGAATGAATGAGTGAATGTGTGAATGAATAATGTATTGTCACATGTCACAGTGACAATCTTTGCATATGCGAATAGTCGCCACATAAAGGGTGCTAATAAAGTTACAAAGTATCCGTGCCAGGTCCCCCATTTTGTTCTCCCCCCCCCCCCCCCCCCCCCGGCTCTGATTTGTTCTGTACCTTTTCATATCGCTAGTGTCCATCACGCCCGACCCTCAGACTGAGGAAGGGTCTCAACCCGACATGTCACCTATTCCTTTTTTGCACAGATGCTGCCGGACCCACTGAGTTACCCCAGCATCGTGTGCCTATCTTCACCTTCCTGAACGTTTTAGCTGTCCACACAGCCCGTCCTTGAGTGAATGAAGGAGGGTCTCGACCCGAAACGTTGCCTATTTCCTTCGCTCCATAGATGCTGCCTCACCCGCTGAGTTTCTCCAGCATTTTGTGTCTACCTTCGAGTGACTGAATGAGTGAATGAATCTTTTATTGTCACAGTGACATTCTTTGCTTGTACACCCAAGGTATGCGAATAGTCGCCACATAAAGGGTGCTGATGAGGTTACAAAGTATCCGTGCCAGGTCCCCCATTTTGTTCTCTCCCGACCCCCCCACAGCGGTTCCCCCCACGCCGGGTCCTCCATTGTTCCTTCCCTCAGCAGCGGCGTCCACACTCCCACGTGGTCCGTTGGTCGGCGCCATCATTAACCGCCGCACCGACCTCTCCGCTAACGCCGCCGGGTCCTCTCCGTGGCGGTGACCCAGGCCCCAGCTCCGCGAGATCCGCAGCCCCAGGGGTCTGCCGGCCGCGGGCTCCGTCAACGCGCGAGGCCCCACCACCGGCCTCGCACTGGTCCTCACCGCGGCATGCCGGGAGGCGTTCGTCTCCGGGGGCCACCAGGAGGGAGGAAGCATCGTGGATGGTGGTTTCATCTGTCGCTGCTCCTTCTGTACACGGCAGAATCTGGTGCAGATGGAAACAAAACGCTGGAGAAACTCAGCGGGACAGGCAGCATCTCTGGAGAGAAGGAACAGGTGACGTTTCTTCAGACTCAAGAAGGGTCTCGACCCAAAACGTCGCCCACTCCTTCTCTCCAGAGATGCTGCCCGTCCCGCTGAGTTACTCCAGCATCTTGTGTCTGTCTTTGCTTTAAATCGGTATCTGCAGTTCCTTCCTGCACAAGGTACCTGGTGAAGGATCCCTTGGGCTACGGTGAGAATCGCAGTCACTCTGAGATGCGGGCGGAGCACCAGGGCAAATTCCTTGTATGTGAATACTAGGCCTTTATTCTTTGGAGCGCAGAAGGTTAAGGGGGGACTTGATTGAGGTCTTTAAAATCCAAGCATTGAATATAGGAGTAGGGAAGTAATGTTAAAATTGTACAAGGCATTGGTAAGACCAATTCTGGAGTATGGTGTACAATTTTGGTCGCCTAATTATAGGAAGGATGTCAACAAAATGGAGAGAGTACAGAGGAGATTTACTAGAATGTTGCCTGGGTTCCAGCAACTAAGTTACAGAGAAAGGTTGAACAAGTTGGGTCTTTATTCTTTGGAGCGCAGAAGGTTAAGGGGGGACTTGATTGAGGTCATTAAAATGATGAAAGGGATGGACAGAGTTGACGTGGATAAGCTTTTACCATTGAGGGTAGGGAAGATTCAAACAAGAGGGCATGACATGAGAATTAAGGGACAGAAGTTTAGGGGTAACATGAGGGGGAACTTCTTTACTCAGAGAGTGGTGGCTGTGTGGAATGAGCTTCCGGCAGAAGTGGTGGAGGCAGGATCGATTTTAACATTTAAAAGTAAAGTGGATAGGTATATGGACGGGAAGGGAATGGAGGGGTATGGTCTGAGTGCAGGTAGATGGGACTAGGGGAAAATAAATGGTCGGCACGGACTGGAAGGGCCGAGTGGCCTGTTTCCGTGCTGTAATTGGTATATGGTTATAAACGCATTCATTCGTTCATGTTGACCATCTCCTCTTCCCTGTAGATGTGGATGTGGAGCGGCCTGAGGAGCAGTCCATCACCACCTACGTCTCACAGTTCCTGGAGCACTTCCCTGACATGGACGAGGTAGGAGATACATGGAGCACCGAGGCAAATTCCTTGTATGTGAATACTTGGCCCATAGACTTACCAACCTACTTACTTAAACACGGCATTGCAGACGCTGCTTTACACAAAGGGACACAGAGTGCTGGAGTAACTCAGCGGGTCAGGCAGCATCTGTGCAGAACATGGATAGGTGACGTTTCACAGAGTGCTGGAGTAACTCAGCGGGTCAGGCAGCGTCTGTGGAGAACATGGATAGGTGACGTTTCACAGAGTGCTGGAGTAACTCAGCGGGTCAGGCAGCATCTGTGGAGAACATGGATAGGTGACGTTTCACAGAGTGCTGGAGTAACTCAGCGGGTCAGGCAGCATCTGTGCAGAACGTGGATAGGTGACGTTTTTGGCCGGGACCCTTCTTCAGACTGAGTGTTGGGGGGTGGGAGAGTAAGACAGCTGGAAGAGAGGAGAGGCAGGAGGTCACCCAGGTTCCTGTTAAATCTTTTCCTCCCTCGCGTTAAACCTCTGTCCTCTGGTCCCCTACTCTGGGTAAAAGACAGAGTAGGGGAGCATTCACCCTGTCTATACCCCTCATGATTTTATACATCTCTATGAGACCCTGACTACGGCTGCTGTCTGTATGGAGTTTATACGTTCTCCCTGTGACCACGTGGGTTTTCTCCGGGTGCTCTAGTTTCCCCCCACACTCCAGAGATGTACAGGATTTAGGTTCATTGGCTTTGGTAAAATAGTAAATTGTCCCTAGTGTACGTCAGAGAGTGTTAATGTGCGGGGATCACTGGTCGGCACGGACTCGATGGGCCGAAGGGCCTGTTTCCGCACTGTATCCCTAAACTAATCTCAACACTAGATAGACACAAAATGCTGGAGTAACTCAGCGGGACAGGCAGCATCTCCGGAGAGAATGAATGGGTGACGTTTCGGGTCGAGACCCTTCTTCAGACTGAGAGCCGGGGGGGGGGGGAAGGCAAACGAGAGATATAGACAGTGTTATAGAGAGATATAGAACAAATGAATGAAAGATGCATAAAAAGTAACGATGATAAGGGAAACAGGCCATTGTTAGCTGTTTGCTAGGTGAGAATGAGAAGCTGGTGCGACTCGGGTTGGGGAGGGATGGAGAGAGAGGGAATGTCGGGGCTACTTGAAGTAATCAGTATCATAGGTACATAGGCAATGGGTGCAGGAGTAGGCCATTCGGCCCTTCGAGACAGCACCGACATTCAATGTGATCATGGCCAATCATCAATGCCCCATTCCTGCCTCCTCCCTATATATCCCTTGATTCCACTAGCCCTAAGAGCTCTATCTAACTCTCTTTTGGAAAGCATCCAGTGAATCGGCCTCCACAACCATCTGAGGCAGAGAATTCCACAGATTCCCAACTCACTGGGTGAAAAAGGTTTTCCTTATCTCAGTCCTAAATGGCCTCCCCCTTAATCTTAAACTGTGACCCCCCCCCTGGTTCTGGACTCCCCCAACATTGGGAACATTTTTCCTGCAATCCCTTAATAAATGTATATGTTTCAATAAGATCACCTCTCATCCTTCTAAATTCCAGCGAATACAAGCCTTGCCTCATATGACAGTCCTGCCATCCCGGGAATTAACCTGGCGAACCTACGGTGCACTCCCTCAATAGCACGAATGTCCTTCCTCAAATTAGGCTGTCAACATACCACTGGGGTGGGTTGTAAGCTGCCCAAGTGAAATTTGAGAAGCTGTTTTTCCAACTAAGCACTGAAAGGATTCAGGGAGGGGAACAGTTGACATGTCTGGCCAATAAGTCCACTTGCTTTGTATTTCCCGACAGAGCGATCTTCGAGGAGATGCCTCCGAACCTCCTCTGGAAAACCCTTATGGAGCAGCGCCCTCAGATCTAGCTGTAGAAGAAACGTATAAGAGCCATGAAATAGTGCGCCACGATGTGTTCAACAATGTCGCAGCCCCGCCACGCGGCCCCAAGGAGGATGTCCACTCCCCCTTGACCAGCGAGGTGTTCCATGACCAGCCATGGCAAGGGGAAGATGTTCTCGCGGGTGGAGTTCCTTCCCAGAGAGAAGCGACTTCCTCCCCGCCCATCCCTCAGCCCAATCGCTCCAACGCCCCGTCTCCTCGAAAGAGGGCGTCCTCATCTTCGCCTCTCCACCGCCGGTCCCTGCCGGCCAGCCCCGACTCCACCGAGGCCATGGAGGAGATCTACGTGGTGTTACATCCCGTGAGGAGGAAGTCTTCGACGGGTGAGAAGACACTGGTGTTGGATAAGGACCCGCCTTGCCCGATCTCCCCGGACGACGGGTCGCCAGTCGCGGCGAGAATTGCCGGCGTTGGGTCCGGCGAAACATCTCAACCTTCCGGGCAAGGACCAAGCGAGTCCACGGACGTAGCGGCCACCCTCTCTTGCGGCTCGCACAGCGCGCTGGGTCTGCCGCCGTGCCCCGAAGCCCTTCCCGCCGGCGCGGTAAGTCCCGAAGCCCGGCAGCGGACCATTTCGGAGACGTGCACGCAGACCGAGGGGCGGCAGTCTCCCCGACAGCACCAGCTCTTCCACCCGGTGTTCTTCAACGAAGAGAAGCTGTCCGTGATCCCGCACAGCCTCGTCTATTACCCTCACTACAACGTGCCGGTCTCCGAGGTGCTGGAGGCTTACTCCGTTACGGACGGCTGCCTGAGTCCCCAGATGGTGCCCATCGCCGGGCTTCTCCACGGCGAGGAGTCGTCGCCACTCACGGACGAGGCGTACCAGTCGTGTTCCGAGCTCGGCAGCGCCTTCTCGCTGCCGGGGCTGAGCCCGACCGTCTCGGACCTCACCCTGTACACCCCCGACTCTGACGGAGCCGGCCCCTGGAACGACTCCGCTCTCGCGGAAGCCGGGGCCAACACCCAGCCAGGAACGGAGACGTCCAAGTGCGTGTCTGCAGCCCAGACGTCTGCTCCCCTCCAGTGGCCCGACGTGTTTCATCAAGAGCCAGACCTGGGCGGATGGGAAGAAAAGCCTTCGGTGCCAAAGGATGGAGATCCCGAAGAGTCAAAGGGAGATGAAGGTCAGGATGATGAAGAGGAATGGCGCGAAGATGCAGAGGTAATATTCTTGGGTCGACAAAAACGCTGGAGAAACTCAGCGGGAGGGGCAGCATCTATGGAGCGAAGGAAATAGGCGACGTTTCGGGTCGAGACCCTTCCCCAGACTGATGTGGGGGGGGGGGCGGGAAGAAGAAAGGAAGAGGCGGAGGCAGTGGGCTGTGGGAGAGCTGGGAAGGGGAGGGGAAGGAGGGAGAAAGCAGGGACTACCTGAAATTGGAGGTCCAATATTTCGTCATTACATAACACACTAAATAACAAGGTCCAGTGCGTAGCTTTGTAAAACCAACAATGCTTGTGTGTACACAGTGTACTGCCAGTGTAGCTCTTTGGTCTTGGGGAAGATGCGGCATGGAAACAGGCCCTTCGGCCCACCTAGTCCACACTGACCAGTTTATTGTCATGTGCAGCAAACAGACAGTAGACAACAGGTGCAGGAGGAGGCCATTCGGCCCTTTGAGCCACCACCGCCATTCAATGTGATCGTGGCTGATCACCCCCAATCAGTACCCCGTTCCTGCCTTCTCCCCATATCCCTTGACTTCAAGAGCCCTATCTAGCCCAAATCTATCTAACTGATGATAAATCTTTGGCCTGACATAAACAATACTTTGAGAACGATTTGTGAACGCATGTTGTCCCTTGCAAGTTTGGTTGAAGATGATCCGTGGTCTGGTGTTGAAGAACCAACTGCAGATGCTGGAAAAATCGAAGGTAGACAAAATTGCTGGAGAAACTCAGCGGGTGAGGCAGCATCTATGGAGCGAAGGAATAGGTGACATTTCGGGTCGGGACCCTTCTTCAGACCGATGGGGGGCGGGACTAAGAAAGGAAGAGGCGGAGACAGTGGGTTGTGGGAGAGCTGGGAAGGGGAGGGGAAGGAGGGAGAAAGCAGGGACTACCTGAAATTGGAGAAGTCAATATTCATACCGCTGGGGTGTAAACTACCCAAGCGAAGAGGGTAGTTGAGGCCAGTTCATTGGCTATATTTAAGAGGGAGTTAGATGTGGCTAAAGGGATCAGAGGGTATGGAGAGAAGGCAGGTACGGGATACTGAGTTGGATGATCAGCCATGATCATATTGAATGGTGGTGCAGGCTCGAAGGGCCGAATGGCCTACTCCTGCACCTAATTTCTATGTTTCTATGAAATATGAGGTGCTGTTCCTCCAATTTGCGGTGGGACTCACTCTGGCCATGGAGGAGGCCCAGGACAGGAAGGTCGGATTGTGAATGGGAATGGGAGGGGGAGATGAGGCGCTGAGCAACCGGGGCGATCAGGTTGGTTAGTGCGAACCGAGCGGAGTGGTCTTGCATGATCGTTGAGTGTCACGGCGAAGGTTGTCTGATCGAGGGGGGTGTACGTTGATTTTTCAGGAGGTGGAGGAGCAGCGCTGGCAACTGCAGTCACACGCGGCGGACTGTGGTACAGAGGGCTTTGGAGAAGCTGCGGAGAGGTCTGCGAATGGATGGGCGCTTGATGCCAGCCTCCAGCAGCCCGCCGAACTGCAGGCCACAGGGACTTCAAGGTGGGCATCTGCAACTCCCTGTCCATTCAATGATTCAAACTTCTTCTTGCATATGACGCGCACAGCCTAAAGTTTGTAGGACAACTTGTTCTTGTCTGAAGAAGGGTTTTGGCCCGAAACGTTGCCTATTTCATTCGCTCCATAGATGCTGCCGCACCCGCTGAGTTTCTCCAGCACTTTTGTCCACCTTCGATTTTCCAGCATCTGCAGTTCCTTCTAGAACGTTGTTCTGTTTGATCTTCCGTTTGTGCATGTCGGGTTGATTGCATTCGTCGAAACAGGGTGTGCACCACGTGAAGGTTGCAATCTCCCGCCCCAATGATTCAACGACGCTTTATGTTTAAGAAAGAACTGCAGATGCTTGGAAAAAATTGAAGGTAGACAAAAATGCTGGAGGAACTCAGCGGGTGAGGCAGCGTCTATGGAGCGAAGGAAATAGGCGACGTCTCGGGTCGAGACCCTTCTTCAGACTGAATTCTGAATTGCTGACCCATTCAGTCTGAAGAAGGGTCTCGACCCGAAACGTCACCTATTCCTTCGCTCCATGGATGCTGCCTCACCCGCTGAGGCAGCATCCATGGCTTTGACTTTGACTGACTTTGACTTTGACTTTGACTTTGACTTTTGAGTTTCTCCAGCATTTTTGTCCACCAATGATACTTGGAATTTAGATGGATGAGAGGGGATCTCATTGAAACATTATAAGATTATTAAGGGTTTGGACACGCTGGAGGCAGGAAACATGTTCCCGATGTTGGGGGGAGTCCAGAACCAGGGGCAACAAATAAGAGGTAAGCCATGTAGAACGGAGATGAGGAAACATTTTTTCACCCAGAGAGTGGTAAGTCTATAGAATTCTCTGCCTCAGAGGGCGGTGGAGGCCGGTTCTCTGGATACTTTCAAGAGAGAGCTAGATAGGGCTCTTGAAGATAGCGGAGTCAGGGGATATGGGGAGCAGGCAGGAACGGGGTACTGATTGGGGATGATCAGCCATGATCACATTGAATGGCGGTGCTGGCTCGAAGGGCCGAATGGCCTACTCCTGCACCTATTGTCTATTCATAGTCACATGTACCGAGGTACAGTGAACTGCCTTGTTCTGCGTGCAACCCGGTGAAATCACACAGCAGACCTCACCGAGGCAGACCACAAGCATCGCCATGTTTTGGCGCCTGTGGAGCGGCCGTTAAGTCGCCACCCCACAGCACCAGAGACCCGGACCGATCCTGACCTCGGGTGCTGCGTGTGCAGAGTTTGCACGTTCTTCCCCATAACCTGCGTGGGTTTTCTCCGGGTGCTCCGGTTTCCTCCCACTTTCCAAAGACGTGCTGGTTTGTAGATATAATTTGGCATTGGGGAAAATTGTAAATTGTCCGTGATGTGTAGGATAGTGATCGTGTAGGCAATAGACAGTAGGTGCAGGAGTGGGCCATTCGTCCCCTCGAACCAGCAGTAAATCCCAGGGATTAACCTCGTGAACCTACGCTGCACTGCCTCAATAGCAAGAATGATGTCCTTCCTCAAATTAGGGGACCAAAACTGCACACAATACTCCAGGTGTGGTCTCACCAGGGCCGTGTACAACTGCAGAAGGACTTATACTCAAATCCTCTCGTTATGAAGGCCAACATGCTTAAATATAGAAACACCAACGACAGAGACAATTAGAAGGGACTGGGAACAAGAATTATTGATAAAAATTCCTAACGATAGATGGGAAAAAAATGATTATATGTAAATAAATGTTCAATTAATGTAAGACATAACCTAATTCAATTTAAAATTTCACATAGATTATATTATTCTAAAACTAGACTGAATAAAATATTCTCAAATGTTTCCCCCATCTGTGACAAATGTCTAACTCAAAATGCCACTACAGCACATTCCTTTGTCTCGTGTATAAAACTGTATAAATTTTGGAATGACATTTTTGGAATTTTTACAAAACTATTTAACACAAAATTGAACCCCAATACAGAACCGATTATCTTTGGATCAATGGAAGAGGGAAGTAAACTAACTATATTCCAAGAAGCTTTTCTTAATTACGGTCTAATGACAGCAAAAATACTTATACTCAAATTTTGGGAAAACGCAACCACGCCAACATTCAAAATGTGGATTTCAAATATGTCTGAAACGCTACATCTTGAAGACATGAGATTTCTCCTACTAGGCAAAGTAGACCAATTCTCAAAGACTTGGTCTCCTTTCATCAACTTTTTGCAAGCATATGGTGCAACATGACATAACCTCAGAAATTAAATGGTTTGGAACCGGGTGACGGATGGGCAAAAATACGAAACAGGTAGATCTCTCCTCATCTCTCTTTTCTTTACTTTCTCCTTCAATTTCAATCTTTTCAGCTTCTTTATTTCATTTGCTGTCTGTCTCTACCTGCTTGTCTATCTATTCCCACACTCTGTATTTCTTTTTCTCCCACAGTTCTTTTATTATTAAATCAAAAGTATGAAGTTGTACAAGAATGGAAATATGTATGTATTAGGTACTCAAGGTATTAGGTACCACACTATTGTACTTCTAACGAAAATAAACAAAACAAAAATGAAGGCCAACATGCCATTGGCTTTCTTCACTGCCTGCTGTACCTGCATGCTTACTTTCAGTAACTCATCAGGTCAGGCAGACTCTCTGCAGAACGTGGATAGGTTTGGATTTGAATCGGGACCCTTCTTCAGGCTGATTGTAGGGGGGGAGAGAAGAGGCAGGAGGCTACTCAGATTCATATTGGATACTTCCCCTCTCGCCTCTCACCCCTGTCCTCTCTTTCTTGATACCCCTACACTGGGCAAAGGACTATGCACATATACCTCACCCATACAGCCTCTCCCCTTCCCCATCTCTCTCCCCCCCTGCCCTCACATTCAGTCTGAAGAAGGGTCTCGACCCAAAACGTCACCTATTCCATTTCTCCAGAGTGGCTGCCTGTCCCGTAGAGTTACTCCAGCACTCTGTGTCATTTTTTTTTGTATAAGACGTTGGTGAGACCACGTTTAGAATATTGTGTTCAGTTCTGGGCACCGTGTTGTAGGAAAGATATTGTCAAGCTTGAAAGGGTTCAGAGACGATTTACGAGGATGTTGCCGGGACTAGAGGGTGTGAGCTACAGGGAGAGGTTGAGTAGGCTGGGTCTCTATTCCATTGAGCGCAGGAGGATGAGGGGTGATCTTATAGAGGTGTACAAAATCATGAGAGGAATAGATCAGGTAGATGCACAGAGTCTCTTGCCCAGAGTAGGGGAATCGAGGACCAGAGGACATAGGTTCAAGGTGAAGGGGAAAAGATTTAATAGGAATCCGAGGGGTAACTTTTTCACACAGAGGGTGGTGGGTGAATGGAACGAGCTGCCAGGGGAGGTGGTTGAGGCTGGGACTATCCCATCGTTTGAGGAACAGTTGGACAGGTACATGGACAGGACAGGTTTGGAGGGATATGGACCATCTGACTAGGGTAGCTGGGACATTGCTGGCCTGTGTGGGCGAGTCGGGCCGAAGGGCCTGTTTCCACACTGTATCACTCTATGACTCTATAGCAAACATCTGCAGTCCCTTTTGACTTAATCTTGCTTTGCAAACTATTTGACTTTCCAGTTCAACGGCTGCAAGCAATGCCAAAGATGCGAGGATCGCAAACAGCCACGACCGTCAAGGCACTGAGGAAGATGTTGTCCCACAACTGGTGGTGAGTGACACAGCCTGGGTGAGGCACAGTCAGAGTGTTAAGGGCCTGTCCCACCAGCATGCAACTCCACGCGATGATCGCGACCTAACGTGGTCGCTTGAGTCGTCCGGCGTCGCGGGGCCGGTCCCACTTCGATCGCCGGAGCCGTGCGGAATTGTGCGGAGTTCGTCCCGACATCACACGGGGCTCCGAAAAACTGACCGTGTTCAAAAATTCCGCGCGGCAACGGCTTGTTGGCTCGCAGTCGCCTCGACGCGTGACACACCGTCTCGACGTCGTGCCTCCGTGAACCTATTTGTAGGTGCCTCCGTGACCCTCTGTGTGTGTGTGTGTGGCTCCGTGGCCCTCTGTGTGTGTGTGTGTGTGTGCCTCTGTGCCCCTCTCTGTCCTGGCGAACTTACCTTTCAGACTTCGCTCCAAGTTCGCCTCACTTTGCGCCGCGTTGCGCCACTCATCCGAGCTCCGCGCGGCCCCCGCTGCCGGTTTGGTCGCGCTTGCCGCATGCAGGCGCATGCTGGTGGGAACCGCCCTGTACAGGGGATCACCTGACCTCCGCGCGGCCCCCGCTTCTAGTTTGATCGCGCTCATCGCACGGAGTCGCATGCTGGTGGGACAGGCCCTTTACACACACGTATCTGGCCCCACATGTGCCTTTAACAGTCACACAGCAGCAGGCCCTTCGGCCCAACCCGTCCATGCCAACCAAGATGCCACATCGAAGCTCGTGCCATTTGCCCATGTTTGGTCCATATCCTTCCAAACTTTCCCCATCCACATTCCTGTCTAATACAGGAGGAGGAGGAGGTGGTTTTTTTCAATATGAAGGGGTATTTTGAATGAGTTAGAACTGTTCCCTGAGGTTATTCCATTAAGGGCTCAAACGGCTGAATGGCCTACTCCTGCACCTATTGTCTATTGTCTATCTGGAAAAGACGTGGGTTGGCTCTTGGCAGTAGTTCGCTAGATATTACCCCAGCAACTAGGAAACATTGTTCCCAACGAACAGAAGATGCAGAAGCTTGAAAGCACACACCACCAGGTTCAGAAACGGATTCTTCCCTGCTGTTATCAACAGACAATAGGTGCAGGAGTAGGCCATTCGGCCCTTCGAGCCAGCACTGCCATTCACTGTGATCACGGCCGATCATCCCCAATCAGTACCCCGTTCCTGCCTTCTCCCCATATCCCCTGACTCCGCTATTTCTAAGAGCCCTATCTAGCTTTCTCTTGAAAGTATCCAGAGAACCGGCCTCCACCGCCCTCTGAGGCAGAGAATTCCACAGACTCACCACTCTCTGTGTGCTAAACAGTGCACGGTCTACCAACCACACTTCAACCCCCCCCCCCCCCCCCCCCCCCCGCCCCACTCCAACAAACTAGGGTGCAGTCCTGATCTTCCAACAAACCTGTTAAAGAAGGAGCTGCAGATGCTGGAGAATCAAGGGTGACACAAAAGGCTGGAGAAACTCAGCGGGTGCAGCAGCATCTAAGGAGCGAAGGTCTGAAGAAGGGTCTCGACCCGAAACGTCGCCTATCTCCTTCGCTCCTTAGATGCTGCTGCACCCGCTGAGTTTCTCCAGCTTTTTGCGTACCCTAGGTAGAAAGGTAGATAGATAGGTAGATAGATAGATACAGATAGCAGCATCTAAGGAGCGAAGGAGATGGGCGACGTTTCGGGTCGAGACCCTTCTGCAGACCCGTTGTGTACCTTCCAACAAACCTCATTGTTGGTCCTTGCACTTCTGTTTCTAACAGGCCCTTTGTCCCATCAATAGGCAATAGACAATAGGTGCAGGAGTAGGCCATTCGGCCCTTCGAGCCAGCACCGCCATTCAATGGGATCATGGCTGATCATCCACGCAGGTCCATGCCATTGATCAGCCGTTCACACTAGTTCTACGCGATCCCACTTTCTGATCCTCTCCCTGCACACTAGGGGCAATTTAACAGAGGGCCAATTAACCTATAGACCTGCATGCCCTTGGCAGGCACAGACCATCAGGGAAGGCACGGTAGGCAGTGCCTACCCTGACTAAAATTATAAAATGATAATAATTAAATATAAGCAGTAAAGGCACGGGAGAATTGCGCCTGCCCCAGAGATTGATGTCTTGACGTAGGCATAATTCCCCGTGCCTTTCATCCGCAGCACATGTAACACGCGAAAGTCTGTGCAATTCGCGTGTCGTAAACGCTGCTTCAAGCCGTCAATAGCAACGGTCTATAAAGGCAGCTGCAATTCTGCCTTTGCACCGTTGGACTGCGACCATGCGCCGCGCAGCGCAACGTCTTGGCGGGTTTTTCAAACATGCATTGTCATTACCTTAAGAGTATGTACTCTTAAGCTTGTACTCGCTTGTACTCGGCTTGTACTCGCTGGAATTTAGAAGATCCGCTTGTACTCGCTGGAATTTAGAAGATTGAGGGGGGATCTTATAGAAACTTACAAAATTCTTAAGGGGGGCGGACAAGCTAGATGCTGGAAGATTGTTCCCGATGTTGGGGGAGTCCAGAACAAGGGGTCACAGTCTAAGGATAAGGGGGAATTCCTTTAGGACCGAGATGAGGAAAACATTCTTTACACAGACAGTGGTGGGTCTCTGGAATTCTCTGCCACAGAAGGTAGTTGAGGCCAGTTCATTGGTTATATTCAAGAGGGAGTTAGATGTGGCCCTTGTGGCTAAAGGGATCAGGGGGTATGGAGAGAAGGCAGGTACGGGTTACTGAGTTGGATGATCAGCCATGATCACATTGAATGGTGGTGCAGGCTCGAAGGGCCGAATGGCCTACTCCTGCACCTATTTTTCTATGTTTCTATGTATCTTAAGAAACAAAGAGAGAAGAATGGAGTTAGTTTGCAAATAATGTGGTAAGCACATTTCTTTGAGCTCCATGTGTTTAAATTAAGAGATAAGGCTTTTGAAGACAAATTACTTCAAATAAAAGTCGACTGACTGCCAACTGGAGAGGAGAATATTCTGCGTGTGCCTGGTCTTTGGGACGTGGGAGGAAACCGGAGCACCCGGTGGGAACCCACACGGGCCGAAACCCACAGGGAGAACGTGCAAACTCCACACAAACAGGCAGCACGGAGGTCAGGGGTCAGGGTGGAACTGGGGGGGGGGGGGGGGGGGTCTCTGCCGCTGTTTTGTGCCAACGTTCTCCAAACTAGCAGGAGCCTCTTGCTTCCCTCTGTACTCAGGATGAGCTCCATGTAAGCTCCTACCAACAGGAGGTGAACAAGCAGGAAGGCATGGAGCTGTGGCTGGAACCCGGGCAACTGCCGGACGAACACTTCGAAGATGCAGACTCCTCGCCATGGGCCAAGGTAGGGGATGCACAGCACAAGTTTTAACAATCTTCATACTCAGCTTAAGAATAAGGGGTATGCCATTTAGAACGGAGATGAGGAAACACTTTTTCCCACAGAGAGTGGTGAGTCTGTGGAATTCTCTGCCTCAGAGGGCGGTGGAGGCCGGTTCTCTGGATGCTTTCAAGAGAGAGCTAGATAGGGCTCTTAAAGATAGTGGAGTCAGGGGATATGGGAGAAGGCAGGAACGGGGTACTGATTGTGGATGATCAGCCATGATCATATTGAATGGCGGTGCTGGCTCGAAGGGCCGAATGGCCTCTACTCCTGCACCTATTGTCTATTGTCACAAGGCAGTGAGCACAGTCGGACAGCCCATTGCCACATGCTAGTGGTACCCTGACTCTAGTTTAGTTTATCGACACGTATACCAAGATAGAGTGAAGGGGGAATGAGAGAGGGAGGGAGGGTGAGAGTAACGGGGAGAGGGAGGAGGAAGGAGAGGGTTGAATATGAGGAGGAAGGGAGTGAATGTAGGGAATGGAGAGGAGGGAGGGAGGGAAAATGAGGAGTGGCTGAGGGGAGAGGAAGTGAGTGAAGAGAGGAGGGAGCGAATGAGGGAATGGAGTGAGTGTGGGGGTGGTGAATGAGAGGAGGGGAGTGTGAGGGGAGGGAAGGAGGGGGAGGGAGGAGGAATGAAGAGTGTGACAGAGGGGGGAAGGGACATGAGAATGGGGTGGAGAGGGAACGATCGATCAGCCGTGGTGTCAATGGCGGAGTAGACTTGATGGGCTGAATGGCCTCATTTTGCTCCAATCTCTTACGAAAAGCCTTTTCGTTTTATTTTTGCTGCGTGCTATCCAGTCAGCGGAGCGACTATAGTTTAATGTAGTTTGGGTTGTTAGGACCAATGATCTAAGCTTTACAAAAGGGCCTCTGCGGAGTGAAGGAACATTATAGAGGGGGAAAGAATGCTCGTGATACTCTTGCCTTCAGCGGCTGGCCATTGTGCATTAGAGTCAGTAAATCATGAGGCAGCTTGGCAGGGCTTTTGTTCGGATGGGTTTAGAGCAGCAGCCTCCAAAACGTTCCAGCATGAGGGCCACGTTATATATTTGGCACATTTCTGTGGGCTGCATACGCGCACGCTCGCACTCTCACACCCACTCACTGGGCCCGCCACTGTCGCCGACCCCCCCGGGGCCATCGACGATATCCTGTCAGCAGCCGCACACAAACCCTCAACTTCATCGCCTACGTCTGGCAAACTGACGTGCAAGTTCCCGCAGAACCCGCATCAATAGCCCGCCACACGGAACGTGCTGCGGACCGGATAAAACCTCGTGGCGGGCCGGACGAGGCCCCCCCCCCCCGGGCCATTGTTCGGAGACCCCCCATTTAGAGTATTGCGTGCAGTTCTGGAAGCCCCCCCATTACAGGAAGGCTTTGGCGAGGGTGCAGAGGAGGATTAGTGGAACGATGGCTGGATTACATGGCATTCGCTAGTTTACTTTTAGCCAGGATCAAGCTGGGGTCCCTGACACGGCGAGGCAAAGGCTCGACCAGATGTGCCACTGTGCTGAGTTAAGGGCCTGCCCCACTTCGGGAACATTTACGCGACGTCACTTACGCGCGCCTGGTGCGCGGTGACGTAGGCAGTGACCTTCGGTGGCGCGCAGCCCCCCAGGATTTTGGGATTCACCTGCGTGACGCGCAAATGACACCCAAGGGAGACTTTGTCCAGCACTTTGGGCTCTACATTAATAAAACGGAGGTCTGCTTATTTCAAATATTTCCGTCTACAAACCTTTCTGAGTGGTATTCACTGGAGTTTAGAAGGATGAAGAGGGATCTTATAGAAACATATAAAATTATAAAAGGACTGGACTAGCTAGATGCAGGAAAAATGTTCCCAATGGTGGGCGAGTACCAGAACCAGGGGCCACACAGTCTCAGAATAAAGGGGAGGCCATTTAGACAATAGACAGTAGGTGCAGGAGGAGGCCATTCGGCCCTTCGAGCCAGCACCACCATTCAATGTGATCATGGCTGATCATCCCCAATCAGTACCCCGTTCGCACCCAGGGGGTCACTCCCTCTTCTCCCATCAAGCAAAGGGTACAGAATTGTGAAAACACACACCTACAGATTAAGGGACAGTTTCTTCCCAGGTATTATCAGGCAACTGAACCATCCATCCACAACTAGAGAGCGGTCCTGAGCTACCATCTACCTCACTGGAGATCCTCGGACTATCCTTGCTCAGACTTTATTGGGCTTTACCCTGCGCGAAGCGTAACTTTATCACTTTATCCTGTGTCTGTACACTGTGGACGGCTCGATGGTCATCATGTAGTGATATATGGGGAGGCAGTAGTGGCAGACCATCGGGCCTAGTAAGCTTTAGTTCAGAGCAGCCAGCGGACAATGCAAGGGTTTCATTCCGTGCCAGAGAGCCGCGTATTCACAGCAAAAGGATTTGAGTATAGGAGCAGGGAGGTTCTACTTCAGTTGTACAGGGTCTTGGTGAGACCACACCTGGAGTATTGCATACAGTTCTGGTCTCCAAATCTGAGGAAGGACATTATTGCCATAGAGGGAGTGCAGAGAAGGTTCACCAGACTGATTCCTGGGATGTCAGGACTGTCTTATGAACAAAGACTGCATAGACTCGGTTTATACTCTCTAGAATTTAGGAGATTGAGAGGGGATCTTATAGAAACTTACAAAATTCTGAAGTGGTTGGACAGGCTAGATGCAGGAAGATTGTTCCCGATGTTGGGGAGGTCCAGCACAAGGGGTCACAGCTTAAGGATAAGGGGGAAATCCTTTAGGACCGAGATGAGAAGGACTTTTTTCACACAGAGAGTGGTGAGTCTCTGCCACAGAGGGTAGTTGAGGCCAGTTCATTGGCTATATTTAAGAGGGAGTTAGATGTGGCCCTTGTGGCTAAGGGGATCAGAGGCTATGGAGAGAAGGCAGGTACGGGATACTGAGTTGGATGATCAGCCATGATCATATTGAATGGCGGTGCAGGCTCGAAGGGCCGAATGGCCTACTCCTGCACCTAATTTCTATGTTTCTATCAAATGTGAATTTTGCCGTGATGTGAATACGAGTTTGTTATTTACTACAGCCGTCTTTTATTAACTTTTTGAACAACAGTTTACAGATTGTCGGTCGATGCTGAATGAGACACAAGCGACTGAGCAGTCCGGCCTCACTACCAGGTACGTCCTCCCCGAGACGTCATCTCCGAGATTAGTCATGTCACCAGTGATAGCAGTAGAATTAGACCATTCGGCCCATCAGGTCTACTCCGCCATTCAATCATGGCTGATCTATCTCTCCCTCCAAACCCCATTCTCCTGCCTTCCTCCCCATAACCCCTGACACCCGCACTGATCAAGAATCTACCTATCTCTGCCTTAAAAAATATCCTCCACTTGGCCTGCACAGCCTTCTGTGGCAAAGAATTTCACAGATTCATAACCCCCTGACTAAAGAAATTCCTCCTTAACTCCTTCCTAAAAGAACGGCCTTTAATTTTGAGGCTGTGTCCTCTAGTCCTAGACTCTCCCACTAGTGGAAACTTCCTCGCCACATCCTCTCCTCTGCATGTTTCAATGAGGCCCCTCTCATTCTTCTAAACTCCAGCGAGTACAGGCCCAGTGCCGACAAATGCTCATCATATGTTAACCTACTAATTCCTGGGATCATTCTTGTAAACCTACCCTGGACCCTCTCCAGAGCCAGCACATCCCTCCTCAGAGATGGTGCCCAAATTTGCTCACTATACTACAGATGCAGCCTCAGCATTACATAGAAACATAGAAACATAGAAATTAGGTGCAGGAGTAGGCCATTCGGCCCTTCGAGCCTCCACCGCCATTCAATGTGATCATGGCTGATCATCCAACTCGGTATCCCGTACCTGCCTTCTCTCCATACCCTCTGATCCCCTTTAGCCACAAGGGCCACATCTAACTCCCTCTTAAATATAGCCAATGAACTGGCCTCAACTACCCTCTGTGGCAGAGCGTTCCAGAGACCCACCACTCTGTGTGAAAAAAGTCCTTCTCATCTCGGTCCTAAAGGATTTCCCCCTTATCCTTAAGCTGTGACCCCTTGTCCTGGACCTCCCCAACATCGGGAACAACCTTCCTGCATCTAGCCTGTCCAACCCCTCAAGAATTTTGTAAGTTTTTATAAGATCCCCTCTCAATCTCCTAAATTCTAGAGAGTATAAACCGAGTCTATCCAGTCTTTCTTCATAAGACAGTCCTGACATCCCAGGAATCAGTCTGGTGAACCTTCTCTGCACTCCCTCTATGGCAATAATGTCCTTCCTCAGATTTGGAGACCAGAACTGTACGCAATACTCCAGGTGTGGTCTCACCAAGACCCTGTACAACTGAAATAGAACCTCCCTGCTCCTATACTCAAATCCTTTTGCTATGAAAGCTAACATACCATTCGCTTTCTTCACTGCCTGCTGCACCTGCATGCCTACTTTCAATGACTGGTGCACCGTGACACCCAGGTCATTGGATCTTCGGTTCCCTCCCACACTCCAGAGACGTACAGGTTTGTAGGCTGGTTGGCTTGGTATAAGTGTAAATTGTCCCTAGTGTGTGTAGGGTAGTGTTAACGTGCGGGGATCGCTAGCCGAAGGGCCTGTTTCCGTGCTCTCACTGCTTTGTATCTGGGTAAATCAGTCAGGGCCAAAGTCTGGTCTTCCCATCCCCACTGCAGCCCATGTCGACAAACACATTCCATGGCAAACGTTCAAATATGAAGCTGTAATCTCTCATCATGTACCTACATGTTTCACGTAGGGAGAAAGGGCTGCAGATGCTGGTTTATAACCATACAACCATTTAACAATTACAGCACGGAAACAGGCCTTCTCGGCCCTTCCAGTCCGTGCCGACCATTTATTTTCCCCTAGTCCCATCTACCTGCACTCAGACCATACCCCTCCATTCCCTTCCCGACCATATACCTATCCACTTTACTTTTAAATGTTAAAATCGATCCTGCCTCCACCACTTCTGCAGGAAGCTCATTCCACACAGCCACCACTCTCTGAGTAAAGAAGTTCCCCCTCATGTTACCCCTAAACTTCTGTCCCTTAATTCTCATGTCATGCCCTCTTGTTTGAATCTTCCCTACCCTCAATGGGAAAAGCTTATCCACGTCAACTATGTCTATCCCTTTCATCATTTTAAAGACCTCAATCAAGTCCCCCCTTAACCTTCTGCGCTCCAAAGAATAAAGGCCTAACTTGTTCAACCTTTCTCTGTAACTTAGTTGCTGGAACCCAGGCAACATTCTAGTAAATCTCCTCTGTACTCTGTCTATTTTGTTGACATCCTTCCTATAATTAGGCGACCAAACTTGTACACCATACTCCAGAATTGGTCTTACCAATGCCTTGTACAATTTTAACATTACTTCCCTACTCCTATATTCAATGCTCTGATTTATAAAGGCCAGAGCATTGAATATAGGAGTAGGGAAGTAATGTTAAAATTGTACAAGGCATTGGTAAGACCAATTTATACCAAAGATTTATACCAAAGATTTAGCTCTTCAGGCCAAGGGAATCAAGGGATATGGGGAGAAAGCAGGAACAGAGTCCTGATTGTGGATGATCAGTCATGGTCATATTGAATGGTGGTGCTGGCTCGAAGGGCAGAATGGCCTGCTCCAGCACCTATTTTCCATGTTTCTAAGATAGACGCAGAGTGCTGGAGTAACTCAACAGGTCAGGCAGCATCTCTGGAGAACATGGATAGGTGATGTTCAGGTAGGGGCCCTTATTCAGACTGTTAGTAGGGGATTGTTGGGGGGGGGGGGGGAAAGGAAGAGCTGGAGGCAAGAAAAGACCAGGGTCAATCAAGGCCAGCCACAAATGACCTCAGGCAGGGCGGTGCCTGGTAGGTCCATTGTTGTCTCATGAAGCTGTGATCACATTAGAGAAACAATGTGGAGAACATTGGACCTTGCTGAATGTCTAGGATGGAGGTCGGGGACAAGGGGGAAGGGAATGTTAGAACCACTGGGTTGTAAGACACCCAAGTGAAGTTCACGCATCTCAATAGACAATAGGTGCAGGAGGAGGCCATTCGGCCCTTCGAGCCAGCACCGCCATTCACTGTGATCATGGCTGATCATCCCCAATCAGTACCCTATTCCTGCCTTCTCCCATATCGCCTGACTCCGCTATCTTTAAGAGCCCTATCTGGCTCTCTCTTTAAAGTATCCAGAGAACCTGCCCCACCGCCCTCTGAGGCAGAGAATTCCACAGACTCACAACTCTCTGTGAGAAAAAGTGTTTCCTCGTCTCCGATCTAAATGGCTTACCCCTTATTCTTAAACTGTGTGTGGCCCCTGGTTCTGGACTCCCCCAACATCCGGAACATGTTTCCTGCCTCTAGCGTGTCCAAACCCTTAACAATCTTATATGTTTCAATGAGATCCCCTCTCATCCTTCTAAACTCCAGAGTGTACAAGCCCAGCCGCTCCATTCTCTCAGCATATGACAGTCTCGCCATCCCGGGAATTAACCTTGTGAACCTACGCTGCACTATCTCAATAGCAAGAATGTCCTTCCTCAAATTAGGGGACCCAAACTGCACACAATACTCCAGGTGTGGTCTCACTAGGGCCCTGTACAACAGGTGATTGATGTTCAGACAGTGCTGGGCTTCAGGAAGTGAAGTGGTCCACATTCCCCAGTTTGCATTGACGGTGCCTAAGTAGAGAAGGTTGAAAACTAGGAGACAATGTCACCAAAGGACATCTCCTGGGCCACCCATATTGAAGCAACGACCAAGAAAGCACACCGATGCCTCTACTTCCTTAGAAGGTTTAGGAAGTTCTGCACGTCCCCCACAACTCCCACCAACTTCTACAGATGCGCCGTCAAGAGCATTTTATCGCGATGCATCACAGCTCGGTTTGGGAACGGCTCCATCCAAGACCGCGAGAAGTTGCAGAGAATTGTGGACGCAGCCCAGACCATCACACACAAACCGACCTCCCTTCCATTGACTCCATCTACACCTCACGCTGCCTCGGCAGGGCCGGCAGCATCATCAAGGGCCAGTCGCACCGGAGAGGGGAGAAGACGGAGTGGCCAGGGTGTGACTGTCTCCTCGTTCTCCGTTCTAAATGGCTTGCCCCTGATTCTTAAACTGTGTGGCCCCTGGTTCTGGACTTCCCCCCCCCCCCCCCCCCCCCCCCACCCCCCGCGAACATCGGGAACAGATGCTGCCTGACCCGCTGAGTTACTCCAGGTTTCTGGGGTCTTAGATAAATGTGTTGGTGTCTCCTGCAGGTCGACCCTGGAGTCTCGCAGGCCACGTCCGTCCACACTTGGTTGGGGCGGCGAGGCCAGGAACCACCGCGGTGAGACGGCTTCGGGATCTCCTCCTGCGCACCCTCAGCTGCCCTACCTGATCATCTTGCTGTGGATGGTAGTCTACTGGATGATAGTTCTTCTGCACCTCGACCTGGAGTCATCGGGGCCACCTCTCCTCCAGCTGACAGGCACCAAATAGTCGCAATCACCCTCCCCACCCCCCTGTTTACAGCTGCCATCCTGATGGCTAGTTTATGCAACGCTGGGTTTTTAATCTCGATTGTACATTTTTAAAACATTATTATAAAGAATATTCTATATTGAGTGGTGACATTCCAAAGTCTTTAGAAAAACCTTTAATAGCCAATTTTTACAATTGTATCCACTGGATGGAAACACAGAATCCGCTTTTTCTTCCGTAAAATCTTCAATGGGACTTTATTGTCACTTGTATCCAGGTGCAGCGACATCTCCTATTTTGTATACAGTTCTGTAAAATTCTGACTATACTTAGGCTCAGTTATAATGAAATGCAAGATAGTAGGAAGAGTAGATGACACTGAGGCAGTACAAAAGAGTCGCCACGTTTCTGTGGCGACGCAAGTCAAGTTCTTCATCTTACGTCCTTCAAGTTCAAAGTTGTTGGAAATGTGGAGTCTTACCTTGGTCTTGAAGGCCGGTTGTCCTGGTGACGGCACTGGGCCGGAGTTGCAGGGGTCGGCCTGTTGTCGATGTCCGCCACCGCTCCGTGCCGCTGCAGGCCGCGTCTAATCCTCGCGCTCAGCCTTCTTGGAGCGCCCCCTCCCCGGTCTAAAGGAGTTCCAGGCAGCTCCAGGCTCAGTCTAATAGAGCCCCAGGCTGCATTAGGGCCCCCCCCCCCCCCCCCCCCCCCCGGTCTAATAAAGCCCCAGGCTGCTCCAGGGCCTCCAGCCCCCCCTTCCCCCACCCCCACGGTCTAATAGAGCCCCAGGCTGCTCCAGGGCCTCCAGAAGCCCTCAGTCTAATAAAGCCCCAGGCTGCAGCAAGGCCTCCAGCCCCCTCTCCCAGTCTAATAAAGCCCCAGGCTGCTCCAGAAGCCCTCGGTCTAATAAAGCCCCAGGCTGCAGCAGCCCCCCCCTCCCCAACCCCCACGGTCTAATAGAGCCCCAGGCTGCTCCAGGGCCTCCAGCCCCCCCACCCCGGTCTAATAAAGCCCCAGGCTGCACCAGGGCCTCCAGCAGCCCTCGGTCTAATAAAGCCCCAGGCTGCTGCAGGGCCTCCAGTGGCCCCATGTCTAATAAAGCCCCAGGCTGCTCCAGGGCCTCCAGCGGTCCTTAGTCTAATAAAGCCCCAGGCTGCACCAGGGCCTCCAGCAGCCCTCGGTCTAATAGAGCCCCAGGCTGCAGCAAGGCCTCCAGTGGCCCAATGTCTAATAAAGCCCCAGGCTGCAGCAGGGCCTCCAGCGGCCCTCTCCACCGATGCCTCGACCCGCGAATGCACCGTCCCCTTGCCTCGCGCAGCCGACCTCTGAACCCCCAGACCGCCACCTGGGGCGCTGGAGGGGAGACCCGCTCACCGGCACCGATCCTCTTCCCCCCCCCCCTCCCATCTGTCCACCACAATCTGACAGGCGTAGTCTGTAAGAGGGGTTACGTTAAGTTTGGTCACTGATATAGTGTGGAAAGGAACCACAGGTGCTGGTTTATACCGAGGATAGACACAAAGTGCTGGAGTAACTTGAGCAGATCAGGCAGCATTTGTGGAGAAAAACAATGGGCGACGTTTCGGGTCAGGACCCTTCTTCAGACGTCACCCATCCTTTTTCTCCAGAGATGCTGCCTGACCCGCTGAGTTATTCCAGCACTCTGTGTCTATCTTTGGACACTGGTGAGTTCATAAGTGATAGGAGCAGAATTGGAACCATCAAGTCTACTCCCGCCATTCAATCGTGGCTGATCTATCTCTCCCTCCTAACCCCATTCCCCTGCCTTCTCCCCATAACCCCTGACGTGCATGCGTGTTTACACGTTCCAAAGAAATAGGTTTGTGTGTTGCAAACAGTGCAAACATGTATGTTGTCATGTGTACACTGGAGTATGATTCTGAAGTGGAGCTTCATGTGAGAGGTGTGAGTGAAAGGGTTCATGTAATATAAGAAGCAATCTTTTTGAAGTTATTTTGCTTGTCTGCCTGGCTACTAAATTTAGTCTCGCCCCGAGACGTCCCCCATCCCTTCTCTCCAGAGATGCTGCCTGTCCCGCTGAGTTACTCCAGCATTCTGTGTCTTTATCTCCTGAATTTAGACGCTTTGTTTAGTGAATGGCCGTGTTAATGCCAAAACTGCAATGCATCAAATCTCAAAACATGTTTGGCCGGAGTAATGGAACGAAGGTTGAGGATTCTGGGCACAGGAGGCTGGAATATTACCCCCGTGATTCCACACAGGGGGGGTTGCCCGAAGAGCTGGGAGATGCAAGCCCGGTCCGAAGAAAGGTCCCGACCCGAAACGTCACCCATCCTTTTTCTCCAGAGATGCTGCCTGACCCACTGAGTTACTCCAGCACTTTGTGCCCTCTTTTTGCAAACCAGCATCTGCGGTTCATAAGTGAAAGGGGCTCGATGATGGCCATTCGGCCCATCAAGTCTACCCCGCCATTCATATAACCATATAACAATTACAGCACGGAAACAGGCCTTCTCGGCCCTTCCAGTCCTTGCCGACCATTCATTTTCCCCTAGTCCCATCTACCTGCACTCAGACCATACCCCTCCATTCCCTTCCCGTCCACATACCTATCCACTTTACTTTTAAATGTTAAAATCGATCCTGCTTCCACCACTTCTTAATCATGGTTGATCTATCTCTCTCTCCTAACCCCACTCTCCTGCCTTCTCCCCATAACCCCTGACACCTGTAGTAATCAAGTATCTATCTAGCTCTACCTTAAGAATATCCATTGACTTGGCCTCCACTGTCGGCTGTGGCAAGTATCTATCCATCTCTGTCTTAAGAATATCCATTAACTTGGCCTTCACAGCCATCTGCGGCAAAGAATGCCACTGATGCACCACCCTTTCAATAGACATTGGGTGCAGGAGTAGGCCATTTGGCCCTTCGAGCCAGCACCGCCATTCAATGTGATCATGGCTGATCATCCCCAATCAGTACCCCGTTCCTGCCTTCTCCCCATAATCCCCCTGACTCCTTCGTTTTACATTTTTTTTAGTCCACTACAAAAACTCCTCAAGGCTTGCCTACCTTGATGAAGTTCTCCCCCCTCCAATAGGAGACCCTCTCCCTGTCAGTTTGGTTTACTGTCACGTGTACCAAGGTACAGAGAAAAGCATTTTTGTTGCGTGCTAAGCTGTGGGTGAAAAGACGACACATCTTGTCAAACACGGTGTACAGATACGGCATAAAAGGGAATAACATTCAGTGGAAGATAAAGTCAAGTAAAGTCTGAATCAAGATAGCCTCCCAAAGGTCTCCAAAGATTTAGACGGTAGGTGTAGGAAAGAACTGCAGATATTGGCTGACACTGAAGATAGACACAAAATGCTGGAGTAACTCACCGGGACAGGCAGCGTCTCTGAAGGCAACAGAAGGAACGGGCGATGTTTCGGGTCGAGACCCGTCTTCAGGTAGGTCGGGATCGCTCTCCAGTTGGTGAGAGTCCGGTTCAGTTGCCTGATAACAGGTTTTTTAAGAAACTCTTCCTGAATCTGGAGGTGTGCGTGCGTTTTCACACTTCTGTACCTCTTGCCCGACGGGAGAGGGGAGAGAGTGACCAGGGTGAGACTGGTCACTGCTTCCCGCTTTGTGATTCCTGCAGCCTTCCTGCGTTATGAATTTCTGGTCTTTATCCACCAACTGCCCATCAAAACCTCCCTCACCTTTATCAACCTTTGTCTCGTCCCTCCTCTATTCCAGTACCCCCCCCCAAATACAATAATTGAAGAAGGCTCCCAACTTGATTTGTCACCCATCCATGTCCTCTAGAGATTCTGCCAGACCCCCTTTTTATGTCCCAGCATTTTGTGTCCTTCATTCTGAAGAAGGGTCCCAACTCCAAACCTCAATTCACGTCCTCCACAGATGCTGCCTGACCTGCTCTGTTACTCCGGCACTTTTGTCTTTTTTTGTTGTTGTAGACAGACATCTGCAGTTCCCTGTGTTTCTCACGCGCGTGAATGTTTCGAAGTCTGCGTAATTCTATGGTTCAGGAGTTGGTCAGTAAAATATCAAGGGAGATGATTATATTGCACCATATCCTTCTGTAAGAAAAGGTCCTGTGGTCCCTTGAAATAAGGGAAGACCCTTAACTAAACATGGGGCAATTGGCACCTTAAGTGGGGCCTAAAGTTTAGGCTTCCGTAGGGAGTATACTTCCTTACCCCAGAAATATATATAGAGACTTAAAACAGTCTTAGTTCTTGATAGTTAGTTATCTTTTCAGATTTTTAACCTATTTTATTAAAGGATGCACCCATGTATATGTTGGAATAACATTATACAATGTCTTAAAATCAAAGTAATTTCACACAAAAATATTGATAATAGTTCCACACGATGGTGTACATTTTCAGTCCAATTTTGGAATATTCTGTAAAAAAAAATAGATTATGTGGAAAAAGAATTTCTTCAAGCCATTAAATAAAAATCTTTAAACTTTTATTTTGCATGTGCGTTATTGTAGGACATTTTCGCCAATCAAAACGTTTTGAAATGCAGCATAGAAACAGGCCCTTCGGCCCACTGAGTCCATGACGACAATTGATCACCCCATTCACACTAGTTCCATGTTTTCCCACTTTCCTCATATACACCCTACCAACCTGGGGCAATTATCCTACAAACCTGCACAAAGTCTTTGGGATGCACGTGGGAGCTGTGTTTCTGCCTTGAAGGAAATTATCCCGAAATTCGGGAAATTCTGGTTGTCTTCGAGTAATTTTAGGGGAATTAAATAATTTCGGGAAATTTCCGCATCTGGCTCGAGAAGGGGTCCAATCCGGCCCGCGGGATGATTTGCATGAAAAAAGTATGTTTACGACCACCCACGCCTGCGCAGTTGGCAGAGGCTCATCAGCCATATATTGAAAATGGCGCCGGTGACACATTAGGGACGCAAAATGACGGCGTCTCCCCGCGCGCGCGCCGTGGGCCCGATATCCATGCGGGCGCAGTTGGATCCGGTATCCACTTGTGCGCAGTTGGGGCGGCAGTCACACATGCGCAGTTGGGGAATTTCAGGAAATACCATCAAAATTTGTCTCGTTTGAGTGTAGTTAGTGTTTTTTTTTTAGCTGTATATGTGTGGGGGGTGGGGGGCGGGGTAGGGGAAACCTTTAAAATCTTTTCCCTGTGCGGAGGACCCGACCTTTTCTCTGTCGGGACTCCGTTGCCGTTGGGGCCTAGCACCGTGGAGCGGCCTCCAACCGGACCTGGGGCTCCAGTCGAGGAGCTGCGGACTTACCATCGTGGAGCTGGCTGAGTTCGGAACGGGAGGAGCTGTGGTTGCGCGCTGCTGCTGCCCGACCCCGGAGATTCGGAGGCTCCAGCTGCAGGCCGGTGGACGGTGACATCGGGAGCTCGCGGGTCTCTGGTGGGAGACCGCTTTTCGGAGCCCCCGCGGTGGCAACTTCTCCCGCCCAAGATACGGGGTTGAAGACGACCTGGAGCGGGGCCTTGCATCGTCCGGCGCGGCTTTAATGGCCACGGGACTTGCTAGGGCCTGCCAGGGGCTCCAACATCAAGACCCGGAGTGGGGCCTTACATCACCCGGCACGGCCTTAACTGCCCCGGGATTATTTACCATCGCCCGCCGGGGGCTTTGACTCTGACATCGGGAGGAGAATGGGGAGTGCAGGGGTTAGATAAGACTTTGCATCCATCACTATGAGGTGGAGCTTCACTGTGATGGATGTTTGTGTGAATTGTGTTGTGTCTTGGTTCTTTTCTTGTATGTTTGACTGCAGAAACTAAATTTCGTTTGAACCTCAATGAGTTTTTTTGAGGTGTGGAAGCGCTGTGTGGGAGGAAACCCACGTGGTCACAGGGAGAATATGCAAAACTCCACACACACAGAACAGCAGCTGAGGTCAGGATCGAACCTGGGTCTCTGGCGCTGCGAGGCAGAAACTCCTCCATGGCGGTGTGTCTAACCATCGTTCGGTCAGGATGGATACCATTATGGTATTGCTCTTGGTACAGAGACGTGCAAATCATACCACAAACATGATGTAATGGCCTATGTATCCTTATAAGTGTGTGGAAAGGAGTGATCAGGGATGACAATAGACAATAGGTGCAGGAGTAGGCCATTCAGCCCTTCGAGCCAGCACTGCCGTTCAATGCGATCATGGCTGATCATCCCCAATCAGTACCCCGTTCCTGCCATCTCCGCTCTTCCAGCAACATCTTGCACCTATCAAGTTTAGAAACATAGAAAATAGTTAGGAGGCCATTCGGCCCAGCACCGCCATTCATTGTGATCATGGCTGATCGTCCCCAATCAATAACCCGTGCCTGCCTTCTCGCCATATCCCTTGACTCCACTAGCCCCTAGAGCTCTATCCAACTTTCTTAAATCCATTCAGTGATTTGGCCTCCACTGCTTTAGCTTAGTTTAGTTATTGTTGTCACGTGTACTGACAAATGGGTCACGTGCCCCGAATACAGTGAAAAGACAATAGGTGCAGGAGTAGGCCATTCGGCCCTTCGAGCCAGCACCGCCATTCACTGTGATCATGGCTGATCATCCATAATCAGTGCCCCGTTCCTGCCTTCTCCCCATATCCCCTGACTCCGCTATTTTTGAGCCCTATCTAGCTCTCTCTAGAAAGCATCCAGAGAACCGGCCTCCACCGCCATCTGAGGCAGAGAATTCCACAGACTCGCCACTCTGTGTGAGAAAAAGTGTTTCCTCGTCTCAGTTCTCAATGGCTTACCCCTTATTCTTAAACTGTGTGGCCCCTGGTTCTGGACTCCCCCAACATCGGGAACATGTTTCTTGCCTCCAGCGTGTCCAAACCCTTAATAATCTTATATGTTTCAATAAGATCCCCTCTCATCCTTCTAAACTCCAGAGTGTACAAGCCCAGCCGCTCCATTCTCTCTGCGTATGACAAGGATAGATGATAGTGATAAAGACATGAGATTGTAAATCCCAGGAGTTAATGTCACATGTACCTAGATACAGTAAAATGCTTTGTTATTGCAGGCAATACAGTAAACAAAAATGTACCCCTTACAATCCAGCAGAACCAAACGTGACACGGTTATAATGGGTGACTTCAATCTGCATGTAGATTGGGTGAATCAAATTGGCAGGGGTGCTGAGGAAGAGGATTTCCTGGAATGTATGCGGGATAGTTTTCTCAACCAACATGTGGAGGAACCAACGAGAGAGCAGGCTATTCTAGACTGGGTATTGAGTAATGAGGAAGGGTTAGTTAGCAGTCTTGTTGTGCGTGGCCCCTTGGGCAAGAGTGACCATAATATGGTTGAGTTCTTCATTAGGATGGAGAGTGACAAAATTAAGTCAGAAACAAGGGTTCTGAACTTGAACAAAGGTAACTTTGAAGGTATGAGATGTGAATTGGCCAAGATAGACTGGCAGGTGATTCTTAAAGGGTTGACAGTGGATGTGCAATGGAAGGTATTCAAAGACTGCATGGATGAAGTACAAAAGTTGTTCATACCAGTTTGGCAAAAGAATAAATCGGGGAAGGTGGTGCATCCATGGATAACAAGGGAAATCAGTATAAAAACAAAAGATGAGGCATACAAATTTGCCAGAAAAAGCAGCCTACCGGAGGACTGGGAGAAATTCAGAATCCAGCAGAGGAGGACAAAGGGCTTAATTAGGAAAGGGAAAATAGATTATGAAAGGAAACTGGCAGGGAACATAAAAACTGACTGCAAAAGTTTTTATAGATATGTAAAGAGAAAGAGACTAGTTAAAACAAATGTTGGTCCCTTGCAGTCAGAAACAGGTGAATTGATCATGGGGAACAAGGACATGGCAGACCAATTGAATAACTACTTTGGTTCTGTCTTCACTAAGGAAGACATAAATAATCTGCCGGAAATAGCAGTGGAACGGGGGTCAAATAAGATGGAGGAACTGAGTGAAATCCAGGTTAGCCGGGAGGTGGTGTTGGGTAAATTGAACGGATTGAAGGCCGATATATCCCCAGGGCCAGATAGTCTGCATCCCAGAGTACTCAAGGAGGTAGCCACAGAAATAGTGGATGCATTAGTGATAATTTTTCAAAATTCCTTAGATTCTGGAGTAGTTCCTGAGGATTGGAGGGTAGCTAATGTAACCCCACTTTTTAAAAAAGGAGGGAGAGAGAAAGCGGGGAATTACAGACCAGTTAGTCTAACATCGGTAGTGGGGAAACTGCTAGAGTCAGTTATTAAAGATGGGATAGCAGCGCATTTGGAAAGTGGTGAAATCATTGGACAAAGTCAGCATGGATTTACGAAAGGTAAATCATGTCTGACAAATCTGATAGAATTTTTCGAGGATGTAACTAGTAGAGTGGATAAGGGAGAACCAGTGGATGTGTTATATCTAGACTTTCAGAAGGCTTTCGACAAGGTCCCGCATAAGAGATTAGCATACAAACTTAAAGCACACGGTATTGGGGGTTCAGTATTGATGTGGATAGAGAACTGGCTAGCAGACAGGAGGCAAAGGGTAGGAGTAAACGGGTCCTTTTCAGAATGGCAGGCAGTGACTAGTGGGGTGCCGCAAGGCTCAGTGCTGGGACCCCAGCTATTTACAATATATATTAATGATTTGGACGAGGGAATTCAATGCAACATCTCCAAATTTGCAGATGATACCAAGCTGGGGGGTATAGTTAGGTGTGAGGAGGATGCTTGGAGGCTGCAGGGTGATTTGGATAGGCTGAGTGAATGGGCAGATGCATGGCAGATGCAGTACAATGTGGATAAATGTGAGGTTATCCACTTTGGTGGCAAAAACATGAGGGTAGACTATTATCTGAATGGTGGCAGATTAGGTAAGGGGGAGATGCAACGAGACCTGGGTGTCATGGTACACCAGTCATTGAAAGTAGGCATGCAGGTGCAGCAGGCAGTGAAGAAAGCAAATGGTATGTTAGCATTCATAGCGAAAGGATTTGAGTATAGGAGCAGGGAGGTTCTACTGCAGTTGTACAGGGTTTTGGTGAGGCCACACCTGGAGTACTGCGTACAGTTTTGGTCTCCAAATCTGAGGAAAGACATCCTTGCCATAGAGGGGGTACAGAGAAGATTCACCAGACTGATTCCTGGGATGTCAGGACTTTCATATGAGGAAAGATTGGATAGACTCGGTTTGTACTCGATGGAATTTAGAAGATTGAGGGGGGATCTTATAGAAACCTACAAAATTCTTAAGGGGTTGGACAAGCTAGATGCTGGAAGATTGTTCCCGATGTTGGGGGAGTCCAGAACAAGGGGTCACAGTCTAAGGATAAGGGGGAATTCCTTTAGGACCGAAATGAGGAAAACATTCTTTACACAGAGAGTGGTGAGTCTCTGGAATTCTCTGCCACAGAAGGTAGTTGAGGCCAGTTCATTGGCTATATTTAAGAGGGCGTTAGATGTGGCACTTGTGGCTAAAGGGATCAGGGGGTATGGAGAGAAGGCAGGTACGGGATACTGAGTTGGATGATCAGCCATGATCACATTGAATGGCGGTGCAGGCTCGAAGGGCCGAATGGCCTACTCCTGCACCTATTTTCTATGTTTCTATGTTTCTATGTGAATAAGGGTGCAACGATTGTAGTGTTAAAAATAACTAGTTGATTTCCTCTGAGACAATTCGCAAAGAGTCGCCGCTCTTCCAGCAACATCTTGCACCATCATGTTTAGCTTAGTTTAGTTATAGAAACATAGAAACATAGAAAAATAGGTGCAGGAGTAGGCCATTCGGCCCTACGAGCCTGCACCGCCATTCAATATGATCAAGGCTGATCATCCAACTCAGTATCCCGTACCTGCCTTCTCTCCATACCCCCTGATCCCTTTAGCCACAAGGGCCACATCTAACGCCCTCTTGAATATAGCCAATGAACTGGCCTCAACTACCTTCTGTGGCAGAGAATTCCAGAGACTCACCACTCTCTGTGTAAAGAATGTTTTTCTCATCTCGGTCCTAAAGGAATTCCCCTTTATCCTTAGACTGTGACCCCTTGTTCTGGACTCCCCCAACATCGGGAACAATCTTCCAGCATCTAGCTTGTCCAACCCCTTAAGAATTTTGTAAGTTTCTATAAGATCCCCCCTCAATCTTCTAAATTCCAGCGAGTACAAGCCGAGTCTATCCAGTCTTTCCTCATATGAAAGTCCGGACATCCCAGGAATCAGTCTGGTGAATCTTCTCTGTACCCCCTCTATGGCAAGAATGTCTTTCCTCAGATTTGGAGACCAAAACTGTACGCAATACTCCAGGTGTGGCCTCACCAAAACCCTGTACAACTGAAGTAGAACCTCCCTGCTCTTGTACTCAAATCCTTTCGCTATGAATGCTAACATACTATTTGCTTTCTTCACTGCCTGCTGCACCTGCATGCCTACTTTCAATGACTGGTGTACCATGACACCCAGGTCTCGTTATTTAGTTATTGTTGTCACGTGTACTGACAAACGGCTCACGTGTCCCGAATACAGGCGAGCTTCTGTTTGCCGGCTGTCCAGCCAGAAAAAAGACTATGCAGGGCTGCCAACTCTCACGCTTTGAGCGTGAGAATCACGCATTTGAAGAAACTCTCACGCCCTCACGCTGATCAGAAATTTCTCACGCTCTGTGGTGAGAAATTCTGTGATCAACGAAAATGTCAAAACTCCGATAAACTGCATGGGCCGCGGGTGTTGGAGAGCCGGGGCTGAGGGAGGGATGGAAGCAGATGTAGCGGCGGGGACAGATGCAGACGGAAAGCCGGGCCTAGCGAGGGTTTACGGGGCTGCCGAGTGTCTGCGGTCTGGCGAGTCGCTCGCTGCATCTCCGGCCATGGCGCTGAAGGGACAGAGACTCTCAAAAGGAGGTGGAGAGAGAGAGGGGAAGGAGACAGGGAGACGGGGGTAGAGGGAGAGGGGCTGAGAGCTCCTGAGAGGGGCTGTCTCTGTCTCGAGACAGAGGGGGAGTGAATGGGGAGAGAGGGGAGGGAGGGGGGGGGGGAGAGAGGGGGATGAGAGGGAAGTGACAGAGGGGGTGGAGAGGGAGGAAAGAGAGAGAGAGGGGGAAGAGGGAAAGAGAAAAACGGGGGAAGAGAACTAGGAGATGGAGACAGAGACAGGAGAAAGAGAGAGGGGGGCGAGCAAGGGGGAGAGTGAGGTGGGAGAGAGAGGAGGAGAGAGAGGGAGGGAGAAGAGAAAGAGGAGAGAGAGGGTGTGTGGAGAGGGAGAGGGGGAGATAGAGAGGGGGGAGAAAGAGATAGAGAGAGGGGGAGAGAGAGAGAGGGAGAGGGGAAGCAAGGGAGAGAGAGGGAGAGAGAGAGGGAGGGGAGAGAGAGTTAGGGGAAAGAGAGGGGAGAGAGAGACGAGAGTGGGAGCGGGGAAGGGGAGAGAGAGGACAGAGGGAGACACGAGTGAGGAGGGAGAGTGAGGTGAGAGAGAAGGGGAAGAGAGAGAGAGAGGGGGAATACAGGGAGGGAGAGGGGGAGGGAGAGAGGGGAGAGGAGAGAGCGAGAGAGGGGGAGAGAGGAGAGGGAAGAGGAGAGAGAGGGAGAGAGAGGGGAGAGATAGAGGGGGAGAGACAGCAGAAGAGAGAGAGGGGAGAGAGATAGGGGGGAGGGGGAGAGAGGGGGAGGGGGAAAGAGAGGGGGGATAGAGAGGCAGGGCTGCCAACTCCCATGCACTGTGTGTGAGAATCACGCATTTCGCCAAATTCTCACGCTGATCACAAATTTCTCACGCTCTGTCGTGAGAAATTCTGTGATCTACGAAAGTTTCAAAACTCATATCAACTGCATGGGCCATAGGAGCTGGAAGCAGAAGCAGCGACGGGGATAGATGCAGACGGGGAGCGGGGCTGGTGAGTGTTTGCCGGGCTGGCGAGTCACTCACTGCAGCTCCGGCCATGGAGCAGCCTCAGTGCAAGGCATCGGAAGCGTTGCGCCGCTGCCGTGAGAGTCTCTATGCCAAATTCGCCCAGGTGACCGGCATGGATCAGGCTGCGGCTCGGTGCATCCTGGAGGACAACCAGTGGCTGCTGGAAGTAAGTACCAGGCACTGGGTCGAAACGGCGGAAGATAGTGGCCTTCAAATGGGGGTGGTTGGCGAAGGCATCCTGCGTGCCTGCTAGATTTTCACTTACTGTAACTGCAGGAAAAATGTTGCTGATGTTGGGGGAGTTAAGAACCAGGGGTCACAGTTTAAGAATAAAGGGGGGAGGGGGGCAGTTAGGACTGAGATGAGGACAAACTTTCTTCACACTGAAAGTTGTGAATCTGTGGAATTCTCTGCCACAGAAGGCAGTGCAGGCCAATTCACTGGATGGTTTCAAGAGAGAGTTACATTTAGCTCACGAAATCAAGGGATATGGGGAAAAAACAGGAAAGGTACTGATTCTAGATGAATAGCCATGATCATATTGAATGGCAGCGCTGGCTCGAAGGGCCGATGGCCTATTCCTGCACCTATTGTCTATGTTTCTATGCTTGAGTATATGCAAGGATGCCAACATTGGGTGAGTGTTGAGAGTGTTGAAATTGCGAGGGTGCGTAGTGACCGGGATGGGGGAGGGGAGGGTGTGGGGGGGGGGGAGGGTGTGGGGGGGGGGGGGAGGGTGTTCCCCCTCCCACCGCAAGGAGCTTTTACATTTTTCAGCTTGAAATTGTGCAATTGGTGCATACTGTAGCGAGTCTTTTAACTTACACTTGGATGCAAAATTTATGCTTTAAATTGGATTAGGTATGAATAAGGTTAGGCTAAATTACATTCCTGATTACATTCCACAGTAGAGCCAAGCTCTGCTCAACAGGTGCAGCACAAGAATGACTATATTCACGTATGGAAATCAGATTATATTCATGCTGTTATGCATATATATAGAGAAAAACTCAGAGAAACAAAGCAAAAGTCGGACTTCCATCACTGTTCTGCACAAATAAATCAATCAACCTTGTTCAAGAAGGAACTGCAGATGCTGGAGAATCGAAGGTAGACATAATTGCTGGAGAAACTCAGCGGGTGCGGCAACATCTATGGAGCGAAGGAAATAGGCAACGTTTCGGGCCGAAACCCTTCTTCAGAGGGTTTCAACCTTACCATTTGAATATAGAAACGAGACAAAAATAATGCCACATATTCAACCATATATGGTTCAATGAAATTAAGATATATATGTAAAAATATATATGGAAACAGGCCCTTCCGCCCACCATGCCCACACCGACCAGCAACCTATCATACATCAATTCCATCCATCACGCCAGGGACAATTTACAGAAGCCAATTAACCTACAAACCTGCACTTCTTTCGGATATGGAAAAACCGGAATATCCAGAGAAAACCATGTGGTAGTGAGGCAGCAACTCTACCACTGCACCACCATGCCACCCCATTACATTATTTTTTCTGTAATATATTTATTATGGTGTCACGTCAATAAAGATGAACACATGGTTCTGCTTTCTGCCCTTAGTTGGATAACACACATGTCCAGTCATTGTGTTTTATGGCTGGTTTTCAACGTCTTCAGGCTGAAGGTCTCGACTCAAAACATCACCCATTCTTTCCAGAGATGCTGCCTGTCCTGCTGAGTTTTTCTAGTTGTCTATCTTCAGTTTAAACCAGCATCTGCAATTCCTTCCTACACTATTTGTTAAGCAAAACAGGTCCTATTCTCATTATATAATTTTATGATCATCGTGAGAGCATGAGAATTTTGTGAAATGTGCGAGTCTCACGCTCAATGCGTGAGAGTTGGCAGCCTTGATAATAATTCAAACATTTTATGCAAGTTCCAATTGTTTGGACAAAAATCACTTGTTACTGCTTTATAACAGTTAAGTTACTTTAAGACTATTTCAGAAATTATGGTAGTCAACAAAAAATCAACTAACAAATTAAAGCAAACTAAAAAAAAATAACATGTTCCCTTTCCTGACCCTACCTCATAAGTACTTTAACGCTGTTAACAGAGCAAAGGGATATTAATCTCAAGAATCAAAATGGGGAAAGTGAGGGCAATTTTGCTTAAATGGTAATTCTAAGCCCATTCAGATCTGCATAGTCAGTTATACAACATGTACATGGCTGGCCCAATTTGTCCATACTGATTAAGTTGGCATTCTGCGAGGCCAGGGACTGGCTGCCGTTCCCAGATCAGCTCGTGCCCCAGGGACTGGCCGCAGTTCCCAGGTCGGTTCACCTGCTCCGACCCCACGAAAGCGATTTTTTTTTAAAAAAAGCGTTTTTTTCGGGTTGCAGGTGCCCATAGTCCGAACCCTGTCCTAGATGTTTGTCCTCATTGTGGTCGTCGTCGCCCCCCCCCCCCAATGTTTGACAACTGCATCACCTGGTTGTTGTTGTCGGAAGCTGCACATTCGACCAAAGAGAAGAGAAGAGACGCGACGTCACTCACAGCCGTCAACCGACGCGCTTCCCCAGACCGCTCAGATCACTGGCAGGCGGCGCAAAGGGACAAACTGGCGCAGGGACTGAACTCAGCGTGAGAACTCGGTCATGAGCGTGAGGGCGTGAGAATTTGCTCGAAGGCGTGATTCTTACGCTGAAAGCGTGAGAGTTGGCAGCCCTGGTGTATGGCAATAAACCTCGATCACTTGATTTTGAAGCATTCATGCATGGTGGAGGTATAATGTGGTCATAGAGTGATACAGTGTGAAAACAGGCCCTTCAGCGCAACTGACCCACGCCCGCCAACATGTCCCAGCTACACTACCTGCTTTTGGTCCACACCTCCAAACCTGTCCTATCCATGTATCAGTCTAACTGTTTCTTAAATGTTGGGATGGTCCCTGCCTCAACTACCTCCTCTGGCAGCTTGTTCCAAACACCCACCACCCTTTGTGTGGATAAAGTTACCCCTTAAAAAGTTACCTCTTAAAAATACTTCATACAAAAAACATTGAAATCATACCTCTACAATGCACTAAAACATGATTTTAATACATCAAATTTCAAAACGTTCTGACCCTGGGAGGAGGGACCCTTCTTCCACACCCTCTCCCCACTCGGTTGCTCCACTCCCTCACCGGGTACCCCCAAGGCCAGTGATCAGTGATCGCTCAGCCTCCCCACTTCCAAAAACACTCTGCGGCCCCTGGTTCAGATGGAGAACAATGCCAGATGTGAGCGGGGAACTGAGGCCAGTTGTCCATGATGTTTGGATCCCAATGTTCAGTGCTTCATGTTTCGGAGTTGGCTAATGTTATTGATTTGTAATTAGCCTGATGATTTCAGGACAGCTTGTTACGAAAATGAAAGAAATGTTATCAGAATACTTATACAGCTGAGTGAGTATAATTTTATGGATGGGAATTGTGTTCAACCAACTGATGACTTCTTTGACAAAGTGACTAGCATGTTAGATAACAAGGAAGCCAATGAATGTAGCAAATTTTGTTATTCATAATTTGGTCTGTGAAGTGCCCCATAAAGGATTACTGCATTAGATAAGCACCTGTGGACTTGAACGTAATAGGTTAAGTCCAGGGGGTCAGATATGGAGCTTTATGTGTGGGCCAGATATATTGTCAGTGCAAAGGGGCTAGGAGCAAGGCCAAGGGTGCATCCAGAGCCAAGGTCTGGAATAGTACTAGGTGTGCAGTCAAAGCTGGGACCAGGGGTGTGTTCAGCACTGGGAACCTGAGCAGGTAAGCAGCTATGATCAAGGTAGAATAGGGGGCCAGGTATAGAGCTGGACTCAGGGACAGCATTGAGAGAAGGTATGCAACTGGAGTCAGGGCCAGGAGTAGTACCAGGTGTGCAGTGAGACCCAGGTTGGCCAACATGGGCCCAGTGTTTGATTATAACCTGATTTCCATACATGAATATACTAAGATCATTCACGTGCTGCACGTATGGATCAGAGCCTGGGCTCGACTGTGGAATGTAATTAGGAATGTAATTTACTCTAACCTTATTGATAGCTATTCCAATTTAAAGCATATATATTGTATTCAAGTGTAAGTTAAAAGACTCGCTACAGTATGCACCATACAGTATGCACCATATGCAACATTATCAAGGACAGCTCCCATCCTGCATTTGACCTGTTCAACCTGCTACCCTCAGGGAGGCGCTATAGGTGAATCAGCACAAGGACAAATAGACTCAAGAACAGTTTCTTTCCAAAATCCATTAACTCCCTGAACTCACACATGCATTGACTTCACAGCCTAACCCCCGGACTTCCATCTATCCCCCTACTGTAATTTTTACTGTAACTGTAATTTCCAATATGTGCAATAACCCATACTGGATATAGGAATCCTATTATCCATTCTATTTATCCATTGTCTTTTTATAGATATGTATATAGTGCTGCAGAAACTGTGCACCTTATCTCCCCCCCCACCTTTTTGTTTTGTTTTGCACTGAGTAGGAGCAGTTTTTAATCTCATTGTACATGTGTATAGTGACAATAAAAGGCATTCTGATTCTGATTTCTGATTACACAATTTCAAGCTGAAAAATGCAAAAGTTCCGTACCAATGGGAGGGGGGACACCCTCATGTCCACCCCCCCCCCCCCACCCCCGTACCCCCCCCCCCCCCGCTACGCTCCCTCGGGCTTGGTCTGGCAATTTCTCACTCCCAACTCTCACCCAATGTTGGCAGCCCTGACTATGTAAGAAACCAATCACACTGCCCACAGAGCACAGATGAAGGATACAACATTAAGTGCAATAATATTAGCCCAAAAGACCACCAGGGGTGCCAGGGCGATGGCTGCCCTGCCGGCAGTCTCTTTGTCTTTTCACTCTTTTTGTTATTTTTTAGTTTGTTAAAAGTTTTTGTTTTAATGTTCTTCGGTTTGTTTTATGAGGGGGGAGGGGAGAGGGGATCGGGGGAAACCATTTTTCAGGTTCTTACCTTCCCGGAGATGTGATTGATTTTCGGATCACATTCTCCGGGCTCTTCAACCTACCATCGCTGGAGCTGGAAGACTCCTCGGACTGTCGTGAGCCCCACCGCGGGGCTTGGACTTAACATCGGAGCTGATCCCTAGCCTGGGATCGCTCCCACCACGACCACCGCGGTATCAACATCAAGAGCTCGCAGTGTCGGATGAGGCCGAGTCGGGAGCTCCAACGTCGCGGAAGGTTCGACCAGCCGCGACGCGAGGTTCGATCGCCCGGGGGTGGGGGAGCTGACATCCCCCCGATGCAGGCGCAGATCGCCTCGACGCGGAGGGCCTGAACGCCGCCAGCTACGGGAGTTCAGATCATCCCATCAACGGGGGCTCGAGGCCCACGACCGAGGAAGAACTAAGGGAAGGACTTGAACTTTATTTCGCCTTCCATCATAGTGAGGAATGTGTAGCAGTCACTGTGGTGGACGTTCATGTTAAAATGTGATTTTGAGTGATCTGTTGCTTTTAATTGTATGACTGACCTGGCCAATGAAAATCCTCGTATGCTACAAAACATACTTGGCGAATAAAGTCTGATTCCGATTAACATTTGCTCCTTTTTTAAAATCCATTTTTCGCTTTGTCTCTTTATCTCCCTCTCTTTTTCTCTATTTTTCTCTATTTTTCCTCGCTTTTTTCTCTCTCTTTCTCTCTTCTCTCTTTCTATCTTTCTCTCCTTTTAACTATTTCTCTTTTTTCTCTCCTTTTCTTTCTCAATATTTCTCTCTTTTTCTCCCTTTTTTCCTCCTTTTCTCTCTCATTGTCTTTTTTCTCTTTTTTCTCTTAGAAACATAGAAAATAGGTGCAGGAGGAGGCCATTCGGCCCCTCGAGCCAGCACCGCCATTCATCGTGATCGTGGCTGATCGTCCGCTATCAATAACCCGGGCCTGCCTTCTCCCCATATCCCTTGACTCCACTAGCCCCGAGAGCTCTATCCAGCTCTCTCTTATTCTCTTTTTTCTCTATTTCTATTTTTCTGCTCTTCTCTTTTTCTTTTTTCTCTCTTTGTCTCGCTTTTTGTCTCTAATTCTCCCCTTTTCTCTTTTTCACTTATTTTCTTTATTTTTCCCTTTTTTCTTTATTCTCTTATTTTCAGTTCTAAATGGGACAGTTGGCTTTCAAAGTCGTTCAAAGCCAACTGTCCCATATTAGCCAGGACATCCCGTACATTGGGCGAAATTGGTTTGTCTCGTACGGGACCGCCCTTGTCCCGTATTTGACCGCTACAACTCGTGTCGAGGAGCCTGTCGGGTCGGAGCGCTGTGTCCGGTCCCGCTTCACCCGTCCTGACGTCGTGCACAGTTTAAGAATGAGGGCTAAGCCATTTAGAACGGAGACGAGGAAACACTGTGGAATTCTCTGCCTCAGAGGGCGGTGGAGGCCGGTTCTCTGGATACTTTCAAGAGAGAGTTAGATAGGGCTCTTAAAGATAGCGGAATCAGGGGATATGGGGAGAAGGCAGGAACGGGGTACTGATTGGGGATGATCAGCCATGGTCACATTGAATGGCGGTGCTGGCTTGAAGGGCCGAATGGCCTACTCCTGCACCTATTGTTAATTGTCTATTGAGAGCAAAGGGGTGGTGGTGGGGGAGGGGTGAAGAAGGTGGGGGGGAGGGGTGAAGAAGGTGGGGGGGGAGGGGTGAAGAAGGTGGGTGGGGGGAAGGGGTGAAAGGTCACCTCCAAGATGGCGGCTGTGAATACGCCCTATCTCCCTTGCAGTAGAGCTGGGGAGGGGGGGGGGCGTGGATGAGACGAGCCGGCTGATTGGGTGGTCGTGAGGGTGAGAGCCAATGGCGCGGCTGGTTGCAGCGGGAGGTTGGGGTGGTGATGCCGGGGCCGCGCATGCGTGGGTCGGCGGGCGCGCGGGTCGGCGGCAGTTGGAAGCGCGGGAGGAGGCGGAGCGCGAGCGCCTGCGGACGGACAGACAGACAGCGGCGGCGGCAACAACACCCCGCTGGCGCCACACCCCCGCCACCGGGGACAGACCCCATACTCCTTCTCCGCACCAAGGTCGTGCTCCATGCTCCGCTCGGGCCCCGGGGTAAGCGCCTGTTGAGGGTGGGAGGGAGTGATGGTGGGGGAGAGGGTGTGGGGGAAGGAGAGGGGGTGAGGGGGTGGGGGGAGAGGGAGAGGGGTGGGGGAGAGGGAGAGGGAGGGGGTGAGGGGTTGGGGGGAGAGGGAGAGGGTGGGGGAGAGGGAGAGGGTTGGGGTGAAGGAGAGGGGGTGGGGGTGAGGGAGAGGGTGTGGGAGGGGGTGTGGGTGGGGGTGAAGGAGAGGGGGTGAGGGTGGGGGAGGGGGTGAGGGGGTGGGGGGAGAGGGTGAGGGTGGGGGAGAGGGTGAGAGAGAGGGTGGGAGAGAGGGTGGGGGTGGGGGTGAAGGAGTGGGGGTGAGGGAGAGGGTGTGGGAGGGGGTGTGGGTGGGGGTGAAGGAGAGGGGGTGGGGGTGAGAGAGGGGGTGGGGGAGAGGGTGAGGGTGGGGGGAGAGGGTGGGGGTGAGAGGGGGGGTGGGGAGAGGGTGGGGGTGAGGGTGGGGAGGGTGAGGGGGGGTGGGGAGAGGGTGGGGGTGAGGGAGGGTGGGGGTGGGGAGAGGGTGGGGGTGAGGGGGGGTGGGGAGAGGGTGAGGGTGGGGAGGGTGAGGGTGGGGAGAGGGTGGGGGTGAGGGGGGGTGAGGGGGGGTGGGGAGAGGGTGGGGGTGAGGGGGGGTGGGGAGAGGGTGAGGGTGGGGAGGGTGAGGGTGGGGAGAGGGTGGGGGTGAGGGGGGGTGAGGGGGGGTGGGGAGAGGGTGGGGGTGAGGGAGGGTGGGGGTGAGGGGGGGTGGGGAGAGGGTGGGGGTGAGGGGGGGTGGGGAGAGGGTGGGGGTGAGGGGGGGTGGGGAGAGGGTGGGGGTGGGGAGAGGGTGGGGGTGAGGGGGGGTGGGGAGAGGGTGGGGGTGAGGGGGGGTGGGGAGAGGGTGGGGGTGAGGGAGGGTGGGGGTGAGGGGGGGTGGGGAGAGGGTGGGGGTGAGGGGGGGTGGGGAGAGGATGGGGGTGAGGGGGGGTGGGGAGAGGGTGGGGGTGGGGAGAGGGTGGGGGTGAGGGGGGGTGGGGAGAGGGTGGGGGTGGGGAGAGGGTGGGGGTGAGGGAGGGGAGGGGGAGAGAGAGCGTTGAGGTAAATAAGGGAGGGAGAGGGGTGAGTGAGTGGGGGAAGCAAGGGTGGCGGGTGAGTGAGGGTGGAGGGTGAGTCGGGCCGCTCTCTGTTACTCGTCGTTTAAACCTTGTGTCTGAGGCAAGCGATCGATGTGCGTCTTGTATTGTTCCCCGTGTGTTGTGTTGTGCCGGGCCGGGTGGCGGTGGGTGGAGGGAGCCGTTACTGCTGTGGTGAAATGAAGCCTCTCCGGCAGGCGAGGCGCCGGGCCTGCCAACCCGGAGATGCGCCAAGGCCAAGGTCGTGCTCGCGGATGGGGGAGAGAGAGAGAGGGCCTGGTGGTGGTGGGGGGGGGGGGGAGAGAGAGAGAGGGCCTGGTGGGTAGAGGAGAGAGAGGGCCTGGTGGTGGTGGGGGGGGGGGGGAGAGAGAGAGAGGGCCTGGTGGGTAGAGGAGAGAGAGGGCCTGGTGGGTAGAGGAGAGAGAGGGCCTGGTGGGTAGAAGAGAGAGAGGGCCTGGTGGTGGTGGGGGGGGGAGGGAGAGGGCCTGGTGGGTAGAGGAGAGAGAGGGCCTGGTGGTGGTGGGGGGGGGGGGGAGGGAGAGGGCCTGGTGGGTAGAGGAGAGAGAGGGCCTGGTGGGTAGAGGAGAGAGAGGGCCTGGTGGTGGTGGGGGGGGGGGGGGAGAGAGAGAGAGGGCCTGGTGGGTAGAGGAGAGAGAGGGCCTGGTGGTGGTGGGGGGGGGGGGGGGGAGAGAGAGAGGGCCTGGTGGGTAGAAGAGAGAGAGGGCCTGGTGGTGGTGGGGGGGGGGAGAGAGAGAGGGCCTGGTGGGTAGAGGAGAGAGAGGGCCTGGTGGGTAGAAGAGAGAGTGGGCCTGGTGGTGGGGGGGGGGGGAGAGAGAGAGGGCCTGGGGGGTAGAGGAGAGAGAGGGCCTGGTGGTGGTGGGGGGGGGGCTGGGGTAGAGGAGAGAGGGCCTGATGAGAGGGGGAAGGGGGGGGGGGAGCGGGCCTGATGGGGTAGAGGAGAGAGGGCCTGGTTGTGTGTGTGTGGGGGGGGGGGGGGGGGGTGGGAGGTCCTGGGGGGTAGAGGAAAGAGAGTCTGATGGGGTGGGGGGGGAGAGAGAGAGGGCCTGGGGAGGTAGAAGAGTGAGGGCCTGATTGGGGGGGGGGGGAGTGAGGGCCTGATGGGGGGGGGGGGGGGAGTGAGGGCCTGATGGGGGGGGGGGGGAAGAAGAGAGGGCCTGGGGGTGGTGGGGGAGAGGAGAGGGCCTGGGGGTGGTGGGGGAGAGAGGGGGCCTGGGGGTGGTGGGAGAGAGGAGGGGGCCTGGGGGTTGTGGGAGAGAGGAGAGGGCCTGGGGGTTGTGGGAGAGAGGAGAGGGCCTGGGGGTTGTGGGGGTGAGGAGAGGGCCTGGGGGTGGTAGGAGAAGGCCTGAGGGTGGTGGGAGAGAGAGGTCCTGATGGAGGGGGTGGAGAGAGAGGGCCTTGGGGTGGTGGTGGGAGAGAGAGTGCATGGGGAGGGGGGAGAGGGCTTGGGGATGGGGGGGGGAGAGGGCTTGGGGATAGGGCGGAGAGGAGAGGGCCTGGGGGTGGTGGGAGAGAGAGGGCCTTGGGGGCGGTGGGAGATAGAGGGTCTGGGGGTGGTGGGAGAGAGAGGGTCTGGGGGTGGTGGGAGAGAGAGGGCCTGATTGGGGGGGGGGGAATGGGAGATGGCATACATGGTGAGGAGGGTGCTAGGGGAGGGGTTGGGTGTGGTGGCAGAAGGCTTGGGGAGAAAGAACAGGGGGACCTTGCATTGGTGGGGGAGAGGACACTATGAGCAAATTTGGGCCCCGTACCTGAGGAAGGATGTGCTAGCTCTGGAGTGGGCCCAGAGGAGGTTTACAAGAATGATTCCAGGAATGGGTTAGCATATGATGAGTATTTGTCAGCACTGGGCCTCTACTCGCTGGAGTTTAGAAGGTTAATGGGGGACCTCATTGAAACTTACAGAATAATGAAAGGCATAGATAGAGTGGATGTGGAAAGGATGTTTCCGCTGGTGGGAGAGTCTAGGATCAAAGGCCAAGTCAGTGGATATTTTTAAGGCAGAGATTGACAAATTCTTGATTAGAACGGGTATCAAAGGTTATGGGGAAAAGGCAGGAAAATGGGATTAGGAGGCAACGATCAGCCATGATTGAATGGCGGCGTAGACACAGGTGACCGAATGGCCTAATTGTACTGCTATAACGTGCACACAGCTTGGATGTTGCAGATTTCAGGCTTCTGTACCTTCTAGCTGATGGCAGCGGAGAGATGAGAGTGTGGCCAGGATAGTGTGGATCCTTGATGATGCTGGCAGCCTTTTTGTGGGTCCCGAACCGAAATATCACATGCCCATCTTCTCCAGGATTGTTGCCTGAACCGCTGAGTTACTCCAGCATTTTGTGCCTTCCCTTGTTAACCAGCGTCTGCAGTCCTTTGTTTTTACATTTGGACAGATGTATGGATGTGAAAAGTTGAGGGATATGGGTCAAAAATTGACAAACGGGACTAGCTTAGATGAACATCTTGGATTGCACGGACGAGTTGGCCCAAGGGCCTGTTTTGTGCTGTATGACCCAGTGGATTTGGTATGTTTTCTTTGAGGGATGGTTCATAAGATTTCATACAGCATGTTGATCAACAAGGCTGGAGCACACGGAGCTGCGGGTTATCAGCAGATAAGGGATTTATTAATCCATTACAGGAATCTGGAACTTGATGCTTGAGAATGTATTTAAGCATAACCTGCAATCTATAGATTTAGTGTAGGCAGATTGGTGCTAGTTTGATTGGCACAGGCACTGTGAGCTAATTACAGTCAGAAATGTATGACATTCTGACTGCAAGAGCCGGAAGGTAATGTCAAAATGTATACAAAACTAGTTAAATTAATTAGTGTACAGTTTATGCCATCACATTGCTGCGCAAATATAATTGCAGAAGAGAGAGTGCAGCGGAGATTTGCAATGATTCCTCAGACTAAAATTGTAGCAATGAGGGATCATTGGAAAATACTGTTTGAGGGAGACTTTATTGAGGTATAGGATAAAATGTCTATTTGGTCTTATCTGAGGAATCCAAAGCTAGGAGTATAGATTTATAACAATTGATAGAAGCATGAGAGGTGAGGAAAAATGTGTTCACTGAGAGTGATAACAGGGCTCGAAATTAACGGCTGCCGGGGTGCCAATGGCGACCTAAAGTCCCTCCGGGCAACCTAAATGCCATGCCATTTTGCCCGGCTTGGCAAGCAACCGGGATGCCTATCGTTCAATTCTGAACGGGCCCCCTCTCTGTCACTCTCCGTCTACGCCTACCATCCGTATCCGTGACTCCGCTCTCAGCCCGCTCCTCATCCGCCGGCACAGCCGACTGCCTTGCACATGCGCACTTCCACGGCAACTGGTTGGCGCCATGCACTTTCTCCCTCCCTTTGCATTGTGGGAGATCTGGCACCCATTGCAGTCTGGCTGCCGCATCGCCGCGACTGCTGAAAACCAACAGAATCACTTCCTGGAGCTGGAGTAACTCCCTGGAGTAACTCTTGCTTCTTGGTTTCCTGGTCCTCCAAAAATATTCCAAATGGAATTTAAACAGGAGTGGACCCACCAACACCAAACTCTAAACTCTGAAAAATAACAGCCGATTGCACTTTATCTGTTTATTTATTGTGTGTGTATATATGGTCTATGGTATATAGACACACTGAACTTTTATCTGCTGTTCTCTATTATGTTGACATATTCTGTTGTGCTGCAGCAAGTAAGAATTTCATTGACCTATCTGGGACACATGACAATAAAACTCTTGACTTGGACTTGAGCAAAAAAGGATTCTTGGGAATAAAGAGGGAGGAGTCTGAAGAAAGGTTACGGCGAGTGGGTGAGGAAAGTGGGATAACAGAACTTGTGTGAATGGGTAGACAAAAATACTGGAGAAACTTAGCGGGTGAAGAGGCATCTATGGAGCGAAGGAAATAGGCGATGTTTCGGGTTGAGACCCTTCTTCAGACTGGTGTGAGGGGGGTGGGAAGAAGAAAGGAAGAGGCGGAGAGTGGGCTGAGGGAGAGCTGGGAAGCGGAGGAGAAAGCAGGGACTACCTGAAATTGGAGAAGTCAATGTTCATACTGCTGGGGTGTATATGGCCCAAGCAAAATATGAGGTGTTGCTTCTCCAATTTATGGTAGGCCTCACTCTGGCCATGGAGGAGGTCAAGGACAGAAAGGTCGGTTTCGGAATGAGAGGGGGAGTTGAAGTGCTGAGCCACCGGCTGATCAGGTTGTTTATTGCGAAACGAGCGGAGGTGTTGGGCGAAGCGATTGCCAAGCCTACGCTTGGTCTCACCGATGTAGAGCAGCTGACACCTAAAGCAGCGGATGCAATAGATGAGGTTGGAGGAGGTGCAGGTGAACCTCTGCCGCACCTGGAAAGACTGCTTGGGTCCTTGAATGGAGTCAAGGGGGGAGGTAAAGCGACAAGTGTAGCATTTCCTGCCGTTGCAAAGGAAAGTGCCAGGAGAGGGAGTGGTTTGGGTAGGAAGGGACGAATTGACCGGGGAGTTACGGAGGGAGCGGTCTCTACAGAAAGCCAGCGGGAGATGGGAAGATGTGGCTAGTGGTGGGATCCTGTTGGTAGACAAAGCTGGAGAAAATAAGCGGGTGAGGCAGCACATATGGAGTGAAGGAATAGGTGATTTTGGGTCGAGACCCTTCTTCAGACTGATGTCCGGAGGGGTGGGGGGGCGGATCGTGAAAAAGAAAGGAAGAAGGGGAGGCAGTAGGCTGTGGGAGAGGGGGGAATGGGAGGGGAAGGAGGGCGAAAGCAAGGACTACCTGAAATTGGAGAAGCCAATGTTCATACTGCTTGGTTGTAAACTACCCAAGTGAAATATGAGGTGCTGTTCCTCCATTTTGCGGTGGGCCTCACTCTGGCCATGGAGGACGCCCAGGACAGAAAGGTCGGATTCGGAATGGGAGGGGGAGTTGAAGTGCTGAACCACCGGGAGATCAAGATGGTTATTGCGAACTGAGTGGAGGTGTTGTGCGAAGCGATCGCCAAGCCTGCACTTGGTCTCATCGAATTTGATCATACGCTGAATAATCCAAACAGATTTTTGTTTGGAAGTGGAAAGAATAATAGAAATTGCATTCATTGCAACGTGTAAAAAGAGATGAGATACTGTATTGTAATTTTGCTGCATGTCATTGTGGTATATATCATGTCTTGATTGGTGAATATGTTTAGTTTGTGACTATTTGAAGCAGAAATAATATGTGAATGCTTCATTGACCATAATTCCGACTGGTAACTACGCACTTCGTCCGAGCACATTATCACACGCGTCATGCAAACCATCTTAAATGACCACCTAAACTGTCATATGGCAACCTAAAAAACTGCCGTGATTGCCCGGCTGGCATCAGAGTAAAAAAGTTAAGTGAGAGCCCTGGATCAGGGTCAGGTATTTGCTGCCTAAAGGTCTGTAGAGGCAGAAATCAGCAGCTCACTTAGAAAATGCTTCTTACTCACTTAGAAAATAACAAGCTAAAAGACTGGATTGGATAGCTATTTATGACTGACGAGAGTATGATGGGTTTTTTAGGCCTCTTGTTGAAAGCGCTTTCACCCGGAGAAGTGTAGTTCACCACGAACAGTGAGGAAAAGTACAGTTGAAAACATAATTGATAAGGTACAGGTAAGGTTGGACAATTAATGCCTGTCTTATTAATACTGACCTATGCACAGTGCAGCACTCTCCTGCTTTCCTTTGAAACAGTAGCCCAGGGAATATTCACCCGCTTCATCGTGCCATTTCTGTGATCAATTCTCTAGAATGGGAATTAAATTGAATATGAATTTTCTGACCCGGTGGTGAAAATGTTGTTCACACCCGTAACGTATGAGAGGTCCATTCAAGAACTGATAGCAGTGAGGAAGAAGCTGCTCCTGAATCTGGACGTATATCAGCAACAATATCAGCAAAATTGCCAATATTACCCCTTTGACAAGAAGGGAGCAAAGCAGAATAGTAGAAACTAGGCCGGTTAGTTTGACTGGTAAGCATGGTTTTATGAAGGGGAGATGAAGCCTGATGAATCTGCTGGAATTCTTTGAAGAAGTAAATAGCAGAACAGACAAAGGAGAGTCAGTGGATATTGTTTACCTAGATTTTCAGAAAACCTTTGATAAGGTGCCACGCGAGGCTGCGAAAGACGATGACAGCCCATGGTATCAAAGGGCAGATACCAGCATGGATAACAGGTTGGCTGAGTGGCAGAAGGCAAAGAGAGGCAGTCAAGGAGGCTTTTTCTGGTTGGGTGCCAGTGACCAGTGGAATTCCACAGGGGTCGCTGCTGGGGCCGCTACTGGGGCTTGGATATTCATGATTTGGAAGAGAAGATTGAAGGCTTTGTGACCAAGTTTGCAGATGATACGAAAATTGGTGGAGTGGCAGATAGTGTAGAGAAAGCAGGGACTCTGCAGAAGGACAGATTGGGAGAGTGGGCAGAGGTGACAGATGGAATATAGTGTAGCAAAGTGTGGAGTCATACATTTTGGTAGTAGGAATACTATTTTCTAATTGGAGTGGGAATCCAGAAATCTGAGGCGCAAAGGGACTTGGGAGTGCTGGTGCAGGATTCCCAAAATGTTAATTTGCAAGTTGCTTAATTTGCTGGCATTTATTTCAAGTGGGCTAGAATACAAAACAGGGATGTAATGCTGAAGCTCTAAAGCGCTGGTCAGGCAGCATTTGGAGTATTGTGAGCAATTGTGGGCACTATATCTGAAGAAGGCTCTGGAGAGGGTACAGAGGAGCTTTACAAGAATGAGTGTGTTAACACGCGATGAGCATTTGATGGCACTGGGCATGAACTCGCTATAGTTTAGAAGGATGAGTGGGGACCTAATTGAAACTTACCGAATAGTGAAAGGCTTTGATAGAGTGGATGTGGAGAGCATGTTTCCACTAGTGGGTCATAGCCTCAGAATTAAAGGACGTTCCTTTAGAAAGGAGATGAGAAGGAAGTCATAGAGTAGAATTAGGCCGTTCGGCTCATCGAGTCTACTCAGCCATTCAATCATGGCTGATCTCTGCCTCCTAATCCCATTTTCCTGCCTTCTCCCCATAACCCTTGACACCCATTCTAATCAAGAATTTGTCTATCTCTGCTGTCAAAATATTCACTGACTTGACCTCCACAGCCCTCTGTCTATCCTGTGACTAAAAAAGTTCCTCCTCGCCTCCTTTCTAAAAGAGCCCCCTTTAATTCTGAGGCTATGAGGAAGGGTTAGTTAGCAGCCTTGTTAACTTGGCAAGAGTGACCATAATATGGTTGAGTTCTTCATTAGGATGGAAAGTGACATTGTTAATTCAGAAACACGGGTCCTGAACTTAAAGAAAGGTAACTTTGAGGGTGTGAGACGTGAATTGGCCAAGATAGACTGGCAATTGATTCTTGAAGGGTTGATGGTGGATATGCAATGGAAGGCATTTAAAGACTGCATGGATGAACTACAACAATTGTTCATCCCAGTATGGCAAAAGAATAAATCAGGGAAGGTAGTGCATCCGTGGATAACAAGGGAAATCAGGGATAGTATCAAAGCAAACGATGAAGCGTACTAATTAACCAGAGAAAACAGCGTACCAGAGGACTGGGAGAAATTCAGAGTCCAACAGAGGAGGACAAAGGGCTTAATTAGGAAAGGGAAAATGGATTATGAAAGAAACATAAAAACTGACTGCAAAAGTTTTTATCGATATGTGAAGCGAAAAAGATTAGTTAAAACAAATGTGGGTCCCTTGCAGTCAGAAACAGGTGAATTGATAAGGGGGATAGCCGGAGAGTGGTGTTAGGTAAATTGAATGGATTAAAGGCCGATAAATCACCACATCCCAGGATACTTAAGTAGCCCCAGAAATAGTGGATGCCTTAGTGATAATTTTTCAAAACTCTTTAGATTCTGGAGTAGTTCCTGAGGATTGGAGGGTAGCTAATGTAACCCCACTTTTTAAAAAAAAATGAGGGAGAGAGAAAACGGAGAATTATAGACCAGTTAGTCTAACACCGGTAGTGGGGAAACTGCTAGAGTCAGTTATTAAAGATGGGATAGCAGCGCATTTGGAAAGTGGTGAAATCATTGGACGAAGTCAGCATGGAGTTACGAAAGGTAAATCATGTCTGACGAATCTTATTGAATTTTTTGAGGATGTAACTAGTAGAGTGGATAAGGGCGAAGCAGTGGATGTGTTATATCTGGACTTTCAGAAGGCTTTCGCCAAGGCCCCACACAAAAGATTAGTATACAAACTTAAAGCACACGGTATTGGCGGTTCAGTATTGATGTGGATAGAGAACTGGCTGGCAAACCGGAAGCAAAGAGTAGGAGTGAACGGGTCCTTTTCAGGATGGCATGCAGTGACTAGTAGGGTGCCGCAAGGCTCAGTGCTGGGACCCCAGCTATTTACAATATATATGTTAATGATTTGGACGAGGGAATTGAATGCAACATCTCGATGTTTGCGGATGACACGAAGCTGGGGGGCAGTGTTAGCTGTGACGAGGATGCTAGGCGGCTGCAAGGTGACTTGGATAGTTTGGGTGAGTGGGCAAATGGATGGCAGATGCAGTATAATGTGGATAAATGTGAGGTGATCCACTTTGTTGGCAAAAAGAGGAAAGTAGACTATTATTTGAATGGTGACCGATTAGGAAAAGGGGAGATGCAAGACCTGGGTGTCATGGTACACCAGTCATTGAAAGTAGGCATGCAGGTGCAGCAGGCTGTGAAGAAAGCGAATGGTATGTTGGCATTCATAGCAAAAGGATTTGAGTACAAGAGCAGGGAGGTTCTACTGCAGTTGTACAGGGTCTTGGTGAGGCCACACCTGGAGTATTGCATACAGTTTTGGTCTCCTAATCTGAGGAAAGACATTCTTGCCATAGAGGGAGTACAGAGAAGGTTCACCAGACTGATTCCTGGGATGGCAGGACTTCCCATATGAGGAAAGACTGGATAGACTCGGCTTGTACTAGCTGGAATTTAGAAGATTGAGGGGGGTTCTCATAGAGACTTACAAAATTCTTAAGGGGTTGGACAGGCTAGATGCAGGAAGATTGTTCCCGATGTTGGGGAAGTCCAGGACAAGGGGTCACAGTTTAAGGATAAGGGGGAAGTCTTTTAGGACCGAGATGAGAAAATCATTTTTCACACAGAGTGGTGAATCTGTGGAATTCTCTGCCACAGAAGGTAGTTTAGGCCAGTTTGTTGGCTATATTTAAGAGGGAGTTAGATGTGGCCCTTATGGCTAAAGGGATCGGGGGGGTATGGAGAGAAGGCAGGTACAGGATACTGAGTTGGATGATCAGCCATGATCATATTGAATGGCGGTGCAGGCTCGAAGGGCCGAATGGCCTACTCCTGCACCTATTTTCTATGACCTCTGGTCCTAGACTCTCCCATCAGTGGAAACATCCTTTCCACATTCACTCTATGCCTTTCATTATTCTGTATGTTTCAATGAGGTTCCCCCTCAACCGTCTAAACTCCAGCGAGTAGAGGCCCAGTGCTGTCAAGTGCTCATCATATGCTAACCCACTCATTCCTATAATTCTTGTAAACCTCCTCTGGGCCCTCTCCAGAGCCAGCACATCCTTCCTCAAATACGGGGCCCAAAATTGCTCACGGTGTCCTCTCCTCCACTCCAGGCACCCCCACCCCTCCTTCCACCCTCTGCCCTCTCCCCCAACAATACAAGGTCCCACTGATCTTTCTTCCTCTACATTGCCTGCCCCTCCACCTATCTTAGCATCTTCTGCAAACTTGGCTACAAAGCCTTCAATCCCCTTATTAAAATCATTAATATGCAACGTGAAGAGAAGCGGACCCATCACCCACCCTTGCGGAACTCCACTTGTCACTGGCAGTCAACCTGAAAAAGTGCTTTTTATTCCAGCTCGTTCTGCCATTCCCTAGCAGCCTGACGTGCGGCACCTTATCGAAGGCCTGAAAATCTAGGTAAACAACATCTACAGCCTGCCTTTTGTCTGTCCTGCGATTAACTTCCTCAAAGAAATCCAGCGGATTCATCAGGCAAGATTTTCCCTACACAAAACCATGCTGACTTCGGCTGATTTTATTGTGAACTTCTAAGTACTGTGTTACCTTATCCTTTATAATTGACTCTAAAATCGTACCAACCACAGAAGTCAGGCTAACCGGTCTTCTGCTTTGCTCCCATCTTGTATAGCGGAGTGATATTCATAATTTTCTAATCTTCAGGAACCACCTGACTCTAGTGATTCTTGAAATATCACAACTAATGCCTCCACAATCTCTGAGGCCACCTCCTTCAGAACCCTGGGGCGCAGTCCATCCAGTCCGGGTAACCTATCCACCCTCCGATCTTTCAGTTTTCCTAGCACCTTCTCCTTAGTAATCAGCATTCCACTACTCTTCACCCCCTGACTCTCTAGCATTGCTGGCGCACTGCTGGTCTCTTCCACTGTGAAGACTGATGCAAAAAAGTTAGTCTGAAGAAGGGTCTCAACCCGAAAAGTCACCCATTCCTTCTCTCCAGAGATGCTGCCTATCCCGCTGAGTTACTCCAGCTTTTTGTGTCTATATTCAATTCCTCTGCCATTTCTCCAGCGGCCCAACATCCACTCTTGCCTCTTTTTTACTCTTTATATATCTGTAGAAACTCTTGCTATCCTTTTTTGTATTATTGGCTAGCATACATTCATACTTCATCCTTTCTTTCTGTATTATCCTTTTAGTTACCCTTTGTTCTTTAAAAACATCCCAATCCTCTGGCTTCTCACTAATCTCTGCAATGTTATATGCTTTCTCCTTTGCTTATAAGTTGTCCGTGATCTACCTTGTCAGCCATAGTTGTCTTCTCACCCTGGAATCTTTCTTCCTCTTTGGAATAAAATGATCCTGCACTTTGCGAATTATCCGCAGAAATTCCTGCATTGATGCTCTCCTGTCATTCCTGCTAAACCCCCTTTCCAGTCAATCTTTGCCAGCTCCTACCTCGTGCCTCGGTAGTCCCCTTTGTTCAGCAGTAATACTAACACATCCGATTTCAACTTTTCCCTTTCAAATTGGAGGTTACATTTTATCATATTGTTTAAGAAAGAACTGTAGATGCGGGAAAAATTGAAGGTAGACAAAAAGCTGGAGAAACTCAGCGGGTGAGGCAGCATCTATGGAGCGAAGGAATGGGTGACGTTTCGGGTCGAGACCCTTCTTCAGGTGCATCCCCACATCAGTCTGAAGAAGGGTCTCGACCCGAAACGCCACACATTCCTTCGCTCCAAAGATGCTGCCTCACCCGCTGAGTTTCTCCAGATTTTTGTCTCCTCTAATCATATTGTGGTCACTAATGCCTTGTGGTTCCTTTACCTCAAGTTCTCTTGTTAAATCTGGTTCTTTGCATAACACTAAATCTAGAATTGCCTTATCCCTGGTAGGCTCCACTACAAACTGCTCTAAGAAACCATCTTGGAGGCACTCTACAAATCCTTCCTTTGGGTGCCTGATTCTCCCAGTCTACCTGCATGACCACTGTTGTGAGGCAAATGAAACTTTACACTACTCGTAATTCACTTAACTTTATTTAAGCTTTAAGCAACTTATTTCTTTAATACATAAACTCAGAAACGTCTGGCAAACATGGCTGATTCCGCATGCCTTTCCCGCCCGACATACTTCGCACATGCGCACGCTCCGGAAAAGCCTTGCACATGCGCACACACTTGAAGAGCCCTGCACTTGCGCCCTCTTCAACCACCGTAGCATTTCCTTTTCTACATGCTGATTTTATTTCTTAATGCAACTTGTACCCTATATCCTCGCTACTGTTTACGTTCCCATTAGAGTCTTTTTACCGTTTGTAGTTTTTCAGCTCTACCCACAGGGACTCTACATCTTATGATCCTATGTCACCCTTTGCTAAGGACTGAATTTCATTTCTTACCAGCCGTGCTACCCCACCCCCCCTGCCCACATGTCCGTCCTTGTGATGGGATGTGTAGTCTTGAATATTTAGCTCCCAATTCCGATCCTCTGGTAGCCACGTCTCCGTAATTTCTAAGTCAGAGGGTGGTGAATCTGTGAAATTCTTTGCAACCGAAGGCTATGGAGGCCAAGTCAATGGATATTTTTAAGGCAGGATAAATAGTTCTTGATTAGTGCGGGTGTCAGGGGTTATGGGGAGAAGGCAGGAGAATGGGGTAATGAGGGAGAATTAGATCAACCATGATTGAATGTTAGAGTAGACTTGATGGGCTGACTGGCCTAATTCTGCCTCTATTACTTATGACCTTTTGTATCTGCTGCCTGATGGGAAAGAAAAGAAGGAATGACCGAGGTGTGAGTTAGAGGTACAGAGCCGAAACGCCGACCAGTGATCCCCGTACGCGAGCACTATCCTACACCCTAGGGACAATTTTTGCTAAAACCAATTAACCTACAAACCTGCATGTCTTTGGAGTGTGGCAGGAAACCGGAGCACCCGGGTGATCACAGGAGAACGTACAAACTCCGTATAGACAGCACCCGTAGTCAGGATCGAACCCAGGTCTCTGGTGCCTTTGTCCTTTGATTATATTTTCTGCTTTCCCGAGGCTTCGTGAAGTCTAGATAGTCGATGGGGAGGTGGAGGGGCTGGTTTGAGTGATGTGGTGAGCAGCGTTCACTCCTTTGTGTAATTTCTTGTGGTCTGGGCGGAGTAGTTGCCAGACTAAGCTGTGATACATCCTGATGCTTTTGATGGTGCATTTATAGAAATTGGTAAGAGTCAATGGAGACATGCCAAAGTTTCTTAGACTTATGAGGAAGTGGAGGCATTGATGTGGTTTCTTGACTCAGATATTTTGCATTCAATAATCACTGTTTCACAAACTGAAACTGTTTAAAAATACAAAGTGCTAGAGTAACTCAGTGAAACAGGCAGACCTGCTGAGTTACTCCAACACTTTGTCTTTTTTTGTAAACCAGCATCTGCAGTTCCTAGTTTCTATATGGAAGCTAATTAGTTCATTATGCTGTCGTGGGATTCTTCCAATTGCTATAGGCATGTTGAAATGCACACATAAGTGATAAGTGAATGGCAAGGAGCTGATTCACACAATTAGCTCTGCAGATCACCAACTAGTGTTCTGGTAATGTAATTACAGCTGAGCAAACAATGTGGAGCATCCCAACATCTCAGTGATAACGTGTGTTTTTTAGGTTACAAGACCAAGCGGGACCTGTTGGCCCGTCCCCTCAACGCGCCATTGCACGCGCGGGGGGGGGGGACGGCCTTCGGCTTCACACACACACTCTGACCACCCTAACACACACTTTCCCACCCCTTGATATTATATTAATATTAATCATTTGTTCCTTTCACACCATCGTATCCACCCACGCATAACCCCCAACTGTGCAGGCATGGCTAGAGAGGAAGGGGGTGGATGGGGGGGGGCGCATGGTGTCACAGGGGAGGGCTGGTTCCCGAACGCATGACTTCACCACTTACCCATAGGTCCCAATATTCACCACTCCCTGGGGGGGGGGGGGGGGGGGGGGGGGGGGGCAGAGAGGAAGGGGAGCGCAGAAAGCGAAGGGGAGCGAAGAAATCTCTATTATACTTGACGCTACCGCAGAGATGTGAGTTTGAGGAAAACATGTAGGTGTGACTGCAGGTAGGGGATAGGTAGCTTCAATTGCAGCCCTACCCAACTTCTAACTAATGTTTAATCACTGAAGAACAAGCTTAACAAACTTAGTGCAAGGTTGTGTTCTTTGTTTCACCGAAGGATGGCTTGGTTACCCCTGACTCGCTTGACACTGCTATACAACCGAAGTATGGACTAAATACAAGGGGAAAAGTGATGGTATATATGACACCAATATATGACTGTCTTAGCTCAATTCTGCTCCCCAGATGTAGAATACTTGTTCATAAAATGACACGATCTTTTATATACTGAGGGAACTAGGTTTTTCCATCTCGTTGGCCATCTACATACCACCCAAACTAGTGCCAAGGTGGCACTGAACAAATTATGCATGGTTGTCAAAGCTGATGAAATAGCAAACCGTGTTCATCACCACCAGTAACTTCAATCAAGCTAACTGAGAAAGATACTCCCCAAATAACCATCTGCCCCAGTTGGGGTGTTAAGTCTCTTGATCACACTATCACACACCCTCATTTTAGGCAGTCTGATTTTCTGTCGGATCTGGTTCTGCTAGCTTGCAGACAGAGGTTGAAGCACGAGACTCGGAGTAATACAGCGGTGGTCTGAGGAAGCCGATCGTCGGTTGACTAAGTTCTCTGCCTTGAGTCGGTTGCTTAAGTTCAAGACCACTTCATCAACCTGAATGGGAATACCTCGGTCGTCACCAGTTTCATCAAAAAGCATACTGATGTTTTGACAACGTCTATTAGATTGCATCCAAACTAGAAACCTTTGCACATCAAAATCTGTGATAATTCAGATCTATAATATCGCTGAACTAATGCATTATCAAAAGCACCTTGTTTTTCATTAATGCGCTGTTCTGACATTTGCCATTAATTAGTAATTCATACAGTGTGTAGAACTTGGATCCTTTTAATCATAATCATATTCATGACTCACTTACCTCTGCAGTTTGAGGCATTTATGTGGAAATTCCGGTTCCGGTGGTCTCGACTGCAGCGGGTTGGTTGTTTCGACTTTTTTTTGTTTTTTTCAGTATGTCCAAAAGTATGTCTTAGTGTTTCTCTGTATGTCTTGTGGGGGGGGGGGGGGGGGGAATAGAGAAACCGTTTCTCAGGCACCTGCCACAGAAGGTAGTTGAGGCCAGTTCATTGGCTATATTTACGAGGGCATTAGATGTGGCACTTGTGGCTAAAAGGATCAGGGGGTATGGAGAGAAGGCAGGTACGGGATACTGAGTTGGATGATCAGCCATGATCACATTGAATGGCGATGCAGGCTCGAAGGTCCGAATGGCCTACTCCTGCACCTATTTTTCTATGTTTCTACCTCGACGGAGAGGCGACTTTCTTCCTTGTAGCTTCTTTGTCCCCACCTTGCGGCCTTACAATTTAGTGCGGCCCTTCCCGGAGTCGGGCCCAGAGCTCCAGTGGCGGCGCAGCGGGGACTGTAACATCGTGGACCCCCTTGCTGGGGATCGCTGGAGAAGCGCTGCAGTGTACAACATCTTGGAGCCTCGTTCTGTGGAGCTTCTGGCGGCAGGCGTGGAGCGGACCTTCCATCGTGGAGCGGGCGATCCCTCGCCGGGAGCCGTTGGAGAAGAGCTCCGACCGCCAGTCTGCGGCCTACAACATCTGGAAGCCGCGATCTCTGGTAAGGTGGTGGCCGATTTGGGAGCTCTGGGCCGTGGGGTGTGCTCGACCTTCCCGACCAGAGGGCTTGAACATCGGGCCGTCCGTAGCGGCGACTATGGAGGGTCAGGGCCCCGACCACGAGTGAACAAGGGAGAAGACGGAGGAGGACTGTCTGAACTGTATTGCCTTCCACCACAATGAGGAATGCTGTGGTGGATGTCTGTGTTGAATTATGTTGTGTATTGTGTCCTTTTTAAATTGTAGCACTGCATGGTAAATTACATTTCACTACCCTTATGGTGCATGTGACGAATAAATTCGAACTTGAACTTGAACTGTATTTGGTTACATAACAGTGAATTCACTTGAAAATAATTCATTAGTTGTGAAGCACTTAGGACACAAAGTGCTGGAGTAACTCAGTGGGTCAGGCATCGTCTCTGGAGAACGGATGTGATGTTTCAGGTCAGGACTGTTCTTGCAAGCACTGCACATCCTGGGAAAGAGATGGGTATTATATGTACTCATGGTTACAGATAACAGTATAAAAAGGTGAAAGAAAATAGTGAGCCATGACTTGGTAGATGGATGGGCAGATGGGGCCTTTTGGGAGAGACAACAGCTGGGAGTCATGGATAGAAACCAATAATGAGAGATAAAAAAACTCCCTGAAAAATGGTGAGCAAGGTGAGTGAAATTTGGAGGCAGAGAAGTGTCAGAAATTGTCCAAGTGAATTTGTGTGTGGGGTGGATGTTAGTAGTGATGGTGTTAAAATTGATGAGTTCCACATGAGTGCTGGAGGTAGTGCCGATATAAATCCCAACCTGCCTTTAAATCCACTTGGATCATTTCTGACACCTCCATGCCTTTTCTGAACCTCTGTCTTCATCTTGGGAGACACACTATCTACTGACATTTACTATAAACATTCCGACTCCCACTCCTATTCAGTAATGTATGGGGCACCTGACGTTGCTTCAAAAAAGCCTGGATAGAGCTGTTATAGAGATGCCAAGTAGTACGGATTTTCCGTATATTGTACGGAAATGCGATCATAATACGGATGTACGGATTTGCTTTGTAAAATACGGATTTTTAAAAAGTCAGCCGGACTTGCTGTTTCATCTTGCTTCTTAAAAAATGCGTGGATATAAAAAGTCATTTTTTAAAATCATTTTTGTTACTTTAAAAATTATAGCAGGTTAAATTTATTAGTATTTTAAATTTCAAGATCTGGGTAATTATTTTTGTAAACTTTGATCTGCCTGTCCCGCTCCAGGTTTAAACAGTGCTGTCAGTTTAACGCGTGGGAATTTTAAAAGCTGTGGGGTTTAAAATTAGCGCTCCCAGCTGGAGAGCTATTGCCTTTACACATAGTGATATGGGCTTTACACGTAGCGCTATGGGTCACAGGCTGTTAGAGGAGGGAGAGAGAGAGTTGGGGGGAGGGAGGGAATAAGAGAGGGGGGAGAAAAAAGGAAGGAGAAAGGAAGGAAAAGAGGGTGGAGGGAAAGGGGGAGGAAGAGTGGGAGAGGAAGGAGGGAGAGGGATGCTTCCAAAATGGCTTCTACATCATCACCTGGAGCCAAAAGCAGGAAGCAGCCGTTCAAACATCAGTATACAAAGAGATGGTAATGAATGCACTGTCAAGTAAGGTGCGTAGAAGACATGTCAATTGGTAGCAAAGTTATGCATTCTTGTACTCTTACATTGTATCATCTTTTATCATTAGCAACTTCAACCTAATTTCTCAACTGACCTACAGACTGAGACTAAGTCACACAGAACCGGTGGTATACATTTGAATACTGAATTACTGTCCTCTGAACTGAATTCTAATTCATTCAGACTGATAAAACCATCTGGTTGTAGATTAAACATCTATTCTCAAGGCAGAATTCCTCCACTACTGAACAGAATGTAAACATGTAGCAAATGTTTCTTTTTAGAAGGACAGTGTCTGTTCACCCTACTTGCACTTGAAATGAATTAACTTTTGATTGCACTTGAGGGAGGTGGTGGTTAGAAGGAAGCAATGGAGTTTCTTCCATGCTTTGGTCTATCTGGAGTTTTAATAGTGACTCTATGCTGCTTTTGTAGACACCAGAGACTGCAGATGTTGGAATCAGCGAGATTATATGTTTAAAGCGAAGATAGACTATAATGCTGGAGTAACTCAGTGGGTTAGGCAGCATTTTTGGAGAAAAGGAATAGGTGGTGTTTTGGGACGAGAACCTTCTTCAGACTTGGGAGAGGGAAGCGAGAGATAGAGAAGGTACATAGAACAAATGAATGAAAGAAGTACAAAAAGCAACGATAATCAAGGACAGGTGGAGCCCACAATGGTCTGTTGTTGGCTGTGGGGAAGGTAATAACGAGTGATTCAAACAGTGAAGCTCAGCAGGATGACAGTGCAACTAGTACGATGACTAAGGGTGGGGAGGTACGGAGTGAGAGGGGATGCAAGGGTTACTTGAAGATGGAGAAATCAGTATTCATAGCACTGGTTTGTAAGCTGCCCAAGTGAAATATGAGGTGCTGTTCCTCCAATTTGCATTTGGACTTACTCTGACAATGGAGGAGGCCCAGGACCGAAAGGTCAGTATAGGAATTAATGAATAAGTTTATTGGCCAAGTATTCACATACAAGAAATTTGCCTTGGTGCTCCACTCGCATGGGACAACATGACATACAGTGACAGTTAGGAATGACACATAAAACATTAAACATTAATAATAAAACATTTTCGATTAAACGTGAATTCATTTAAATGCCAGAGCAAAAGGAGGCGACAGATTTTTGGTTATTGAATAGAGCTACTACTCGTGGAAAAAATCTGTTTTTATGTCTGGCTGTGGCGGATTTGACAGTCCGGAGTGGCCTTCCAGAAGTGACCAGGGTGAGAGGGGTCAGAGAAGATCTTACCCGCTCGTTTCCTGGCCCTTGCAGTGTACAGTTCGTCAATGGAGGGAAGGAATTAAAAGACTCCACACATGTGACTCTGGTGTTGTTGATGATGAGGGGAGGGGGAGCTCTCCTAAAGTCTACAATCAATTCCACTGTCTTAAGACCATTGAGCTCTAGGTTGTTGCAATGGCACTAGGACGCCAGCTGTGTCACTTCTTGTCTGTAGGCAGATTCCTCCCCATCCTGGATCAATCCAATCAGGGTTGTGTCGTCCGCAAACCTGAGAAGCTTGACAGAGGAGTCAGTGGAGGTGCAGTCATTGGTGTAGAGAGGGGAGAGTACGCAGGCTCGCGGTGCTCCTATGCTGAGGGTCAGGGGGTTCGAGTGAGCTTTCCCAGCCTCACATGGAAAGTTTGGAGTGTCGTAGCTCTGGCATAATGGTGTTGAATGCAGAGGTAAAATCAACAAACAAAATCCTCGCATAGGACCCTGGCGGTCTAGGTGCTGGAGGATGAAGTGCAGGCCCAGGTTGACTGCGTCATCCACAGATCTATTGGCCCGGTATGCAAACTGCAGAGGGTCCAGCAGGGGGTTTGTGATATTTTTGTGCTTGGCCAGCACAAGTCTTTCAAGGGTCTTCATGACTACAGAGGTCAGTGCAACAGGCCTGTAGTCATTAAGATCAGTATTCCTTGCTTTTTTGGGTACAGGGATAATAGTGGAGACCAAAGATACTATAGCAGAGCAAGTTAGTCCACTCCGTGAGAAGGCCGTAGTAGGTGATGGGTGATCTTCATCGCCATTTCAATTGGGTTTTCAAATTCAAATTGGGTTTTCAAATTCAATTTGCAATCTGGGTATGACATGTAGCGTTATGCATTTCCATGGTGCGCTGTAGGTGTGATGCACAATTAATCGAGTGATAACTGGCTAGGTTGGCATTGCAAGTAGGTCCCTGAACCTAAACCAATGTTGCGATTGTTAATCTGTAGGATATCTACCAACAGTGAATAGTTTAAGCAGTTTCTTGGTATGTTCTCTGGTTTTACAGTTAATTAATCAATTATGTAAGAAATTTGCTTTGTTATATTGTGCATACTTGTAGCTGGAAAGAAAATGTTATTGTGCAGCATTATAACGCTCAAATTTCCCAAACTCTTTGATCATTTTAAACAGTCAGCTTCCTTAGCAACAAATAAAGGGATTTTGCGCAGACATGTTAAAAAATAAAAATCTGTCCTTTTGTTCTCATGTTATTCGATGCAGTAGTTCTTGTGTTGTCTAAAATAATACTAATGAACAAATCAAACTGTTGGACTGCCTATGATTTGATTTTGAACTCTTGGTCATCTTGATGAATAAAGTTTTGAACGTGTTCTCGCTGAGATAAAACAAACAATTTTGAAGTAGGTGTTTGATTCTGTTTTATACAGTCAACTATTATCAATTGTGTTCTCCCTGCACTCCCATAATAGCTATTCCTTTCCCTTTATTTAGAGTAATGTTGAGTCTGTGTAGCAGTCCACCAGAAACATTGTCAATCAGTGTTTGACCCTGACCCAGGACATGGGACATCACACACCATTACTTTGAAGTTATTTGACAGTAGAGCAATGTTTTCAGGCTGAGAGCACTAGTGGTATCTTGCTTGCATATTACAGAGTAACTCTGCCACATTTGTGAAGTAAATCTAATGCTGGTAAATCTAATTTGTATTAAGCTTTGAACTAAATTCACATTTAAGGGGGGAAAAAGCCATATCTTTTGCCCTGGATTGTGTACTTGTCAGATTCTTGATCAGAATATAATAAATATACCCCAGTACTTTCCATAGGTAAATTAAGTCTGAATGTATCCATATGCAATATTCTAAAGTTAGAAACACCAAGAGTTTAGCATGATCCTTTATCGTCTCTATGCTCTTTAAACATGGTCATTATTTTGTATTGAAGGTACCATATGGGAATAGGATGAATTATGCATTTGCTCCCTCCCTGAGGATTCTGTCTAGCCAGCATGTTAAGAGGGGAATGTAATGATTGTGGTGTTGACATATTAATGTCTTGGATTTTGTGCATCAGTTAGAAGTCCACAATATTGTCTAAACAAATATAGTTCATAAATTTACAAATACAATATAAAGAAGATGTAATTAATAAAAATCTCCCATACAAACTAATATTTATCTTAAAAATCTGTAATGACTGTGACTAGTATGATAACTAGGATAACAGAAAAATCATAAAGTCCTTGGTGATTTATAATTCGGCATTCCTCAGGGAGACAAATCTAATTTCATTTCTGCATTGAGCAGATGTTATTCTTTCCTGCTTGTTTCTAAAACAAAAGTGATATGCTAATTCCACCCGCATCTCACCAGATCCCCCCCTTTTTCTTGAGGAACTCCTTGCACTGGCCTCATCCCAATGGCATTCATGCTCTATTTTTGACAGACACTGGGATTTTGAGATTTTGTGGAAGTTGCCACTAACTTGACAACCTTCAACCTGGACTCTGGTCACTCTTTCTCTTGAAGTTATAGGTTTAGGTCTATTTTTGTCACGTACCAAGGTGCAGTGCAAAGCTTTGTTTTACATGCTATCCAAGCAGATCAGATATACCATACATAAATAAATCAAGTCGCACTCAAGTACAATAGATGGAGCAAAGAGGAAGATAGTTCTCAGCATTGTAGCACACCAGTTCCATGGACAGGTCCAATGTCCACAAACGGGTAGAGGTGCATTGGATAGAACCCTAGCTTATGGAAAGACCGTTCATATTCCTGATAACAGTGGAGAAGAAACTTGCTGAGTCTGGTGATGTTTGTTTTGTTAGCTTCTGTACCTTCTACCGGATGGGAGTGAGGAGAAGGATGAATGACTGTGGTGGGACAAGTCTTTGATTTGGGTTTGCTGCTTTTCCATGGCAGTGTGGCGTAGATGTAGACACTGGCCAGCAATACAATCTAATCCTATTGAGACCTTAGATAAATCAATAAATGTAGGAATAGTGTTGTGGGTATTCATGGCAAGATTGGTCGTTACAACAAAGATTTAGATATGTTACATGAAAATCTTGAACTATGATCATCCTGGTTGTTAACAGCCTCCCACATTGCCAGGTGTCCAACTGCTGCCAAAGACCAAAGGTAATTATCACTAACTCATTACAACATTAGAGCTGACCATGGGTTTAATTTGTCTTAAATTCTATACTTGTTAAACTCTCAGAAAGACCATGAGACACTGGCAGAACAATTCATGTCAAGTTTATATATCCAGAAACGGGCTTTAAGTATCTCAGTATAAACCAGTGGTCTTCCTGGGATGTCAGGACTGTCATATGCTGAGAGAATGGAGTGGCTGGGCTTGTACACTCTGGATTTTAGAAGGATGAGAGGGAATCTCATTGAAACATATAAGATTGTTAAGGGCTTGGACACGCTAGAGGCAGGAAACATGTTCCCGATGTTGGGGGAGTCCAGAACCAGGGGCCACAGTTTAAGAATAAGGAGTAAGCCATTTAGAATGGAGACGAGGAAACACTTTTTCTCACAGAGAGTGGTGAATCTGTGGAATTCTCTGCCTCAGAGGGTGGTGGAGGCCGGTTCTCTGGATACTTTCAAGAGAGCTAGATAGGGCTCTTAAAGATAGCGGAGTCAGGGGATATGGGGAGAAGGCAGGAACGGGATACTGATTGGTGATGATCAGCCATGATCACAGTGAAGGGCGATGCTGGCTCGTAGGGCCGAATGGCCTATTCCTGCAACTATTGTCTATTGTCTTGAATATATACAGTAAATGCATCTCTCACCATCCCTCCCTCACCTGTTGTACCAGCTTCAAAGTCGTCTTGTTGAGTCTCACCCAGCAAACGGGTAACAATGACCGGTTTCCTTTATCATCATTAGTTTTTTGCATATCTTTCATTTATTTGTTCTCTATCTCTCTGCCATTGAAAATAAACCAGGACACCCGTTGGAGAGCCACATGGTCAAAGGGAGAACTCCACACATCATGGGAGGTCAAGATTGAGCCTGGATGGCTGTAGCTGTGATCAAGCTGTTTTACTAGTATTGCCACTGCCAAGCTTGAATAATTCAGTAACAAAATTAGAGGATTAATTAGCCTATTTTCCCGATGCACTATAGTTTGCCAAAGGTCAACCACACATTTTGTATATTATAGGTGGAATGGGTCCATCCGAAAAGTGAAGATGTATTCACAAATAGAAATTCAGCAGGCATTAAGTATATTTTATAACTCAGTCAAGGCCAATTTTATTTGTCACACACACCCGAAGGTGCAGTGAAACTCACCAGCAAATTTTAAACTTTGCTATATTATCGCACCCTACATTTGTACATTTAACATTCATTAAAGTTGCACAGATTTTGCTTCTGATGGCAGGTCAATATTCTTCATTTTGATTTTTGTTACTCGGGTTGTTCCAAGTTTTAAATGCTTTGCTTCAGCCACAACCTACACCAGTGATTTTTTTTTATCTTTTAAAGGATGAGTAGATAAATATTTACGTGAAAGATTGGACAAGAAAATGACTAGGAATTCAGGAGGTCACGCAGCATTTGTAGCATGCTGGTCAAGACCATTACCTGGGTTACTGTATATATTTGGACAGGTACAGGTACCCTCTATTGATTGATATTTGAAGAGCACTTTGATTTGATTTGATTTGATTTTGATTTTATTGCTTGTCATTCGAACCTCAGAGAGGCTCGAACGAAACTCCGTTTCTACAACCAGAACAATTCATAAAAAACACACAAACAATTCAATTGACACAAACATCCATCACAGTGAATCTCCTCCTCACTGTGATGGAAGGCAAAGTCTTCTCTCTCCCCCGCACCATTTCTCTCCTGAGGTCGAAGCCCCAGACGGGCGGTGCCAAGTCCCACGGCCCTGGAGGCCGCGCTGGGCCGGGTGATGTACGGCCCCGCTCTAGGCCCAAAGTCACAGCGCTGGAATGTCCCGCTGGAATGTCCCGCGGACACCGAAGCCGCGCCGGGCGATGTACGGCCCCGCTCCGGGTCGCTCCAGCCCCGCGACACTGGAGACCGGTCTCTCACCCGGACCCGCGAGCTCCCGATATCCCGACAGTCCACCCGGAGTCGGGAGTCGGGCCGCAGCGGCGAGCCACCACCGCTCCCCACGCGGGGTTCCGGAGCCCGGAGTCGGGCTGCAGCGGCGAGCCACCACCGCTCCCCACGTGGAGTTCCGGAGCCCGGAGTCGGGCTGCAGCGCGAGCCACCACCGCTCCCCACGTTCCGAGGCCGGCCAGCCCCACGATGGTGAGTCCGCAGCTCATCCCGGTCGGAGGCCGCTCCGCTGTGCTAGGCCCAAACGACAACGGAGACCCGACAGGGCAAAAAGTCGGGTCTCCCGTGCAGGGACGAGATTTTAAAGTTCCCCCCCCCCCCACCACCCCCCACACATACACAGTTAGGAACACGATACAAAAAAAAGACGAACAACTACATTTAACTAGACAAAAAAAAAAGACAGACAGGCTGTAGGGGCCGCTGCAACGTGAGTCGCGCCCGCCCACTGTATCTGCATATATAATGTTATATGCTTGTATCAGGTTGCCCTTGGGCCTCTGACACTCCAGCCAAAATAATCCAAATTGTCCAAACCTACAGCTAATAGTCTGTAATCCATGCAACATTCCTGGTGAACCTCTCTTTTTCAAGAAAGAGTTAGCTTTAGGGCTAAAGGAATCAAGGGATATGGGGGAAAAAGCAGGTACAGGGTACAGATTTTGGATGATCAGCCATGATCATATTGAATGGTGATGCTAGCTCGAAGGGCCGAATGGCCTACTCCTATTTTTCTATGTTTCTATGAACCTCTTCTACTCCCTGTCCAAAGCCTCCACATTCTTCCTGCAAAGCGGCGACCAGAACGACACACAATATTCCAAATGTGGCTTTACCAAGGTTTTATAAGCTCCTACATGACTTTCTAACATTTGTGCTCACAACCTTCTTTACTGTCCACCTGTTATCACTTTGGGGGAAGCTGCGGACCTGCACCCCAAGATCCCACTGTACTTTAGTGCTCGTAACATCTACTGTATAAGTTTCTCCGACATTTGACCTCTCAAAGTTTTACATCTACCCGAGCTGGGAAACAATATCTTGGTTTAAAGTCTCATCTGAAAGCGATAGCGTAGACTCCACTCAGTACTCCACCGTGTGTTAGCCTGAAATTTTGCGATGGTTATCTGGAGTGAGATGTCGAAAGCAACTTTGTTTTAACTTTTAGTAACGTGGCCAACTGAGCATAACTGATATGGTATGGACTTCTGTTTAATAGACTTTGGAATCATCACTGACCTATACCAATTCCCAGTTCACCGTAGAACATTCTGTGGTATCCCATTGATTGTGGTAAAAGGTTGTGGTTGTTGCCAGCAATGTCCGAATTTGTAGCCTATTCATAATTGTGCTTAAATGTAAAGTATTCATAATTCCCAAGTCCACCCCTAGTTGATATGACTAGAAAATTCATGTTCAGTGGGACGTCAAAGTTACTTAACTCCCAAATACGTACATTTAAATGCATTTAGTGTAGGTTTTGAGATTGCCCAGTAGTGCCCCTATCTGGGGCTATTCATCCTCCTTGATTTATTGTTTTATGCTCTTGACCTAATTGCTTCCCATTCTCAGATTTTGAAATTTTGAATTAACATTACTCATTCCTCTGATTGAAATCCTTGCTAACATTGGTGAATGGTCTATTTTTAAGATTACCTTCCTGTTCCAGATTCCTCCTTCACCACCTCCTATCAAGTAAAAATAGCTTTGTGCTGTCTACCCTCCTAAATTCTTCAACCACATTTACCTATTTAACTTCCAGATTAAATTCTATTCGACATATTTTATTAATAAAAATGGTTACATGGCTTGCGTACGCTTAATTGGTATTTTAAATGAATTTTATGGGGTTTTGAGGGTTCAGACTTGCTCAATTACTTTACCATAACATGCAGATGATTGTTGCCATAAGTGGTTAATAGCTACAAAAACTATTTACTGGCAGGGTACATTATTTTGGCTCTGTACTTGCTTAAAATAACTTTACTGACAGGTCTAGAATAGTGCGTGCTTGAGCTTGACAGGATTAACTGCCATGTTTTTGCACATTTATAATGGAGCAGCCAAATCAGACTTTAGTTGAGAGTTGGCATTCTTCTCTGTAAATTTTAACTTTGATAAAAATATTTGTTGTTCTATAAAGTCATAGTCACTGAGATGTACAGCACAGAAAGAGGCCTTTTGGCCCACTGATTCCATGCCGACCATCAATCACCCATTGACTGTAATCTTATTTTTATTCTCTCCACTATCTCATCAACCTTTCTGCAGATTCTAATCCTCATTTATACACTGGGGTCTATTCACAGAGGCCATTTAAGTTACCAACCCGCATATCTCTAGGAAGCGGGAAGAAACTAGAGCACCTGGAAGAGGCGTCACAATTGAACCCAAATCTTAACAAGTAACAAATTAAATCAAGAATAGCATTTGCTATTCATTATTGCCCTTTATCAGAAACAAAAAATAAGTGGCATTTCACATCAGGAACTTTAACTGTGTTTGATACTACCATTTGAAAATGTCTAGTGCTCTTTCTTTCATATTGATACAGAGTAGGAGTGTTCCAAGTCCTCATCCATGCAAAAGTCTTTGATCATAGGAACTAAAAACAATCAACCATTACTCAGCAGATCGAGCAATATCTGTGAGGAGAAATGGCCAGTCGACATCTTACGGTTAATTTCTTAAAATTAACTCTCCTCTCAGACATTTCGGGTCAGGAGTCTTCATCTGGACCGCTGTTTGTCAATACACCTATTATATTTGTAAAATTTAACAGATACTGTGCTGCTTTCTCATCCTTCAGCACGGGTTCAATGCCTAAACGTTGTCCTGCATGAGCAGTTGTCTTTTGCAACGTTACATGCTGATAGGAACTGGTGTACTTTTGTTCCCAAAATGGAAAGCAACTGCCCGCATGACCTTTTCATAACTGATTTCTGGGGCATGATTTTTAACCAACTTTTCCTGTTACAAAAGCTGCAGGAATAGCTGTAAGGTATCATTGTCTCAGCCTACATTTGGTTTCATAGTTGTAATAGAATATACTTTTATTACTGACGAGCAAGGAGCAGTGTTGCTAGAATTGTTTATTTGGAGTTATTTAAAGTAAAATAATTCAAGTTATATTTTGCACCTGTTGATCAGAATATTGCATAACCTGAAAAAAGTCAGAGGCAATAAATATTCCCACCATGGAGTTTCTGGACAGAAATGTGTAAACTTTTGTTGATTTTTGAGTAGAAAAACTACGATTCGGTTTCATCTGAGAATGAAATGTAATTTGTGCCAAAGCTCTGCTTTCAGCTTTTTGTAAATATTGTGCACCCTGATTATTTTTTTCTCTCAAAACACTTTTTGTAGCTATTGATCCTTTTTATTTGGAATTTGTATTGTGAATGAACCGTGCAGTTGCTTGCCAGATTCTGGTCCTGTATCATTCAACTAGATTTGACTTTAAATCTTGGGTAATAATGTGTTACAGGTAGTGTGATGTTAAAAGTTGTGAATGGTGCCTGAAGAGAGAATTCGCACCATGGAAATACATTTAATAATAATATGTACTTACTCTCAGATCACTTTAAAATCGTCAGAAGTGATGATTTACTTGATTTGACTCAACTTTTGATAGTTTAGCCAATCTTTGCAATGGCAGTGAAGTATGCTATTTACAACACTGTGGTGGTGATGGTTAATAGAGCTTTCACAGGGAGTGATATTACACATTTAATAGAAACAGCTGAATGTTGAACTTTCTGGTTGGGATTGTGATTTTGTTTTCCATTCCTCAATGAAACAGCAGTAGATGATATGGCATAAGGCAGCTCTTAACAATGATATGTAGTCCCAGGGAAATGAATGCTCCAGCCAAATTGACAATCAGATTTTCCTTCCTCCTTTGGGATAAAGCTCATGGCTTGTATTCTGTCCCTTCTCCATGAAATGCCTATGAAAGGGATCTATGTATCCGAGATTAACATTCTTGTTGCTCCATGCGTTGTCACTTTGATTACTGTAAGAACAATCTAACAGTGAGGAAAGCAATTCTCTGAGGATATGCTGAGAGGTTAGTTTGTCAGCGTTTTATGTCCAGAACTAGTCCTTTATGTAGACACAAGGATCTGCATGTGCTGCTTTAAAAAAACCCCACAAAAGTGCTGGGGTAGGTCAGGCAGCATCTCTGGATTCGTGACATTTCTGGTCAAGACTAAAGACCTGAACTGAAATGTCACCTATTAATGTTCTCCAGACATGCTGCCTGACTCTCTGAGCACCTTGTGTAGTCCATTACATAGTGTTTTGTTGTTATTTTGATAATGGGGATATCCAAGGTGCCAATAATCCATAAACAACATGGGACAGAGTATTAAATCCCCTTTACCTTTTTTTTAAATGGGGGGGGGGATTTGGAGAGGCTGGGGAAGGTAGCAGAGTGTTTGGTAGTAGACGTAACCTGTGAATACCCTTCCCACTGTGTCCTCCCTGGGAGTCCTGATTTTAAACTTTTGTTGTGATGATAAGGCGATACTAGGTTTGGTCTCCTGAGAATGTGGTGATTCTGTGAAATCAGAAGTAGTCTTACTGTTGTGACTGTTCTTGCTGTCCTGGTTAAAAATCAATCTCGATCCCATTGAAGTCCTCCATATTGTGCATTTTCTGATCTGTAGCATTCAGATCATAAATACAGTAAATGGATTGTTCCTTGAATAGATTATAGATTCAGCATCGTAATTGACTAACAGAAGCATGCGTTTTAATTAAAGATCCAGATCTACTTAAAATTTCTTAATGTAATCCAATTTGCTCCAAAGATTTAGTGAAACATTCGGCTGTCATTATTTCCAGTTTTGTACCAGGGGTGCTACATTCAGATTACAGCATATTAAAACATTTTAAAAATCAGTTATAGGTTGGTCCAATGTTCAGTGCAATCTCTGTTCAGCGCTTTCTATTCCAAGGAGGATGTAATTCACCCAGAGGGTTCAGAGGTTGTACCCACGTGCTTTAAGCAATTCCGTAGATTTCAACTGTGGCTGAGATTGGACGCCATTTGTAATTCTTGAAAAGCTGGAATAGGTGAATAAATGCGTATTCTGCAGCCTTTCACTTTTGTACTATTTAATCTGATGCAATTAATTCTCCGTCATTTTTTGTACAGGCGATTAGCGGCATGCCATTTAATTGAACAGCAGGATGCTGATGTGTTTCATGCACTGTGACTGTTGGTGTTGATGCAGCTACCCTTGAGGACTCAGTGCTTCTGTGAATGTTCTGCATGATCCTGCGTTACTGTCTAAGGATATCAAAGGAGTTATTGTTGCTCACGATTGCAGAAGCTTGCAGCTAATTAATGGCTCATTTCTGAGAAGCGTATGCTTTGAATTGTAAGGTGGGAATTTGTTGAGTACTGTCAAAGTCATGGGGGGGTGGGGGGTGGAGATTTAGTCTGCTACCATATTTGTTTAGAGGGAGAAGCTGTCTTCTGTAGCTTTTATTTTAATCAACTTTATTGTTCTAATTTTCTTCCACAGATTCGTGCTCTTTGTTTTACGCAAGTTTGCATTTTAAGATTTTGACCCAGGATTTTGACAATCTTAAAGCAAGAGGGGACGTTAATGTGGCAGGGATAGTTAGGGTAGACGCGCAAATTGTGATATCGGCAAAATTTTTCACCTTGGATTCCTAAACTCCAGGGGTGAAGCACATTCACTACGTCCACATATCTATGGTGAGTAGTCTGATTCTAATTCACTAAAATTAAAAATATATATTCCTTCCTCGGATAATTATTTTGCCCTTGGCTGCTTGACTGCCGGTGCCGGAATCTACGACAAAATTGCAAAGGTCACGTTCATTGCTGCAGCAACCATTCACTGTGCTCCATTGTTTGGCATCCACACGGGAAGCCGCAGCTGCCTTTGGCCTTCAGAATGTGAGAGATGGCCGTTTACAGGCGAACTGCTTTGTTCCAGTAGGTGCTGTGCGCCATTAACATGCTAATATGGGTTACGCTAACTGTTCGCTTTTTGAACTTCACAAAGTATGTGAGATGTGGCCTGTCTGGCTGGACGTTATTTTTTTTAAAAATGTTCAATATGCAATTAGTTTTTTTGCCCGTTTTGTTTTTAATTGCGGTATGTAATTCCCACTCTTTGAGAAGCATTGCAGTATTTTTCTTGCGAGCTATCTACGTACGTTAAAATCACTCTTAACGAGGCAGTCTTATTTAATTTTAAGCAGGAAGGAATGTAGAGATGGGACAAAAATTGTTTCTCAAATAGCTTGCCACTTGTTCCATTCTTGCCATTGTGTTGTGCTGGTGCCTGCACTGTGCGCAGTGCTGCCAAAACTGTATGTAATCATGTGGCCTTTGCCAACCCCCCCCCCCCCCCCCCCCCCCAATTTTCCTTGACGGTCTAGATATGGGTAGGAAAAACGGCTACAGAATGGCAAAGGCATGTAGAGTGAGCTCGACATTTTTAAGAACTTTGATACTTAAGGAATACAGGATTGTGCTGGAAACCCGGTGACTCTTGTGTAGTGCCTCAGTGTAATCTACTATATTTACATCCTTGTACTCAAGTACGATTGTGCTTATGTATAGACGTTTTGTTTACTGAATTGTATGCAAGAAAAGGAATTTAATGTGCCTAGGTACATGTGATAATATAGTACTCATGTATCATATAGACTAGTGAATAAAAATATCCTTGAAACAAGGTTCTCCAGATAATGTGTGCCTTTGTTTATTCGTATCAGTGTAATGTTTTTGAAAGCAAATAAAAAGTATTTCCCAACTAAGATAGAGCAAATATGTCAAGGTTGCAGTGAGATTTCCCTGGTTGCATGAGACCTCAGCTCCAGGGACTAACAATGTAAATACACTCTGACAACAGTATCCGACAGATTTCAAATTTGTTTTCTATGGAATTGTGTCCATATTATTCTGGTACCAAATTGATTTCTTTCTCCGGCCGTAATATAGCTCATTGCTATAAACTGACAGCTTTTCTTTTAATTTTTCCTTGATTCTTAGCCATGGAATCATCTCCTTTAGTCCTTGATCTTTCAAAGGTATATAATTCTTTGAAAGTGGCCTCAAAGGGTGGTAAAGAAGGCCTTTGGTACATTGGCCTTAATTCGTCAGGGTATTGCGCATAGAAGGTAGGACATTATTTAATATTATGGAAAACATTAATGAGGCTGCATGAGTACTGTTTTTAGTCACTCTGCAATAGGAAGGATGTCGTTAAGGTGGAACGAGTGTCAGGTTAAGTTCCCGACGGACCGCAGCCAATCACAGCAACAGGCCTGGCTTGCTGCGGGTAACAAGCAGCCTGGCGAGATTGCCACCGAGCCCGGCCTCTGCTTGCCCTGTGCACTGGAGAGGAGGGAGCCAGACAGAGGTCCGGCAAGCGGGCTGGCGGCGGGAGACATTGCAGGGCCTCGGTGATGGAGAGGGCTGCTGTAGGCCCGGCTACAGCCTGGGGCTCCTCCTGTGGTCTGACGAGCTGTGTCTGCATTCTAATTGGAGACGGAAGGTCGTCGAGCCTGGCCCCTGCTCACCCCGTGGATTGGGAATCGGAGAGGGGGTGTAAGGAGATGGCGGCAGAGGCTGGACAAAGGGCCCGGTGAGACGAGGCAGGACCTTCTGCGCCCTCGAGGTCAGCTGCGGGAGGTACGCCTGGGGAACAAGGGCTGAAGAGGGTCAGGCATGGAGAGAGACATCAGATTGCGGGACAATCAAACTTGAGGCGATGGGAGCAACAGGCTTAGTGACGAGCTGCAGCTGGGTCTGTAACCTGGTACACATGACAATAAAGAAACCATGTTTAGCATAAATATCGTTGACCAATGGGCCTGTTCCTTTGCTGTTCTCTTATGGGAAAAGTGTCGTCGGGGATGATGCCAGGTTCAGCTTTGACCGCGCTAACACTCGCAGAAGGGTGAACTCGTGATACATTTTATTTACAGTTGTATGAATGTCCACGACCACAAGGGGGCACCGTCCATCGCTGTCAGGGCATATGTGCCGTGTAACAGGTGATCTTGGGCTTGTCTGGGTAGCTCAGTCCAGGTCTTTATAGGAGGTGATGTAGTGATCTCGGGCTTCTCCCGCAGTTTTCCCTTGCTTTGAGAGGAGACACTGGTGGTGTCGGGTTTATCTTGGCAGCTCAGCATTGGGGCTTGAAGAGGTGGTCTGAGTTATCCTGGCAGCTCAGTCTTTGCCGCTATGTGTGGCCCCAGTTCCTCGTCCGTGGGCAGGAATAGGCACTCAGTCTTAAGGGCCTGTCCCACTTGCGTGTCCTTGGCACGCAAATTACGCGACCTCGTGGTCGCGTTGAACCGCGACAGTCCCGCCCACGAAGGTCGAGCGCGACTTCATGCGCCCGCACAACCGTCTGGAGAGCATGACGTCATTTGAAGACGGACACAAAATGTAACTCAGCGGGACCGGCAGCATCTCTGGAGAGAAGGAATGGGTGACGTTTCGTGTCGAGACTTCTTCAGTCTGAAAGAAGGGTCTCGACCTGAAATGTCACCCATTGCTTCTCTCCAGAGATGCTGCCGGTCCCGCTGAGTTACTCCAGCATTTTGTGTCTATCTTCAATTTTCTTGGCCCCGCTCTGGGAGTAGGAGTGGGGGCGGATCCGGACCGCAACGTCCGTGAGCCCCAGGCCGTGTTCGGCAATCGTTTGCCTGCTTGTGCTGATGTTGCAGGTGAGACGTTGCGTCGCGCCAGGGTCTTGGGCCTGTCCCTCTTTGGCCGTCAGTTACGCGACAGGCCGTTTGGGGGCGAAGATTTTGTTCGCTTCAAAAATTTCGGAGCCCCGTGCGATGTCGCGCACAACTACATACCCCTCCGCGCTTCTCAGTGGGACCGGCCCCGCACGGCCATACGATACCCGTACGTCTCAACGCAACCACGAGGTCGCGTAATTTGCGTGCCAAGGACACGTAAGTGGGACAGGCCCTTTAGCCTCAATAGAGGCACAGGCTGTCTAGGGCTTCTTCCCGGCAGCCCAGTCTTGACCCCACAGTGGCACTGGGGGTTTCGGGTTTGTGCCAATGTCTCAGTCTTCCGTGAACCCGCGATAGGGGAACACAGCTAACACCTCTTTTCCTCTTTCTCTTCTGCTTTTCTCACCTTCTCCCCTCTGGCTGGAGTGCCTTGATTTTTTATATAAAATAGGCTGGACATGGTTCAAGTAGCCAACTAATATCAGCTAATTGGATCCATCTGTTCCCAATAATGCTGGGGATTGGCATCTCCTGGTCATTCAGCGAGTGATAGGGATCACTGGCATCCCAGGGATGGGGCGCTCTCACAGAAGATTAAGAGGAGGCAATAGGTCCTTTAACCAGTTCTTTGTGTTTACGGCAGACAAGCAAACAGTTCTGAAATTTAGCCCCTGAATACGATTTTGTTGCAGTTGTTTGGCTGGCGTGGTTGAAATATCTAAGTTGTCTACAGTATATTTGGCGCCGTATTTAACTATTACATTCTGATATTATCCTTGCCACTGCCAACAAAGGGCTAGAAAGGGTCAATGGGATATTTTGAACAGTATATTTACAAATACAAATTCATAATGTATTATATAAATCCAAAATGAAGATGAAATGAATAAGGGAAGAAATGAAAGAAGTGCAAATTCGTAGGAAATGCCATTAAAACTCAGTTTTGTTATTGTTTATTAATGCCCAAATGAATTTGTTATTGATTATTACTGCCCAAAATTGCATATTGTAGTGAGATTTAATTTATCTTGTGTGCTATGCAGCAGTTAAAAGTTAAATATAAGTTTCTGATCTTTAAAACCTGTTATTCATTACTCTACACAGAGTGTTAACATTCTCTTAATAAAGCACTGACATTAATAGGTAATTGCAATGTAGTGATAATTAGTTTAGTGTTCTTTTAGGCTTGGATTGAATATGGATAATTTAAAGTAGCACTAGGCAAGATTCCCAGGGTACAGATTCAGAGTTTTCATTTATGTTCAGCTTTTCACTGTTTATTTCATGTAGTATTTCTCCGTATACCGGCACATCAAAAGACACAATAAAGAATCCCTTGCCATGCTTGGTAACAGTTGTGTGGTTAAATGCAGTATTGAGTTTTGGTGTGCTTATACCTTGTGACAGCATTGGCTGTGGAGAGGATCTAGGAAAACTAATCTTTGGATTATGTTATGTATTCGATCAAGTCTTAGTTTAGTTTCTTGTCTGAAAGGCATTTCCTTCACTCCACTGATTTACCTAAGTGTCAGATTAATTTAAGTGCTCAAGTCCTGGTGTGGGTTTAGAATTCTTGGCTTTCTGCTTGACATACGCTTGTACCACTAAGTTGAGCTGACATTTTGTTGACACTTCTGTGCCTTTACTTGTCCAACAAACAAATGTGATAACTCGTTTGGTGAGCTTGTTACTCATGTTCCTGGAACAACCATCAATGTCCAGAATCCAGAGGCAATCTGTCAGTGGGAACAGAGCGTAATTGAGCTTTTTTCTTCCTCGGGCTATTCCTGCTCAGAGAAGCTTGACCTTGGATTCAAACCAGCAAAGCATCAATGTTCGAGGTATGTCAATAGCTACAGACAGCACGTGTATCATCAACTGCTCTTTTATCTTCAGCATTTTCATAATGTTCTGAAATTTTAGAGCATTGTCTTTTGTTTAATGAATCGGCTAACATTGCAATTTAAGATTTCCAAAGATAGACACAAATTGCTGGAGTAACAGCATCTCTGGAGAAAAAGAATAAGTGATTTTTCAGGTTGAGAACCTTCTTCAGACACATTTCCAAATCTGTATTTTGGCTCGATAGAACACTTTGAACTTAAAGTGAAAATGTAAAGTTCTGAGGTTTACGGATCTCTGATTGGTGTTAGTGAAATAACTGTTTTATGGTTGTGAACAGTATTGATAATATCCTAATTAATAATGGAATATTTTATTTAGTAAAGATTAATTTGACTTCTTTGAGTTTTGGGTTCTGAGTAAATGAAAGCTTTGAAATTTGGGTTCTGTAGAAGGGCTGGGTAATCAGGAAATTGGAGGCCAGCATTCAAACTGCATCCAAGCTGCCTCCTGTTGTGCCCAAGCAAAATATATTGACAATGGTGAGATGGGATGTACTTCCTGAGAAGGTTCTGGCTTCTGTAAACAGAAGCCTTGAGAGAGGATAAGCTTTCTGAAACGTTGGACAATTGATAAGGTTCCTTACATTGTTTAAGAAGGTACTGCAGATGATAGACCTTTGATTAACTTCCTGTTATTTGGGGGTTTCGTAACTAAAGTTTGTGATCAATATAACCATAGCATGAGAAGTATTATATTAGTGACCAGCATACTTTGAATGGGTAGAGCTGCGATTGATATGTTAGACGTCATTGCTGCAATTCTGTATGAACATGTGACGATGTTCCCGAAATACTATAAAAAGATTCTGTAAGTCTTCATTCATTACAGTGATGGCCTAGGAGGAGTTAAGTATCTGCTGTATGCTTGACTTTGTATCTCCTAGCACTCTCGCCGGCTAAATGATCAGTAAAGCTTGTGTTGGTTTTACCTAACTTATTGTAAGTTGTCTGTTTTAAGAAAATTAACCTTAACAGTATCTTAAGGCTGAATTTTACAAAACGTCGTCAAATTTTGGTATGACATATCACTTTTTGTAATAGTGTGATATTGCACTATCTTCTGAAGATCATGCTGAGTTGAGACGTGGATTTTGTTTTCAAAGCACAGCTGTGGTGTGGATTCTTTTAAAAAAAAGTCGCAGTTTCGGTTTACCAGTTCCTTAAAAACCTTTAGTGAGAGGCTGTGGAGTCACTTGCCTCAGTCACTTGCCTCAGTGTAAAGCTTGGATTCCTATGGCACAATATAAACCAATTCACTACTCCCTCAGGCTTGGATATGTGCGGTATTTAATTATTTGATTGAAGTGGTTATCTGTGTGGTAAAGAATCCTGGTTGTAATTTAACGTTGTATTGAAATTTAACTGTCAGTGACAGCAATAAAATTGACGACAATGAACTCAAAACGATAAATGTAGATATTTCCTAAAAATAATATTGGAATGTGAGATTTTGAAAAACGTTAATATAAGGGCCAATATCACATATTGACCATTTTTGCATATGTAGAGTATGAATCGTGTCATCTGAAAAAATGATGGGATGACTATTAATAATTTACTTCAACGTTTGAAAATAAGTAGAATTAGTTTGTCTGGAGCAGTTGGGGGAAAGTTGGCAAAAATATAATAAAATACATGATTTCTTTTTTGAAATTAGTGCAATCTTCAGACGTTAAAGGCTTAAAATGTACAAGAAAATAACATTTTCTTAGATCACCCCCCTCTAACCGCTGTTGGTGCTCCAGGTGTGACCTCCTTTACATCGGCGTGACCAAGTGTATGCTATGGACCGTTTTGCTGAACATTTGCAATCGGTCTGCCGAGACCTGCTGGATCCCCCGGTTGCGAACCATTTTAACTCCCCCTTCCCATTCCCACATTGACCTTTCTGTCCTCTTTTTGTGGATTCATCTCTGGCATTTGTGCAAACATCTGCCAATCAAATACCATTCTCGCCTCCCACCGCAGTTCACTTGCCAGACTTTGTCCCACCCCCATCTAACGTCCAGCTTCCCCTCACCAATCAGTCTGAAGATGGGTCCCAATCTGAAACGTCACCTATCCATGTTCTCCAGAGATGCTGCCTGATCCGCTCAGTTACTCCAGCACTTTGTGCCTTTCCTTGTAAACCAGCATTTGCAGTTCTGTGTGCCCAGAATATTATATAGTTCATTGCAGGGAGATACTAAAATCTTTTTATGAGAAAAGAACAGAGAAGGGAAGCATGTTGTAAGATTAATTTGAGGGGGGAACAGAATGACTAGAAATTTAATGCTGCCTGTTTTAGACGTGTTAATTTGTTGGTGAGTGTTTGGCAAATGAACGCTTCGTTCAAGGGACTGCTGCCAGAAAATCTTTGAAGGCTGGATCTGGAGAGATCTCTGGGAGTAGGAGCAAAGAAGAGAATTGATATTTTAACAGTTTGACCGTCTTGAATTGGGAATTAGGTGGGATTGAATTTGTTACAGATGATAGTGGTATCCAAGGAAGAACTGAGTCCTCCTTGGGGGGGGGCGGTCAGTGGCATAGCTGGTAGAGCTCCTCACAGTGGAAGATTTGGATTTGATCCTGATGTTGGATGCTATCTGTCTGAGGTTTGCACATTCTCCCTGTGACCCTGTGGGTTTCCACCAGGTGCTCCAGTTTCCTTCCACAACCCAAAGATGTATGGGTTTGTAGGCTAACTGGCCTCTATGTTTAAGAGGCCAGTTAGCCTACAAACCTCTATGGCGAGGTAGGAGGAGGTGTTCACTACTAGGCCTGATTAGTCAGTCACAATTACATTAGAATTATGAAGAATGGGTTCTGCATGAGTGGCCCGCAGGTAGCATGGGCTATGGATGAAAATCCTGGAAGTAGACTTCATGCAAGAGTTGAGTGCCATTTCATGATACTGGGACCGTGAGCAATGAAATTCTTAATTGTTGCAGCTTTGTAGGCACATGAAACGCAACATCACAACCCATTAACATACAATATATTATCAATTATTCTAAGTAGACAAATTCATGATAGTGCAAGGCAAAGTACACAATGCAACCTTAGTTTTCCACAGCAGTTTAGTGCTAGAGTAGGCATGTGGTTAGGGTTATGTTGTAGTTCAAGTGCGTGATGGTGGATGGAAAAAACATTTTAAACCTGCAGTTACATTTCCGACCTTCCTGATGGCTTCAGTGAGATGAGAGGGTGGCTCAGGTGGTGTGGGCTTTTGATGATATTAGCTGTAGTCTTGAGACTGCGCTTCCTGTCGATTCCCTTCAACAGTTTGTGAGATCACTACCTGTAATGGACTGGGAAATGTTCACTCCTTTATGCAATGTCCTTCATTCTTGAACGTTACCAAAGATCCTTTAGCGCTAGCTCCACTATGGGATCTTTGATCGTTACTGAACAGGCTGTGGTGCAATCAGTTAGTATGCTCCCCGGTTGTTCGATAGAGTATTCGGTGAAATGCAGAATCTCCTTAAACATCTGAGACAATAGAGGCCTTGGTGAGCTTTCTGTAAATTCATATCAGTATGATGAGCTAAGGAGGGATTATCAGAAACATGTATTTACAGGAATTTGAGGTTGTTGCCTCTTCACCACAGTCCTGCAAATGAAGATATGTGCAAAGTCCATCTGCTTTCCTTCCTTGAAGTCAACAATCAGCTCCTTGGTTTTGCGAGCGTTAAAATGTTCTGGCAAATTGTTTATTTCCTTCCTGTACTTTGACTTATTGCTACCTGAAATTTGTCTAACCACTGTGGTATTTAAAGACGGATGCATTTAAAGATGGAGTTGGAGCCGTCTGGCTCCACATCATGGGGATTGAGAGAATAGAGCAAGGGACAGGATCCAGTAGCACGGTGAGGATCAGAGACACAATTCCCCGAGTTTGAATGAGTTAACATGGGATAACTGTTGAACACCAAGCTGTCATCGATGAACATCCCATGATGCCTGTGTCCCTGTTATCCAAGTAGTCCAGTAAAGAGTGGAAAACTATTGAGATCATGTCTGCTATCAATCTGAAGTGGGTCCAGGTCATTTTTAAGATAAGAGTTGATTTGTGTCATAACCGACCTCTCAAAACACTTCAACACAATAGATGTGAGTGCAACTGGTCAGCAATTATTGAGGCATGGCATCTTGATTTTCCTGGTATTGTGCAATGTCCTTTTAAAGTTGGTGGGGGCCTCGGACCACATTAGAGAGAGTGAAGATATCCACGTAAACTCCAGCCAGTTTGCCGCACAGGTTTTGAGAACGCGGCCAGGCACACAAGACACTTCCCGAGGCTTCGCCCTCATGAATGGTCTTCGGATGTCGGCCTTGGTTACGGAGATTACAGAGTCATCGAGGATACATCAAACACAAAAGAAAAATAATAAACCTTGCAATTCATAGTAATTCCATGTTTTTTCACTTTATTTTTCATTAAAGTAGACTATTATGATGCACAAAAATATTGTGCTGCACAATCCAATTTCAAAGCAATGAATCTGAGATGCTGAGAGTGCATGTTGGACAGTTGTTGAAAGCTATTTTGAAGATTTTGTTAGTTTTGAATATTGAGTACAAAACCAGGAAAAGCAAAATGACAAATTTACAAGGAATGGCTTTGGACAATTGAACTTCATGCATTTCAAGATCTATGATCCGAGGAACCAATCAAATCTAGGAGAGGGTACAGCAAAGATTCCTGATTAAAGTGCCAGGACTGAGTATTGATCACTAAGAAGGGCTTTAAATATTGCCTATTTTGCAAATGAAGGAGATTATGGATGGCAGCATAAGTTTAGAGAATGGCAATAGTGGAAGGTTAATTCCACGGGTTGGCAAGCTGATGCCCAAGTTAACACAGAAATAAAATTTGTACTTCAATACTGGGGCCGAGGATGTTGCTTCATGACTCAATATTTAGGCAGAGAATTGAGTGGATCAGTATTTAAAATAAGAGGCTATAAAACATCTCTAAGGTAGTATTGTGAGAATATACATGGTTTTATATCAGCAGTTAATATGGACTTTGTTGTAATGGGCCAAATGTCTTTGAATGACGGACTAGCTAAGTACTGGAGGCATATGTTTTCAAATTTCTGTACCGCTGGCCGGATGTGAGAGGGGAGAAAAGGGAGTGACCAGGGTGGGACTGGTCCTTGAATATATGGAAGATTTATTGGTGTGCTGGAAGAAAGCTTCTCCCTTCCGCAGTTATCAGGAGAAATCAAGGTTTAACAAAGATCATTTTAGACCTGCTATATCTCTCCAAAATATTGTTTGGTTTACTTTGTTTATTAAAAAGAGCAGTATTTGGCTTCCTTTACTCATTTCATCTGTTCCTTACCTTATCTTTTCTCCTCTTCCATCAAACCAGGAATTAAAGGTTGAGGAATGATGTGATTGCAAGAGGGCACGGATCGCACGATGCTAACATTTTATACAAACAGGGCAAATGTAGACGTCTGTGAAACTGTAAGTAGCTGATTAAAAAGTGAATTATTTTAAGGGAACATTGATGGAGTACAGACATTATTAAAGTGATTTTTTACTTTCGCCCTTATTTAGTTCAGATTTAAAAAGAATGGCATGCCTAAATCAGGCCCATGACCATTTCGGAATCTGACTTTTTAGGTAAATTATTTATCCACTAAACAAAAATGAGAGGTCTAAGAAATGGTTGAAGATATTTCCTTTTGGTTGAATTATGAAAGAGCAAGCCTGGATATATTTGGTCCCCTCATCCAAGTATTGATGTGAATTGTTAACAGATGAAAGCTCAAGCAACACTCCAAATAGTTATGGTCGTCCAAAGTAAAATTGACCTGTTTATTCCTATGGTCTGCCACCAATTCTCATTACATTCTATTCCTATGCTGTTCTGTTCTATATTACCACCAATCCCATGTGCTCTAATTTTGTTCTAATGTGTTCTAATTTTGCCATTTATAAAATCCAAACACACCATATCCACTAGTCAACCCCGATCCTACTAGTTACAACCTTAAAATACATTTCCGTCATTTGTTAAACATTGATAAATCTGTGCCTGGTCCTATTATTACTTTCTACCAGTTGCCGATTATTTAATAATGGATTACAGGGTTATCTGCACTGCTGCTGTCAGCTTTACAGTTACCCATTTTATTTCCCTTTATTAAATGGTGGGCTTATATGTGCTGCCTTCTAAATTGTGGGAACAAAACTATTCCAAAATTAATGGAATGTTGAAGATGACAAGGAATGCTGCCAGTTTCCCCCATACCGCTGAGTACGTAGGTGAGGATATGGCAAAAGGGATGTAATGTTGAAAAATGTGAGATCATCCATTGTGGGGCACAAAACCGAAAGCAGCATTTGTTAAATAGTCAGAGATTGGGTAGTGTTGATTTCAAAGGGACCTGGGCATACTTCTACACAGAAGTCCAATGTACAGGTGCAGCAAATGTTTAGGTGCCAATGGTGCGATGGCCTTATTGTGCAGTGATTTGATTACAGCAGAAAATATATCTAATTGTATACAGCCTTAGTTGACTACACTTGGAATATTGTGTACAATTTTGTCATCCTTGTCTAACCCAAAACATCCAGCCCATAGAAGAAGTACACTGGTAATTTACCAGACTGGTACCGCACTGGTGGCGTGCGTGCTTGTCGTATAAAGTGCGATTTGAGTAGGCAGGTAATCCAGTTTGTGTAATTTAGGAAAATGAGAGGCAATCTCATTGAAGAACTTAATGGTCATTGAGAATATTTCCCTTGAGTGAGGAATCTGCCACAGTTTGAGAATAAGGGGTAGGTGTTTATGACTAAGAGAAGGAATTTTGGTCATAAATGACATACACCTTATTCTTAGGAGATTATACATATTTAGACTCTATCCTGATTATTTCTAGAAACTTGATTATTGTGTACATTCAAAACGTTGTTGCTCGCTCCACCTGAATGTCAATCAAAATACCCCTTGTCTGAATCCACCTACCAATCTGAAGAAGGGTCTCAACCCGAAATGTCACCTTTTCACCAGAGATGCTGGCTGACCCGCGGAGTTACTCCAGTCTTTTGTGTCTATATTCCACCTATCACTTGCCAGGCTTTGTCCCTCCCAAAGCTCTTTTCCAGCTTTCTCTCCCCTTCCCCACTGCATCAGTCTAATGAAGCATCCTGACCCGAAGCGTGATCAGTCCATGTGCTCCACAGATGCTGCGTGACCCGCTGAATTATTCCAACACCGTGTTTTCCGCAAGATTTCAGACTCTGCAATGTCTCGATCATGTGACATTGTTCCATATTTTCTTTTAAAAAATACTGTCAATCAGAATTAGAGAACTACTCAACACATCTGTGCAGCATTTTCTCTATAATCGCAATGCAAGTTTTATTTAATTGGCGGATTGGTCGCTTCATGAAAAAGCACGAGAAATATTAGATATTGATGTCTGCTCTCAGTTATCACAACAGTAGTTTCTAGCATGTATAATTGGATTGATCCTGTCCAGAAAGATTTTCGTTCTTGCATAAATAACAATGGAATGCTCAAAGCTAAAGAAAATACTCCTGGTAAAGTTTAAAAAGGAGCTGGAGTTCATGTCACTTGTACCCTGGAGGCTCTGCCTGAAAACTGCATAGGAACACAGGAATAGGAACAGGAATGTCCATTTGGTCCCTCAAGCATGTTTAGGCATTCAATAAGATCTTGGCTGATGTGATTGTTGGCTTCAATTCCACTTCCATGCCTGATCCCATAATCTTTGATAGATCTACATTCAAAAATCTTTCTTTCAACCTTCAATTTATTTAATGACTTAACATCTGCAGCTCTCTAGGGTATTGGGTTCCAAGGATTGAGAGAAGAAGTCCCCATTTCAGTCTTAAATGTGGTCCTTTTTATCCTGAGAACATGCCTAGACTTCCCCTCCAAGGAAAATATCTTCCCAACAACACCACCTCCCCTCATTATACTATCTTGACTATTTTTTATTTGTACCTAAAGTTTTCTTCTGTACATAATTCTCCCATCTGTCATTGTGTTATCACCCAGCCATTGATCTGTACACAGAAACAAGTCCTTTGCCTCACGACATCCGCACCATCCTGAATGCCTATCTTCACTCATCCCATTTGCCTGCAGTTAGTCCTTATCATTCTGTATGTTGCCTCTTTAACTGCATGTCAAAATGTCTCTTAAACATTGTGATTGTATCTGACTCCACATCTCCTCTAGAATTGAGTTCCAGCTTTCAATCACCGTGTGTGTGTGTGTCCGTCCGTCCTCCCACTCAAATCCCCATTAAATTTCTTTCCTCTCGCCTTAAACCATATGCCCTCTTGGATTTCTTGCCTTTACTGTTAGAAAAAGATTTGGAATGTGTATTCTATCAATGTCTCTTATAATTTATATACAGCAGATTGTAAGGATTCCTTGACTAAGGAAACCAAATCCAGCCTCTCCCCTTTACTTCAATCCTGGTGAATCTCCTCTGCATTCACTCCAGTGTAATCGTATCCTTCCTGTAGTGTGGCATTCAGAACTGCACATAATAAATACTCCAAATGCACTCTGACCAGTGTTTTGTAAAGTGGTAAAATAACATCCCAACCTTTGTATTCTATGCTCAAACTACAAAGGCTACCATGTCATGTGTCTACCTATGTTGTCACTTGAAACCTCAACTCCCTCTGTTTATCAACATTTCTCAGTGCCCCACCATTTACTATAAATGCTGTAACTATCTTTGACCTCCCATTTGTCGGAATTAAATTTCATCTGCTAAAAACCTGCCCACTTTCTGCTGTATTGATATTCTTCTATAACCTTAGACGACCTTCTTTACCCCTCACACTGCTTGTATCAATAGACAATAGGTGCAGGAATAGGCCATTCGGCCCTTCGAGCCAGCACTGCCATTCAATGTGATCATGGCTGATCATCCACAATCATCAGGACCCCGTTCCTGCCTTCTCCCAATATCCCCTGACTCCGCTATCTTTAAGAGCCCTATCTAGCTCTCTCTTGAAAGTATCCAGAGAACCGGCCTCCATCACCCTCTGAGGCAGAGAATTCCACAGACTCACAACTCTCTGAGAAAAAGTGTTTCCTCGTCTCCGTTCTTAAACTGTGGCCCCTGGTTCTGGACTCCCCCAACATCGGGAACATGTTTCCTGCCTCTATTGTGTCCAAACCCTTAACAATCTTATATGTTTCAATAAGATCCCCTATCATCCTTCTAAACTCCAGAGTATACAAGCCCAGCCGCTCCATTCTCTCAGCATATGACAGTCCCGCCATCCCGGGAATTAACCTTGTAAACCTACGCTGCACTCCCTCAATAGCAAGAATGTTCTTCCTCAACCTAGGGGACCAAAACTGCCACAATACTCCAGGTGTGGTCTCACTAGGGCCCTGTACAACTGCGGAAGGACCTCTTTGCTCCTATACTCGACTCCTCGTGTTACAAAGGCCAACATGCCATTCGCTTTCTTCACTGCCTGCTGTACCTGCATGCTTACTTTCATAGACATTGAACAAGGACCCCCCAGATCCCTTTGTACTTCCCCTTTTCCCAACTTGGTGCCATTTAGATAGTAATCTGCCTTCCTGTTTTTGCTACCAAAGTGGATAACCTCACATTTATCCACATTAAACTTAATCTACCATGCATCTGCCCACTCCCCCAACCTGTCCAAGTCACCCGGCATTCTCATAGCATCCTCCTCACAGTGCACACAGTATCACTTGAAAACCTATTAATTATGCCATCTACATTCATATCCAAGTTGTTAATGCATATCACAAACAACAAGGATCCCAGCACTGATCCCACGTGTACCTCTGGTGATACTTTCCTAATCAGAATGCACCATTTAGGCCATTATCTTCTGCCTCCTATTGAAAATAATGTTTGGATCCAATTAGCCACTCACCTTGGACCCTAGGTGCGTTCTGGATCAGCTGACCATGTGGACCTTGTCAAATGTCTTACTAAAGTCCATATGGTCATCAACCGCCCAGCGAGGAGAGATGAAAGCTGTGGCGATTAGGCAGTAAGGTTAAATGACTCGTGCAGTGGGAGGCAGAGCAGAAAAGGGACCCCCATTTCACTGTCTCATACAATTACAGAAACCAGCTGAGTTCTGGGACATTTTCAGGAGCATTCACTCAGACAAACCAAAAATGTTTCAGTTCAATAATTTGGTTTGATATCAACTAATAAGATCCTGAAAAATCCAGATGTAACCTTGCTAGTTTATTTGTGTCCTTAAATGGTTACAGTAGATGAGGTTCATCTGTGTCAGGAATGCTAGAAGGATTTTTGGATTTTTTTTCAAGGAAATCCTAACCAATGATGGTACTTTTAAAAGACACCCCTGTTGTGTAATTACCAGGAACTGACAAGAAATCTGGGCAAAAATCATATCCATACCTTGGAAAGTTATGCTGCTCTTTTTTTGTTCCTGACTTAACCCATGTCACCAGAAGTAAACAACTGTGGTGACAAGGAGCTGCAGATACTAGTTTATCGGGTCAGGCAGTAATTTAGCGGGTCAGGCAGTATTTCTGGAGCACACGGATAGGTGACGTTGCAAGTCGGAGCCCTTCTTCAGGCTTAACTCAACCTGAATTCCAGGCAATTAAGGAATTTCATTTTTAAAAGGATTCTCCGGAGATCTGTGGAGATGGTCATGGAATATAAAGACTGAAAATGATAAATTACCAGTGAGTAGAGATATTGGGAGAGCACAGAAAAGTGATCTCTGTGCCAAAGATTATCAAGTGGTATGTGGAGAATGCGGGAAAATGATGTTGAGGCCAAGGTTGGATCAGCCATAGAACACTAAAGTGCCGGAGGGATTTTGCAGGATAGGAAGCATCTTTGGAGGATGTGTATAGGCAATGTTTCGGGTCAGGACCCTCTTCAGTTTGAAGAAGGGTCCCAAACAGTTCCTCCAACACTGTGTTTTGCACAAGATTCCAGCATCTGCAGTTTATTGTATCACTTGGATCAGCCATATTCTTACTCAATGGCAGAGCAAACTTGCGTGAATGAATAGCATACTTCCAATTATGTTTCTGATCGGACATTTGGAACCAACGTATAGAGTTACAAGGATATTGCCAGCACTCGAGGGCTTGAGCTTTACGGAAATGTTGGGCAGACTATTCCTTGGAGTGCAGGAGGCTGAGGAGTTATAGGGGTGAATTAATAAAAAACATAGGGGGAGGAATAGATAGGGTACATGCAAGTCTTTTGCCCACCGTAAGGGAATCAAACCAGAGGACACAGGTTTTAGGTGCGAAGGGCAAGATTTAATAGGAACCTGAAGGACAACTTTTTTACTCATTTTATGGTGGGTACGTGGAATGAGCTGCCAGAGGAGGTGGTGAGGCAGGTACTATAACAGCATTCATAAGACGCTTGGCCTACATTGATAGGAAAGATTTAGAGCAGTATAGGCCAAACGGGGATAATGAAACCAGCTTAGATGGGGCATCTTGGCCGGCATGGACGAGTTGGGTCAAAGGACTTGGTTTCCTGCTGTATGGCGCCATGTCCAAATAAAGTGGTACTAGTCGATTTTGAAGTTAACATTGGCACTTCATGTTTTGGGATTGTAAAGAAGTTTTCTTTGATATTGAATGATTCATTGTTCTGAATGGTTACCCCCGCAGTCTTTGCTGGAACAAATGAAATGACAGAAACACTGGATGTATGAGAGGACCTGTATTGTGAAATCTCAGCATGGCAGGATTACAGCTCATGACGCCTGCTTCATCACCAATGGGCCCTTTTTTTGGACTGCCGTGGCAACAGGAAGCTATCCATGATAACATTTTTACACCACGGAAATATCAGGTATTTGTTGTTTGATGGCAAATGTAAATGATGCAAAATAGAATGGGGAAAGCATGAAATCCTTGTTGAACTTGCTAAGACCAATCCTTAAACCTGATGCCCTGAACAGACAAAATGAGTTACATTATAGACTTTGTTTTGTTCCTCGTTACCTTTTCCATTTGCATTGTGGATATGGAACTAGACTGGTATCTAGAGTAATTGATTCTTGGCCTGGAGATGGATTTGCATCCCACCAGAGCTAGAGCGTCGTACAGCATTGAAACACCTCATCCTACCGTGTGTATACTTATCCCATTTTCCAGCATCCGGCCCATAGCCTTCCATGCCGTGGTAATTGAAGTGCTCGTCTAAATACTTAAAAGTTCAGAGTCTCTGCCCCACAGGCAACGTATTCCAGATTCTAACCACACGTGAGACAAAATAAACATCTTGCATGGATACCCTCGGAATCGCCTAGCTCTTGCCTTAAATCCATGCCCGCTGGTTTTAGATTCCATTTAGATTTAGATAGAGTAACTGAAGATTTCTACCCATGATTGCCCCTTATTTTTTTTATCATGTCCTCCCCTTCAGCCTCCTCTGTTCCAAAGAACATAAACCCAACCTATCTTATCTTCCCTCAACTTAACTCTTCACAGGCGACATCTTGGTGAAATCGTGTAGTCTTTTCGCTGAATGGATAGTACGTAACAATTTTTTTTCACTATACCATGGTACACATGACAATAATAAATTAGACTAAGCTAAACTTCTCTGTACCCTCATTTACCAGGAGTAGGAGAATCAAGAATCTTCATCTCAGTGTAAGTGAATCAATAACTTTTAGCCAGAGTAGCTCAAGAACCAGAGCACATAGGGTTAAGGTGAGAAGAAAATATTTTATAGGAACCTGGGGTCAAGGTTTTAACTCTGAGGGTGGTGGGTATGTGGAACAAATTGCCAGTGGAGATAGCTGAGGCAGGTATTATAACAGCATTCAAAAGACACTTGGGCAGGTATAGGATATGTTTAGAGGGATATGGGCCAAACACGAGCAGCTGGGACTGGCGTAGATGAGGGCCTGTTTCTGTGCCCTATGACTGAGAGAAGTTCAACCTGTAGAAGGGCCTGTTTCTGTGCCCTATGACTGAGACTCCAGTGCAATCACATCCTTCCCATGTGGCGGCCAGAACAGTACACAGTTGTTGCAATCCATTTAGTGCTGTCATTGCAAGCCAAACTACTATTTGATAGTCATAGAATGGTACAGCATAGAAACTAGGCCAAATGTTGTTTGAATGTAGACTCTGCTTGGGCATAAGATTACACTCAGCCACAATGCATACCATGACCAAAAGGACTTAGTAATTCTGACTCTTGCTTAAGTATAGCTTGGGAAGCCAACTGTTAGTTATTTAATTGTTAGTTGTCACGCCCTGGCAGGTACCCCCCCCCCGTCTACCCTCTCCCATCAGGCGAAAGGTATAGAAGTGTGAAAATGCACACCACCAGATTCAAGGACAGTTTCTTCCCATCTGTTATCAGGCAACTGAATCACCCTACCACAACCAGAGAGCAGTGCTGAACTACTATCTACCTCTTTGGTGACCCTCAGACTATCCTTGATCGGACTTTGCTGGCTTTACCTTACACTAGACGTTATTCCCTTATCATGTATCTATAGACTGTAAATGGCTCGATTGTGATCATGTATTGTCTTTCCACTGACTGGTTAGCACGCAACAAAAGCTTTTCACTGTACCTCTGTACACGTGACAATAAACTAAAGTGTACTGAACTGAGCCAAGGAATCACTGCCGAGAATGGATAGTACATTAACAAAGTTTCACCATTATATCTTGCCTCAAAATTGAAAGATTTGTTGTCTTTTACAGGTTGAACTTCTAGAAGCAGCTTTGGAACATAATACTATCGTTTGTTTAAATACTGGCTCAGGGAAGACTTTTATTGCAGTGCTACTCACAAAGGAGTTATCTCATCAGATCAGGGGACAGTTCAACAAGAATGGCTCGAGGACTGTGTTTTTAGTTAGTTCAAGTAAGTATCATTTACATAGTAGTGCAGCCATTTCAACCTTCTGAAATGACGTTTAAATTGTACAGTCTGTCCTTTAGGTTTAATTTAGTTTAGAGATACAGCGCGGAAACAGGCCCTTCGGCCCACCAGGTCCGCGCCGACCAGCCACCACTTTTCAACTGGATATAAACTGGGAGTGGGTAATCTTGGAGTGCTGCTTCCATTTACAAGACTCCATTGCTGGCTGGCAGACTGGCACTAAACATGGGACATTCAGGGCAGTTTGACTCTGATATTCTGAAGTCCCATTGACAAAATGTTAGAGTTCCTTAAATTTATTGTTTATCTGATCATCGGCGCATGTGCCTTTTCCCCACAATATGGGAACCAAGAACATAGGTTTACGGTAAGTGCGTAAAGATTGAATAAGAAACTATTTCATTCAGATGGTTGTGCTTATATGGAATGAGCTGCCAGAGGAGGTAGATGAAGCAGGTACTTTAATAATATTTAAAGGCATTTGGAAAGGTACATAGATTAAAAAAAGGTTCAGAGGGAGGTGGACCAAACGTGATCGGGGGGGGACCAACGTACATGGGGCAACTCGGTCGGCATGGACGCGTTGGACGGAAGGGCTTGTTTCCGTGCTATATGATTCTATGACTAATACAGCTGTACGTTGGGAAATTAAATAGAGATGATATTTGTGTTTCTGGACTGTGTAACAAAGGGGATTTTGTTTCCTAGCATCCTCTGTGGCTCAGCTAGCAGCAGCTGTCAAGACTCATTCTGATCTGAAGGTTGGGGAGTATTCTGTTATGGAGAACGTTGAGTCATGGACATGGGAAGAATGGAATAAACGCTTCAGTGGACAGCAGGTATTCCCACGTGTTATTTCTTTATTCGTGTGTCAGGACCCGAGTGTTGCTGGGGCCATCCATAAAACACAATACAGCTGGTGATTTCTTGCTTTTGAGAGAACGGGGTTTGTGAGAGTGCATTGAGAGATGCGGTTTGTGTTGCATAGCGAGTAGCCTATCTTTACTGGGCTTAATGATTTTTTAATGTAAAATCAATTGAGATTGACCTTGTTCTTCCCTTTGTCGTGTTTGCACAGGTGCTAGTTATGACTTGCCACATCTTCTTGCACATATTGAAGAGAGGCTACATTCTCCTCTCGAATATCAACCTGCTGGTGTTTGATGAATGTCACCTTGCAATTAAAGACCATCCCTATCAGGAAATTATGAAGGTATGACATACTGCTGTGGAGGCCAAGTCATTGCCTATTTTTAACACAGAGATTGACAGTTTCTTTATTAGTAAGGGTGTCAAAGGTTATGGGGAGAAGGCAGGAGATTGAGAAGGAAAAATAAATTTGCAGGGATCAAATGTTGGCATAGACGCGACGAACTGAATGGCTTACTACGGATCCTATGTCTTATGGTCTTGTGATGTCGCAATCATTTATGAATCAATCACCCATAATATTTCATACCAGGAATTTAAAAGATGTGAGGGTGCAGGAGTATGGGGATGGGTAACTGGGCAATTTGATTTGATGTTTCCAAGTCCTATATTTCTTTTCTTTAAAATTCAGGTTTAAATTCAGGCAGGTACGGGATACTGAGTTGGATGATCAGCCATGATCATATTGAATGGTGGTGCAGGCTCGAAGGGCCGAATGGCCTACTCCTGCACCTAATTTCTATGTTTCTATGTTTCTAAATAAAGGTGTGTTGAATCAAAACTATTGCCGGTGTGACACCCTTGGCTGGAGTGCAATGGCTTTGCATTCTTTCCTTTTTTCAGTAAACATTGGGAGTTAACAATGAATCTTCATAATTTCATAGTGACATAGAAAGCACTACGTTTAGTGCCAGTCAGCTAGCCCATCATTTCATTTCATTTCTTTCCATGTAACTTATTTTGGCTCCAATGCCTATGCGAATCCGCCCCTGATTTTCCCAGCATCTACCTACACCAGGAGTAATCGATAGCCATTAGCTTAAAAAAAACATTGCCACCCGCAGGTTCTGAGGGCTCTCTTTCCATTTAATTCTTCCTCTAAGGCAGATTTACGTAAGATGGCAGCAAATACTTGTGTGTGATCATGAGTATTGTTTATACTTTCTTTAAATAATGGGCAAGGTAGACAACGTAATTAACTGGTTACCACAAACCACTGTCAATCATATTTCCTTTTAGCTGTCTGGTGTAGTATTAGTCAAGCAGTCAAATTTTCTAAATGAACAATACACAAAGTCACGAATATATGATGTCAAAGTAAAATGAAAATAGAATGCCTATCTATGGACTGTATGGCACCAATCTCGAACTGTATCTCTATCTCACTCAGCTCATCCCATGAATATGTTCGATAGTGGAAATGTCCATATTGATTATAGAAATGTAGCATCTGTTTCTGTTTTACTTTCTCCACGCTACCTACCTGTGACATGATGGAGGCAATTTTTCAGACAAAAGGCTTCATAACTCAGCTTCATTCGCCATTATTGCTCTTTGTTAAAAGTGCAGTTCATTTGTGTTATTGAACTTGTCAACTTGATTGATTTGTCTAATCCTGTGGGTGGAGAGGCTATGGAGTATTTATTGGAATTTTTATTGCATCTGGCAAGAATTGCAGAGACTTGTGTTTCCTCTGATCAAGCATAAATGATTTAAATATTTGTAAAATGACATTTTTACTCAGATGCACTTAAAAGTCATCTTTAAGTCGGGAAATTTTGATTGGTTTGCTGCTGGCAGGGTCACATGTTGAACTTTTAATGACATGGTGTATTGTGCCAAAAAGTGTTCACCATTCACTTTTATAAAAATAAGAGATCTTGGAATGACAAGTGCTGTCATCTGTAAAATTGCTAATGTTACAGTTTTACCATTATCCATCTGACATGTAGAACTTGTAATTTTAACTGTTTATCACTTTGTAAAAGTTTACATCAGTGGTGTGGATACATGTTACTTGTTACTTGATCTGCCTGGCTTACACAGTGGAAGGATAGAGATTGATTTTAATGGTGCCTTTTATTGTTCCAATTCCAAATATCCTAGAGTGCTCTACGGTCAATGAAATCTTTTGGAATTTTAAAATCTAGCAGCCAATTTACGCAGAGCACTCCCAAACGGCAGCAGAAGAGTTTTTTGGTTACATCAATAGATTAGTAAATATTAGCCAGAATGAGGGGAAAACTCCTGTGCTCTTTGAACTAGTGACATGTTTTGGGCCTCGTCAGTAAGGCAGGTGGTTTAACGCCTCATCTGAACGTCAGCACATTAAATCGTGTGTATTAAGACCAGGGGGTAGGGCACCTGGACCCTGTTGCTGCTCTGCTGTTTAACGTTATTTAATCTGAATTATAACATTCAACTGTTATGTTCTTGTTTACTTTGAGTAACCTTTCATCCCTTATTGATCTAAAATCTACCTACCACTGCATTACAAGGATTTTAAAACTTCTTCCACAGCCCTTTGAGGGAGAGAGTAGCAAAGACTAGAACCTTAGCAGATGGGCAGTTTCATATTTCTGAATAGTGACCTTTTAGTTCTAGATTCCCCACAAGAGGAAACATCCTTGCCTCATCCCTCCTATCAAGACCCCTCAAGATCTTGTGTTTTAATCAGGTCTCTCTTTTCCAATCCTCCGAGGATACAACCCAATCTGACAAAAAAGCATTTTCTTTCTTCTGCACTATAATGTCAGTGTAGGTTTTTTGTGTCTACATTAGTGGGGTAGTACACAAAACCAGGACCCTTTGACTGAATGAGGGTTCTACCCTATATGTCACCACTGGCATAAAATTAAACAACTCAACAAAACAAATTAGGCTACCGTAAAATGGTGCCATGGTGTCGCAGCTGGTAGAGCCGCTGTCTCATAGTGCCAGAGAGCCGGGTTGATCCTGACCTCAGTTGCTATGTGATGTTTGTATGTTCTCCCTGTGACAGCATGGGTTTTATCTGCGTGCTTTGGTTTCCTCCCACATCCCAAGGATGTATGGATTTCTGGGTTAATTGGCCTCCATATAAAAAAAAAATCCCTAGTGTAGAGAGTGGGTGAGAAATTTGGATAACCTAAAACTAACACGAACGGGTGATCGATGGTCGGCCTGGACTTGGTGGGCCGAAGGGCCTAGTTCCATGCTGTATCTCTGAACTTAACTAAACTGAATAAAAAATGTTGCATAGTTGAAATATTTTGTTTCACCCCATCTATAATTTGGAATTCAGATGATCACTTATGAATTCAATATGACAATTACTTAGGAATTATTGTTTTTTAATTGCTGGAATTATTATTGTAAAAGATTTTATAAATTCTGAAAGGATAAAAGTGGATTTTTCCACTTTTAGCTGTGGAATGTTAGTCATTCTTGGTGCTGGATGAATGGCAAACCAGCCAGGCCCTCTCCATGTCTATTTATCAATGGGTTTACTGGGATATTTCATGGAATAGCTGCTGAATAAAGGGCTCTGGGTTCAATGGATTGTTTTACTTCCCTCAATGTAGGGACTGCAGCCGGTTGTGTGTCAACTTCTAACTTTGCAGCTGGTGACTCTCGTGATCTGAATTTGATAATTAAAAGTAAATAAACATCTAGATTGATTCATTCTTTTTGTGTGAGCACTATCCTAAGTTTATCTTCCTGCTTCTCAGATGTGCGAGGAAAATCCCTCGTGCCCTCGTATCTTGGGATTAACTGCCTCCATTTTAAACGGGAAATGTGACCCTTCTGAACTGGAGGAGAAGATTCTGAAGCTGGAAAAGATTCTCAGGAGCAGTGCAGAGACTGCCACTGACCTGGTGGTGTTGGACAAGTGAGTTGTACATTTACACATTACTATTTTCATCATTGTTTTCCTGTTTCATAATGACAGAAGCCCAGCTCTCACAGCAATCCCAGCAATCCCTTGCCTCAACTTGCATCTTGATAAGCTGTTCCTGTTTCATGCACATCAACTTCCCCTTGGTTCTCCAGACATGCACCTGGTTAGTGGTAACTGGGAATAACTAATTAACCAGCTAGTTAGGAGAAACAAGGAATTGCAAATGCTGGTTTTAAAACCAGAAGACACAAAGTGTTGGGGTAACTCAGCAGGTCAGGCAGCTTCTCTGGAGGACATCGGCAACATTCGGGTCGAGACCCTTCTTCAGACTACCTGGTGTGTTTTTGGAATGAGGGTTGGAACAGGTGCACCCAGAGAAAACTGTCACAGGAAGAGTGTGTAAACTCCCCATATGCCAGAACTGATCCTGAGATTATCTGCAGTGCTATTGTGCCGTCCTTTATAATCTGGTTTCTGAAGTCTACTGGAGGAACATGGAGCAACTCTGGAGGGAGATGAACCGTCAGCTTTTTAGGTAAAAGCCACTGGACTCGATCAACTTGAAAGGTTAAATCTTTCCCTCTCCACAGATGCCGCCCGACATGTTAATCCTACACTTCATTGTTACTGCTGACTTTCAATGTTTCTTGCACCGTATTCTTTTCTTGATTCTTAATGCACCGTACTCAATCCCTTAATTTTATTCATTAATTTATGCTTAATTTATTCTCTCTCTCCTACCTAATAGGTATTCTTCTCAGCCTCATGAAGTTGTGCTCGATTGTGGCCCATATGAGGATAAAAGTGGATTATATAAAAAACTTTTAAAAGAATTGGACGAAGCACTTAATTTTATTAATGACTTCAATAATGTATCTGCACGCTGTGATGATCGAGGCCCAACTTCAGTCCCTAAGCAGGTATGTGTTTGTACTCTTTGTGATCCAGTTTTGCGGTTTTCTATGAATTGTTTGAAAATTTCAAGTCAAGTCGAGTTTTATTCTTCACTTACACATAAAGTGCAGTGAAATGAATTTGCCAGCAGTGGTACAATAAAAAAAGAACACACAATACACAATAAAAATTTAACACAAACATCCAAAGGCATCCGTGGCTTCTAGATGGTGTAGGCTGCAAGTCGGCAGTCGGAGCTCTTCTCCTCCGGGGTCCTCAACGTGGGATCCCAGACTCCGGATGCCGCGCCAGCTGGAGCTCCGCAGACCGCGGCTTCAGGCTGCCACGGGTCAGCGAACGGAGCGCTCCCCTCCGGCGACCCCCGGCGAGGGCTTTCCCGCTCCACGACGAAAGAGTCCTTGCTGAGCCCGCGGCTGAAGCCCCGGACACGTCTCTGGGAAAGGCCGCACCGATCCTCAATGTTAGGCCACGGGGGAGGCGACATGGAAAAAGTTGCCTCTCCGTGGAGGAGGCGACCAAAGTGGTTTCCCCCTTACCCCCCCACACCACCCCCCACACAAGACACATAAAGAAACATTAAAAACACACATTGAGACACACTTAAAAAACAAAAGAAGTAGAAAAAATTAACACGCTGCTGGCAGGGCTGCCAGCTCGCAGCGCCCCCACCGATCCATAAAAGTGGATTATATAAAAAACTTTAAAAAGAATTGGGTGAAGAAGGGTCTCGACCCGAAACGTCGCCTATCTCCTTCACTCCTTAGATGCTGCTGCACCCGCTGAGTTTCTCCAGCTTTTTGTGTAACACTTAATTTTACTAATGACTTCAATAATGTATCTGCACGCTGTGATGATCGAGGCCCAACTTCAGTCCCTAAGCAGGTATGTGTTTGTACTCTTTGTGTTCCAGTTCTGCGGTTTTCTATGAATTGTTTGCAAGTTTGTCACACTTGACAAGGTTTCAAACATTATTTACTTGAGCGAAGTTGCTGAGTGAAACGTGGCAGGTTCCTGAGATGTGTGTGAGAAATCCTTTTCACCAGCCACCGAAAGTCCTGTTTAGATTTGAAGATGGAGGCATGACACTTTATGGGGATTTAAAAAGCATCAAACTTCTTAATGCTGGAGGCAGGGGTACCTAATGAAAACCAGGTCACTTTTTTACATTCTAAATTAGTTTTCTGAGAACTACCACTTGTGCATCCCACAATTGCTGTTAACATAGCTAGTTATTGATTCGAGTGGAATATCTTGGGAAACCTTTACGTACCTGTGGAATGAAGATTACTTTGAGCTGATGAGATTTGGTCTGAGGCAATTTTTTTCCCTAAAGATAACATTTTGTACATTCATGGTGCATTGCTTTTCTTCAGTAGCAGGGAAGGTCAGGTTGACAATCCAAATCACTTCTGAGATTCATTAATGTGAAACCTGTTTAATTTTAACCAGATGCAGACATTTTGTCGTTTATATTGATAATATTTTTTAATTTATTAATAGCCAAGCTTATGTTTAGAGTACTACAAAGCTACCACAATAAGGTTTTGTCCGTATAACTTTGGATAATTTCTAAATCCTTTACCTTATTGGATACTCGTAACTTTATTTTTTGATCCCACTAGGAACTAGTTGATTTTAATAAATTGAATACTGGAAATACTCAGCAGGTTGGACAGCAACTGTGGAAAGATGAATAATTATTGATGACCTGTTAAGTAGTTTCAGCATTTTTCTTTCAGATTTCTGGTATCTATGCTGTTTTGCCTTTTTATTGTTTACACTTAATGATGAACTGCATTACAAATTTAAATTTATGATATTAATTGAAGTAAATTTGCCAATTTATTATAAAAATTCAATAGTAATTGTACAATAAATTGTTATGTTTTCTCCCAGAACAATTGAGGTTGAAACAAAATGGAAGCTCTTAGTTTTAATGTGTGGTAACTAAATATTTGTTACAATTGGCTATTTTAGTATCACCCTTCTCCCCATGGCCCGTAATACCACCATTTGATAGTCACCGAATCGCCCTTGACTTGAATGAAACGGCAACCTTGCCCTATTTGTGCATATACCAAATCAGCAAAGAAATTTGAACAGGGTGTGTTGAACGGACATCTTTAATGCGTTGGTTTTATATCACCTTAGTGAATAGTTTTAGGGGGCTTTGATTCAGAGTTTCAGTGAATGAATTGTGTAGATCGTAAATCTATGCACATGCCTTCTCAATGCCCACCGTTCTACACTTACTGAAGGATATATCCCCAGTCTGCCGAGCTTTTTGGTCTAATCACCAGCAGCAGGTCCCTCATGACCCGCGTTGTAACAGGAGACCGTTCCCATTATCTGTCTGCTGTCGATAGAGATTTCACAAGCAGCTTGAGTCGCCTTTCTGCAGACCCATGTATGGGTTCATTCATTTCAACATGCCATAAATTGAGTAACCTTTCAGAGCAACTCAACATGGTGAAATGATTGCTGACTGGTTATGTTGTGTCAAAAACAGTTTTTTTTAATGGGAGAAGCCCCTGATACAATTAGTCAGCTCCCATTGCTGTGAGATGCTACTCGGTAGGCTGGAATGAGATAACCAGCATTGACCCATGTGCTATTATTTTTGTACACCATGAATATTGGATTAATCTGTATGGTTTATTACTTGAATTGTCAGTTCATGCAGTGAGTCTTTGTGTTTCTATATTCACTGTAGGTACTGGTAGATTGCCGTGCTGTGCTAACCGTTCTAGGGCCTTGGTGTGCTGATAAAGTAGCTGGGATGATGGTGAGGGAGCTCCAGAAATACATCAAGCATGAGCAGGAGGAGTTGAACAGGAAGTTCCTTTTGTTTACAGATACTCTTCTGAGGAAAATTCATGCACTCTGTGAAGAACACTTCTCACCTGCTACTCTCGATCTGAAATACGTGACCCCAAAAGTTAGCAAACTGTTGGAAATCTTGCATGAGTACAAACCTTTTGAGCGGCAGCAGTTTGAAAGTGTTGAGTGGTACAACAACCGGAACCAGGACAATTATGTGTCGTGGAGTGATTCTGAAGATGAGGACGAAGAAATAGAGGAGAAAGAAAAGGCTGACACTAACTTTCCATCTCCTTTCACTAATATACTTTGTGGGATTATTTTTGTGGAGAGACGCTACACGGCAGTTGTTCTAAACAGGTAAGAGCATGCTGACAATCTTGAGTGCAGTTTGTTAAACCCTGTATTCAGAAAGAATCCAGAGATGAATAACAAGAGTGAGTTGAGAATAAATTCATAGGTTATAGGAGCAGAATTAGGCCAATCGGCCCATCAAGTGTACACTGCCATTCTGTCATGGCTGATCTGTCTTTCCCATTCAACCCCTTGATAAGCTGCTCCTCTTTCATGCACACCAACCTCCCCTTGGTTCTTTTGGCAAGTACCAGGTTAGTGGTAACTCGGACTAACCAATTAACCAACTGGTTGAGAGGAATAAAGAATTGCAGATGCTGGTTTTAAAACAAAGGCACTGTGTTGGAGTAACTCAGCCAGTCAGGCAGCATCTCTGGAGAATATAGATAGGCAATGTTTCTGGTCGAGACCCTTCTTCATTACATTTTTGTGTTAGGGGTGGAACAGGTGCTCCCAGATAAAACATTCAGTTTACAGGGAGCATGTGTAAATTCCATTCTCCGGCCTTCTCCCCCAAACCCCTTACACCTGTACTCAAGAATCTGTCTCAAAGAATTTGTGAATTTATGGAATTCCCTTGTGAATTTATGGAATTCCCTGCCACAGAGGGCAGTGGAGTCCAAATCACTGGATGGATGTAAGAGTTGGATAGAGCTCTAGGGACAAGTGGAGTCAAGGGATGTGGGGAGAAGGCAGGCACGGGTTATTGATAGCGGACGATCAGCCATGATCACAATGAATGGCGGTGCTGGCTCGAAGGGCCAAATGGCCGCCTCCTGCACCTATTTTCTATGTTTCTTTGTCAATCTCTGTCTTAAACATATCCGTAAAAATAATTACTTTGGGAAAGGTCCCTGAGATTTTATTAGACTAAAAATAAAATGTCCCGCAGTACAAAACTTTTCATTAGATTTTCCCAGCTGATATGGCTGAGCAAGACCATTCCTTCATTGAAATAATCCTCCACCCTAAATGTAACATTTTACTTTAATGGTGCATGCAACAAAATTCAGGCGCACTGCCTGAGTGAAGCTCAAATGTACAAGATAAAAAATAACAATAAAATAACAGCATAAAAGTGGGAGAAATCAAAATTGCTCATACACTCACATGCACATACTCTGATTCACACACGCATACACATAATGCCTACTGATGCACCCTTGCCAGAATATAAGATATTGCACTTAGAAAGTAATTGTCAGAATATAAGATATTGTACAGAATAGTATTAAAAAATGTTATAAATGAATATATCAGTATTGCACAAAAGTAGGTATTGTGCAGTATTAATATTGTCTATGGGGGGGTGTGCTTTCAGTGCAGAGTTCAGTGTGGGGATGGCCGTAGGGTAGAAACTGTTTGTTAGTCTTCTGAGACGAGGAAACACTTTTTCTCACAGTACTGGTGAGTCTGTGGAATTCTCTGCCTCAGAGGGCGGTGGAGGCAGGTTCTCTGGATGCTTTCACGAGATAGCTAGATGGGGCTCTTAAAAATAGCAGAGTTAGGGGATAAGGGGAGAAGGCAGGAACGGGGTACTGATTGGGGATGATCAGCCATGATCACATTGAATGGCGGTGCTGGCTCGAAGGGCCTAATGGCCTACTCCTGCACCTATTGTCTATAACCCATTACACTAACCTAATCCAATTTTATTCTCTCCATATTGGTATGAATTACCCCCCAGATTGTACCACTTACTTCCACACAAGGAACAATTTACAGCAGCGAATTAACCTATCAACCCGCACGTCTCTAATGTTTTGCAGAATAATTTTGTCAGTCTTGTTTGAATTTTTATCCGCTTAACTTCCTTTACCAATTGCTAATAATTTTGAACATTTAATATTTAACCTTTTCCATCACAAGTGACTTAATCTCACTCATTAACCCGTAATTTTATCTGCCTTTTGGAAGTCATGTCAACAATCTTCTGTCACTTGATTAGATGATTAACTTTGCTTCGTCAGTTACGATTTGCCTTTACCAAATCTCTGCCGACTTGAATTAAGTTGTCCTGTCAAACCGATTGTTACATTTTGTCCTAAGATTATTATTTCCAAATGTTTCTACATCAACCAAAGATAAATGTGTCTACACATGTAACATGTACCCATTTGCCACGGAGCATATGCAGTGACTTCACAATGTGCATTTTGTGGGACTGCATTTTGTAGTATTTTGTGGACAATTATAAGCAGCATGGGCCACTCATGGTGTAGAAACAAATAACTGCAGAGGCTGGTTTATACCAGCGATAGACATAAAGTACTGGTGTAACTCAACAGGTCGGGCAGCATCTCTGGAGAAAAAGGATAGGTGACGTCTCTTCTGGAGTCAGTTTGAAGAAGGGTTCTGACGTGAACCATCACCTATCCATGTTCTCCAGAGATGCTGCCTGACCCACTGAGCTACTCCAGCTCTTTGTGTCTACCTACGGGCCACTTATACCTGGGTTGAGGCTGTGGAGTCCAAGACTTTGACTCTCTGGGAAATAGGTTGATAGTCTTGGTTTCCCTCCCTGATCAATTTCCCTCCTGGGATAAGTAAAGTTCTATCATACAGTTTCCCCGTCCTAACATTGCAAATTAGAATGCTTCTTGCCTTTGTTCTTATTTCCTATATTATCTCAGTATTGGAATTGAATAATGATCTTTGTGTGTTTTTTAAATGCACCAAAAACAAAAACCTCTGGAGGAACTCAGCAGTTTGGTTTTTGCAAACCAACAAATTGCTGGAGGAACTCTGTGAAACAGGCAATGGGCAGACAGCACTTTTGTTCAGATCCCTTCTTTAAACTGATGGATTGGGGGACAAAGCTGGAAAAGATTAGTGGTGGTGACACAAAGCCTGGCAAGTGATATTTGGATACAAGTAAGGTGGGTTTGATTGGCAGATGAGTGAAGTGTCAAAGGCAAGATGTGAAAAGGAGACAAAGATGTCAGATAAGGAAAGCAGAGGAGTGAAATGTAAAGCTGGAGGGAGGGATATGAGAGAATATAATGGAAATGAGGTTTGAGGATGGGAGGGGTGGGAGCTGGGCATATGGAGGAGGGGAAGGAGCATGGTAACGGGACTTGTGGGAGAATCGTGTGCCCGCTAGTGTGGAGATGGGGCGGCAGGCATCTTTAAAGGTTATGATGGTAAAGTTTTTCGAATAACTCTTTCCATTGTGATCGTTCTCCTCCCTGCCATGTAAAACTTTTAAGAGTTTGACTGAATTTAATTATTTAATTCTCAGATTAATAAAGGAAGCTGGTAAACAGGATCTGGAGTTGTCTTACGTCAGCAGTAATTTTATAACTGGTCATGGCATCGGAAAGAACCAACCTCGTAATAAGCAGATGGAAGTTGAATTCAGGAAACAAGAAGAGGTACGATCATCTAGCTTTCACAAAACGTACTGCCTTTCCCACTGGGCCGACCTCAGAGTTGTAAATCAGCCCACTCTTGGTTCTAAATAATACAGAAGTGTATCAACTGAGTAGACCTGTCAGTAGATTTAGTGGAAACTCATGGATGAAATAATGAAATTCAATCTCTTAGAGGCTATAAGTGAGTTTGGTATTCCAACTGTGCATGCCCAGGTCAAAGGTCACAAGCGGAAAACACTCGGCTGCTGCGGCATGAACATAGACCTGCACCTCATCCACAGCCAGGATCCATCCCGGGTCTCCGGCGCCGCAATCGCTGCCTAACCGCCAGCGTGGAGAAGCAGCGCTAACTCCATGGTCCTGGGCTGGAATCTCGTCAGTCCAGGCAGGGCTGTAGGTTAACCCGACGAGACAGGCAGAGTTGAGCTGAATTTAGCCTGCTTCTCCACGCTGGCTGTGGGCCTGGGGGCGCCGCTTCCATCTGGGGTGGGGGGGCACTAGGGAGGGGACGGAGATGGTCCAGTGGCAGTTCGGCAGCGATTGCGACGCCGGATACCCAGGATCGATCCTGGCTGCAGATGAGGTGCAGGTCTATGTCCATGCCACGGCACGGCTGCTGAAAGTTTTTATCGCTTGTGACCTTTGACAAATCTCATGATTCCTTGCGTTTTCCGGAATACCAACCTTGCTTATTGTGGAGTAACAGTAAGTCTCAATCACTGATTTCAACGCACTGAATATTGTAAGTTATCAAGACTTGTCTGGACTGTAGAAGACTCGCAATTATCTAATTGGCGTGGAGGGAGGAACGTGGGGACAGATTTCATGTCAAAATGAGGAGCTGCAGATAGACACAATGTTGGAGTAACTCAGCGGTTAGGCAACACTTCTGGAGAGAAAGGGTGACATTTCGGGTCAGGTTAGAACTTCCCGTAGAAGTGTCCCAACCCAAAACTTAATCTTATCCGTGTCCGCATCATCCAGAGTCCAGATACAACCACTCACATCCAGGGTCCCCTTACCTTGCCATCCTTGTTCCTCCTCGGTATTGGAACATGCTAGTTCTGAACTCTGATCAGCCCACTTTTAATTACTGCCCACGTGTTTAATATGCACTTACCCAATAACAACTGCTCCCAGTTTGCTCTCACAAGCTCCTACCTAACAGTATTGTAATTTGTCCTGCCAATATTTATCCCAATGTCTAGACCTATCCTTTTTCGTAGCTATCTTAAAACTTAAGCGTTGTGATCACTTTTCCCAAAGTTCTACCACCAGTCACTTGGCCAGGCTCATTTCCCAGTGCAAGCCCGGTATAGACCTCCCTGTAGTTGGTCTATCCCCATTCTGTTTCACGAAAGCCTCTTGGATCATATCTGTCCCGTCTAAGCTTCTTGCACTGAGCAAGTCCCAATCAAAATTGGAGACCTCACCCTTTACGACAACCCTGTTAGTTTTACATCTTTCCGATTGAGTTTTAACATTTTGTTGGAATATTAGATTAATTTCTAGTCATCATAGTTTAAAAGCAAAAGAGAGCAGAGCGGCAAAAGTAAGCAGGTGTTGTGCAAATTTATTCAAAAACAGAGTGAATAAGGAGAAATTGTTTGGTGGCAGATTTGGTAACCTTAATAGACTTAAGATGACAGGCAAGAGTCAAATACCTTAAATCAGTAAAATAAATAAAATGAGGACTTTTTGTTTATCAGCAAGTACTAATAATAAACCAATACCAAACTGGAATGTATTCTATGACAAGAGGGGGAAGGTATTTGTAACTAATTTTCTTTCTTTTCTGATAAAAGGAAGGAATTGTTATCTCCCACATTATTGACCTTTAAAATCTGCCACAAAGTTTAATATAATTCTTGTTCCTCCAAAACATTGTTACAGGTGCTGAGAAAATTCCGAGCGCACGAAACCAATTTACTCATCGCAACTAGCGTTGTTGAGGAGGGAGTTGATGTTCCAAAATGCAATCTGGTTGTTCGATTTGATTTGCCAACAGAATATCGTTCCTATGTGCAATCTAAAGGCAGAGCACGAGCTCCCATTTCAAACTACATCATGCTGTCAGATTCTGACAAAATTGAAGACTTCAAAGAGGATCTCAAAACCTACAAAGCAATTGAAAAGGTACCAACCATTGGCTATTTGTTTCATAAGTGCAACTTAACGTACAGTAAAAATAGATTATAAATCACTTTTTACTAATTTACGCCATTTTGCAAACTGTCCAATTCGCCTTTAACCTATTGCAGATATTGGAATTTGTCTCAGGAACTGGTGCTCCAATGAAATTACAATGAAGAATACATTCTGCACTCTGTATCTTCCCATTTGCTCTTCTTATTGTGCTTAAGTTTGACTTGTTTGTGTTTATGTATAGTATTATCTGATCTGATTGAATAGGGAAGAAAAATATGATCTTACTTCCTGCCAAGTTAATTTTGTAAATAAATGGTTCTTGATGCCACCTCTGCAAGTACACACATGTGGCAACTTGTATTAGTAGAAAAAAAGAACTACAGATGCTGCTTCATATACAAAAAGGCACAAAGTGCTGGAGTAACTCAGCAGGTAGGCCAACATCTTTGGAGAACATGGGTAGGTGGCGTTTTTGGTGTGAAGATGGGACTCTACCCGAAACATCACCTGTCCACGTTCTCCAGAGATGCTGCCTGACCTGTTGAGTTACTCCAGCAATTGGTGTCCTTTAGCAACTTTATTCTTGGGCTGAAGGATGTAATGACAAATCAATATTTATTACACTAGTGACAGGATCTGTTAGACTAGAAGCACAAAGGGTGGATTGGGGAAGGAATGAAATGGTTCAGTGGCACTTTATTGTCACATGTACCTAGATACAGTGAAATTACTTTTTTCCATACAATTCAGTAAAAAATCTTGCGCACTCATGCTTGAGTAGCAGAGTGTAAGAATAGTCGATGACACTAAGCAGTACACAGGACTCACCACTTTTCTGGCACCATCTTGTATTCTTCAAGTTTCAAAGTTTGTAAAAATGTAGTGTCTTAACTTGACCTTCAAGGTCTGTTGTACCGATGCAGTTGGTGTTGCAGGAGTCAGCCTGGCCAGGTGACTATTTTGGTGTGCACGAAACAGCTGCCTTTTTCAACAATTTTCTTTTACTTTCATTTATCAGTATTTTGAAAAACAGTCGCCTGAAACTAAAGCTCGATCTCTCCATAAATGCTACTAAATGATTGTTTTTAGCATTTTTTATTTTTTATTTTAGATGTCCAGCATCTACAGTATAGCTTTTGAATTATTGTTAGTGATAACAATATGTTCTTAAGATAGAAGACCAAGTGCCAAATTGCTTGCATAATTCCACTTGTTATGATTAAATTTGAACTGACAACTTTTGGGTTTCAAGTCTGTTGCGCTATCACATCACAATTGATTTCTCTTCAAGTTTCAGCCAAGTTAATTGGTACTCATTGTTTCTTCATACAAGCTCTGCCGAAACTCGCATGGCCCTTCCAGCGAATGTCCCTAGGTAACATCTAGAGGCAAATTTAGGCTGAGCTGCCGCACGCACACCCCAGCCCACGAACGTTGGGGCCAGTAATTTTGTTCTTAATCACTAAAAGCAGCTAATTTGCAAAGACAGCTCTGGTCAGGCTGACTTGAGCATTTTAGATTTTTTTTCCCCACTAATTTCATCTGACAGGTTTGAAGAGGAAAGTGAGACCTCCTACTCCAGCAGTCCAAAGTAAGCTGGTTTTAGCCACGTTGGCAGCTGAACGTGTACAAGTGGCCAATGTTCTCAGTATCAGGTGGTTAAAAGAGCCTCGGTTCATGTTCCTCTTCATCACCAAGTGACGTGTAGTTAAATCTGCAGCTATGATCCCAGTAATAATTGCAGGATCTTGATCCAAAAAAGCAACCATCCCTTTGCTGCCACCACAGTTTAGTTTAGAGATACAGCATGGAGACAGGCCCTTCGGCACTTACTCAGGGAAGAGGAATCAAGAACTTGAGGACATAGGTTTATGATGAGAGGGACAAGATAGAATAGGAACGCAAAGGGCAACTTTTTCACACACCAGGTGGTGGGTATATGAAACAAACTGCCAGAGAAGGTAGTTGAGGCAGATACTATAAAAGCATTATTAAAAAAAATAAATGGGCAGGTGCATGGATAGGAAAGATTGAGAGGCATGTGGGCCATACGCGGGCAGGTGGGACTAGTACAGGTGGGGCATCCTGGTTGCCATGGACAAGTTGTTTGGAAGGGCCTGTTTCCGTGCCCTATGACTATATGACCATGACATGGGAAGCCAATCATCAGAGTCCTCTAAAAGATGGAGAGAATAAGCCTTGGGCAATTATCACCGAAAATGTATAATGATTTAACAGTGACAGTAAAACATTGCTCCGTATCTTCTGGAAGGTTCATTTTTCTATTGATACTTTCTTAAGATTCTCCGAAACAAATGTTCAAAGTCTGTGAATTCCGCTGAAGTGGAGGTAGAACCTGTAACTGATGACGATGAACTGCTTCCTCCATATGTACTGAGACCAGAAGACAGCAGCCCGCGAGTCACCATCAACACTGCCATTGGACATGTGAACAGGTGAGACTAAGCATTACGCCATGTGTTCAGGCATTCATTGACACAAGTCTTGCGTTTTAACATCTCTTGAGGTGTACGCTTATGTTTTATTACCTGTTTTCATATCTGTATTTAAAATGAACTAATAATCAAGCATTCCAAACAGCTTGCAAGCATTATAGTTTAGTTCAAAGATACAGCATGGAAACAGGCCCTTCAGCCCATCAAGTCCACGCGTCCACCGTTCAAATTAGTTCAATGTCATCCCACTTTCTCATCCATTCATGACACAAAGGGCAATTTACAGAAGCCTCTTAAGCTATCAACCTGCACATCTTTGGAATGTGGGAGGAAACCGGAGCACCTGGAGGAAACCCATATGGTCACAGGGAGAACGTACAAACTCCACACAGACAGCGTCTGAGGTCAGGATCAAACCCCTGGTCTGTGGTGCATTGAGGCCGCAGCTCTACCAACTGCCGCCCTAAATTGTAACCTAAATGGACATTTGGAAATTCCACTAATCCAGCACATTTGTGACGGTGCTGAACTGGCCATTTCCAGACCATTGCCATTCTCATTCCATTTTGTACAAAATTCCTGTATACATATTTTTTAACTTATTGCAATTACTACTTCATGCCTGTGATGGTGCTATAGTGCCACGGTTAACACATCTTTAAATTTCAACAAAACTCAGAAACACTTTCTCACTCTAGCGACTTGAAGGATTTTTCATTTCTGAAGGAAAGCAATTTTAGTGCAATTTTAGAAAATAGGTGCAGGAGGAGGTCATTCGGCCCTTCGAGCCAGCACCGCCATTCATTGTGATCATGGCTGATCGTCCCCTATCAATAACCCGTGCCTGCCTTCTCCCCATATCCCTTGACTCCACTAGCCCCTAGAGCTCTATCTAACTCACTCTTAAATCCATCCAGTGATTTAGCCTCCACTGCCCTCTGTGGCAGGGAATTCCACAAATTCATAACTCTCTGGGTGAAAACGTTTTTTTCTCACTTCAGTCTTAAATGACCTCCCCTTTATTCTTAGACTGTGGCCTCTGGTTCTGGACTCGCCCAATATTGGGAACATTTTTCCTGCATCTAGCTTGTCCAGTCCTTTTATAATTTGATAACTTTCTATAAGATTGCCCCTCATCCTTCTAAACTCCAGTGAATACAAGCCTAGTCTTTTCCATCTTTCCTCATATGACACTCCCGCCATCCCAGGGATCAATCTCGTGAACCTACGCTGCACTGCCTCAATCACAAGGATGTCCTTTCTCAAATTAAGAGTCCAACTTTGTTCATTCAAATGGGGGGTTACACAAAAAGCTGGAGAAACTCAGCGGGTGCATCAGCATCTGAGAAGCGAAGGAGATAGGCGACGTTTCGGGTCGAGACCCGAAACGTCGCCTATCAGTCTGAAGAAGGGCCTCGACCCGAAACGTCGCCTATCTCCGTCGCTCCTCAGATGCTGCTGCACCCGCTGAGTTTCCAGCTTTTTGTGTAACCCTCGATTCTCCAGCATCTGCAGTTCCTTCTTTAACACTTGTTCATTCAAATTGCTGCAATCTGGAAATTTGAGCAGGAGCCTTTAGTCACGAATTACCCTTGTACTGATATATATTCCATATCAATGCCACAGATGACGATTGCTGGTGATAGGGAGGGCTATTCCAATGCTATGCTACTTGAGCATCCCAACACAACTGACAGGAGTCTGGCCGCTCCCTTTCATGCTTCGGTCAGGCCCCTGATTGCCTGCTTTGCCTCCAGACATCAGTGCACAAAGGAAAATGCACAATGAGCATTCATCGGGAGCAGGCCCATAACCAAAACTGTCATTGATGTGCAATGTAAGAACTCTTCAATGTCCTTTTATAAAGCGCTGAACAAATTCTAGGCCAAACAAACTGCAGCCAGTTTTCATTATAAAAGTGGACGGGTTCCACATATTCTTATGTGCATGTCAGTGCGGTTCTGACAAAGATATAACAATACTCTGCAACTATGACAGTGTTCACTTGTACCAAGAATAAATAATGGTGCCCCTTGTGCCCTTTATATCATGCTCAGGCTGGATAGAGTCCTCCAGAGATTCTCCCTCAATTTGACAGTGTTTCTCAACACAACTATTTTATTTCAGTAGTTTTGTTTAAAAAAAAACTTGCTTTCATTTTGAATAAAAGCATGTCAGGTTAAATATTCCCATGGTTTCCCATGAGCAGAGGAAGAAAGAAAGGTGGAAAATGTACAGAGGCCCACTTGAATGTTTCAATGTTTCAGTTTAGTTGTACCGAGGTACAATGAAAAGCTTTTGTTGCGTGCAATGCACTGTGTTGCAACGTTAGATTGCATGCAAGACAAAGACTTTAATATTCATTAAATTTGCATTGGTTATATATACATCAATAACGTAGCCTCATTCCATTGAGTAACATTTATTTTGCTTTGAACTAGGGCTTGCATGGCTTGAGTTATAAGGAGAGGTCGGATAGGTTAGGCCGTTCCTCCCTGGAAAAGTTGGATAGGCTGTGGCATTTTTTCCCTGTCGAACAAAGGTACATAAAATCACGTGGCATAGGTAAAGTGAATGGCCTATTCCACTGGGTATAGGAGTGAAAACTTAGAGGTCATAGATATAACGCAAGAATGGAAAATATTTAAAAGGGAGCTGAGGGGCATCCTTCTCCACGCAGATGATGGTGCTTACAAGGATCGAACTGCCAGGAGAAGTGGTAGATGTGGTACAATTATGGCAATTGAGAGTTACTTAGTAGGTGGATATGAAAGTTAATAGGGATATAAGCCTGATGCAGGCACATGGGGCCAACTCATGGGGTTAAGCAACTTGCTCAGCAGAGACAAGTTGGGCCGAAGGGCCTGTTCCTGTGCCGTATGACTCTAGGGAGGCTATGTTATTGTGTACAATTGTTTGCTCTAAGGTTCATTTAGTATGTAGTTTGGGGGGGGGGGGGGTGAAATATAAATTGAATATTTTATTCACACTCTTACCATTGAACCAATTCCATTATTTTATGGTCCCTTCCATTCCATTGTTTTTAAGGCTGTGTGTTTTTATATATTCATCCCATTTGTGCCATGATACAAGTACACATATTTCCACAGGGTGGCGTGTGCCTGGAACCTGCTGCTCGGGGTGATGGTGGAGGAGGATTTGGTAGTGGTATTTAAGAAGCTGTTAAATAGACACATAGATTTGCAGGGAATAGAGGGATATGGATGATGTGTAGGCAGAGGAGATTAGTTTAACTTGGCATCATGATTGGCCCAGACATTGTGGGCTGAAGGCCCTGTTCCTCTACTGTTTTGTGTTCTAAAACTTCAATTTTTTTCCCCATGTGTCAGATTTGGTCTTTTGAATAGATGCTAATGTGATTTCTGTGCTGCACCAGAAGTGTCATTTAGTAGGAATGTATGTTATAAATGCACGTTACACAAAAAGCTGGAGAAACTCAGCGGGTGTAGCAGCATCTAAGGAGCGAAGGAGATAGGCGACGTTTCGGGTCGAGACCCTTCTTCAGACTGGTCAGGGATCAGGGAAACGAGAGATATAAACAGTGATGTGGAGAGATAAGGAACAATGAGTGAAAGATATGCAAAAAAGTATTGGTGACAAAGGAAGCAGGCCATTGTAAGCTGTTTGTGGTGTGAAAATGAGAAGCTAGTGCGACTGGGGAGGGGGGGGGGGAGATGGAGAAGGAACGTCAGGGCCAGAGGGCTGAGGGAGAGGTGGGGGGGAGGCAGTCTGGGTTAACAGAATTGAGAAAATTCAATGTTTAAGCCCAGAGGATGCAGACTCCCCAAGCGGAATATGAGGTGCTGTTCCTCCAACTTGCGGTGTTGATCACTCTGGCCGTGGAGGAGGCCCAGGACCGAGAGGTCGGATACGCAGTGGGAGGGGGAGTTGAAGTGCTGAGCCACCGGGAGGTCGGGTTGGTTATTGCGGACCGAGCGGAGGTGTTCGGCGAAACGATCGCCCAGCCTCCGCTTGGTCTCACCGATGTAGATCAGCTGGCATCTGGAGCAACGGATGCAGTAGATGAGGTTGGAGGAGGTGCAGGTGAACCTCTGTCGGACTTGGAATGACTGCTTGGGTCCCTGAAAGGAGTGGATGGGGGAGGTGAAGGGACAAGTGTAACATCTCTTGCGGTTGCAAGGGAAAGTGCCCGGGGAAGGAGTGGAGCGGGAGGGAAGGGAAGAATTGACGAGGGAGTTGCGAGGGAGCGGTCTTTGCGGAAGGCAGACAGGGGGGGAGATGGGAAGATGTGGCGAGTGGAGGGGTCACGTTGGAGGTGACGAAACTGGCGGAGGGCTATCTGTTGTATGCGCTGGCTGGTGGGGTGAAAGGTGAGGACCAGGGGGACTCGGCCCTTGTTGTGAGTGGGGGAATGGGGAGAGAGGGCAGTGTTGCGGGGTATGGAGGAGACCCTGGTGCGAGCCTCATCTATAGTGGGGGAGGGGAATCCCCGTTCTCTGAAGAACGAGGACATTTGGGATGACCTGGTGTGGAACACGTCATCCTGGGAGCAGATGCGGCGTAGACGGAGGAATTGGGAATAGGGGATGGAGTCCTTACAGGAAGCAGGGTGGGAGGAAGAGTAGTCCAGGTAGCTGTGGGAGTCAGTTGGTTTGTAGTGGATGTCAGTCAGGAGTGTATCACCTGCAATAGAGATGGTGAGGTCAAGGAATGGTAGGGAAATGTCGGAAATGGTCCAAGTATATTTGAGTGCCGGATGGAAGTTGGTGGTGAAATGGATGAAGTCAGTCAGTTCTGCGTGGGTGCAGGAGGTGACACCAAAGCAGTCGTCAATGTAACGGAGGTAAAGGTCGGGGGTGGGGCCCTGGTACGCCGAGAACAAAGATTGTTCGACGTGCCCGACAAAGAGGCAGGCGTAGTTAGGGCCCATGCGTGTGCCCATAGCTACGCCTTGTGTTTGGAGGAAATGGGAGGAGTCAAAAGAAAAGTTGTTGAGGGTAAGGACCAACTCTGCTAGGCGGAGGAGGATGTCAGTGGATGGGTATGGGTTGCTCCTCTGGTCGAGGAAGTACCGGAGGGCTTTGAGACCATCCTGGTGGGGGATGCAGGTGTATAGTGACTGGACGTCCATGGTGAAGATGAGAGGATGGGGGCCTGGACAACGGAATGTGCGGAGCCGACGGAGAGTGTCTGAGGTGTCTTAAACATAGGTGGGGAGGGATTTAACAAAGGGGGATAGGATGGAGTCAAGGTATGTGGAAATGTGTTCGGTGGGGCACGAACAGGCAGAGACAATGGGTCTGCCGGGGCAGTCGGGTTTGTGGATTTTGGGGAGAAGGTAAAATCGGGCTGTGCGGGGCTGGGGAACGATGAGGTTGGAGGCTCGGGGGGGGTCTCGACCCGAAACGTCGCCTATCTCCTTCGCTCCTTAGATGCTGCTACACCCGCTGAGTTTCTCCAGCTTTTTGTGTAACCCTCGATTCTCCAGCATCTGCAGTTCCTTCTTTAACCACTTATAAATGCACTTGTTTTTTTCCCCTACAGATACTGTGCCAGATTACCCAGTGATCCCTTCACACACCTGGCTCCAAAGTGCAAAACTCAAGAACTATTAGATGGTACTTTTCAGTCAACTCTCTACCTTCCAATCAACTCGCCCCTCCGTATCCCAGTAACTGTGAGTACTCATTGAATGTTTTATGTTCTCGACTGCATAATGTCGGTTGTCATGCTTGCTCATAGTTTCAACTGTAGAGTACCCCTTGCTGCGTATTTTAATGGTTTGCATTCCGGTAAAAAATATCCCAACAGTTTTTCAATCTAACCAGTTTAGTTTACAGGTACAGCACGGAAACAGGCCCTTTGTCCCATTGAATCCGTGCTTACCCGCGATCCTGTACATTAACACTGTCCTACATACAGTGGGGACAATTTACAATGGTACCAAGCCAATTAACCTACAAACTATGTTTTTAGAATGTGGGAGGAGACCGGAGATCCCGGAGAAAACCCGTACAGAATGTACAATCTCCATACATACTAGCACCCGTAGTCAGGATTGAATCCCTGGTGCTGTAAGGCAGCAACTCTACCGCTTCACCACCTTTAGTTGATGAAACTGCAGTAAGCAATTATGTTTAGAAAAAGAACTAGTTCTTTTGCGTAAACATCTTTCTAAATGGCCCTGAGCTGAATCGTTGATGAAGTGTATTCCAGCTTTATAATCAATACTATTGCTGCAAGATGTAACCCCTCTGCCACCTTTACGGTGGCTCACGTTCCAAGAATAAATTTGAAACCCATCAGTCTTCACAAAGTGCTGAAAATACACAGATCAACTAGCATCTGTAACGATGAAACACAGGCCCATGCTTGTCTTTCCCCTTCGAATACTGACTTATTGTATAGTTTATATAGTTCCTACATTTTGTTTGTATTGGAAGGAACTTTGATTTATTAAGTGCCTTTTATGACCTCAGGGCTTCCTTAAGTAGAGGCTCTGCTACAGTGTAGGAAAAGTGGCAGCTAAGTCACACACAACAGTCGGGTAAGATGAGTTAATTACGATGTTGATTGGAGAGATAATCTTGGTAACAGCGCCCGGGAAATCTCCTCTCTGCACTTTCTGACCTTTCATGACATCAGAAATAAAAAATAGTATCTCAGTTTACAGTTGCACTTACTGACACTTCAGCACTTCCCCCAATGGTAAAAGCTAGATTATTGGCTCAAGTCTAAGGTGATTGTGCTACAGCTAAGCCTTGACAGCCACTTAGGTTTATTTATTTTATTTGATTTCCCTACTACATCTCTTGCCCCCCCCAACTCCCCATGCATTGAATTTGCAAGAGTCGGCCTGCCTAACATGATGTCAACTTGTAGCTCTCCCAAGCAACCACATCTGTTAAAGATGATGTAGCTCATTAATCTTTATTTGAAACCTAGGGTCTTCCAATGCCCTGTACGAGATTGGCTGAGAAAGCAGCAGCCCTTCTTTGCTGTGAACGGCTGCACAAAATAGGTAAGTGATAAACAGACTAATTCTCTTGCATTTGATGCCCTGGAAGAAATGCTTGTGGTATTACAGCTTCTCATTTGATACAGGTGAACTGGACGATCACTTGATGCCGGTCGGAAAAGAAACAGTGAAGTATGAGGAAGAGCTTGATTTGCACGACGAAGAAGAAACCAGTATTCCTGGGAGACCCGGTTCCACAAAACGTAGACAATGCTACCCTAAAGCAGTGAGTAAATCCACTTCTGGAAAGAAGAAGCTAACCAGAATGCTGAGCAGGCCACAAAGTGCTGGAGTAACTCAGCGGGTCAGGCAGCAACACTGGAGGCCATGAATAAGTGGCATTTCCGGTCGGGTCCCTTGCTTCAGACATTGGATTAGACAGTATTTTAGCTATAATGAGAGGTTGGAGAAACTTGGATTGACTTCCAAGCGTTGGAATCTGAGGAAAACCTGATAGATGTTTATAAAATGATGAGGGCCATATATAGGGTAGATAGTCAGAACCTTTTCCCCTGGGCTGAAATGTCAAAGATTAGAGGACATAGCTTTAAGATGAAAATGGCAATGTTTAAAGGAGATGCGTGGGACAAGATTTTTACACAGAGGGTGCTGGGTTCCTGGAACGCGCTGCCCGGGGTGATGGAGGAGGCAGATATGATAGTGGCATTTAAGAGGCTCTTAGATAGGCACCCGGATATGCAGCCGATTAAAGGAAATGCATCACGTGCAGGCAGAGGAGATTAGTTTATCTTGGCACCATCTTCGGCACAGTCATTGTGGGCTGAAGGGCATGTTCCTGTACTGTTCTGTGTGTGTGTGTATAAGAAGGGTGGGCAGGAGTGAACCATCCTGCCCCTAGAGCTGCTCTGCCATTCATTGAGGTCATGGCTTCACTTCTACCTCAATGCCATTTTCCACATTGTCTCTAAAAACCTTGATTCCCTTGAGATTTGCATGTCGGGGTATTCGGTGTTTAGCTACCTATTATCCCTCTGCGCTTTTAAGTACCTACATGCAGTGTCCTTCCTCTGCCTCAAGAATGCTATTATTAATTGCAAATCATTTGTTTCTTACAGATGTTTTTTCTCTTGTCTATATCCTCCCGATCCCTTCATTTAGATTCCTGAATGTCTGAGGAACAGTTACCCCAAAGCAAATCAGCCTTGCTACCTTTATGTGATTGGCATGGTGTTGACCACTCCTCTTCCTGATGAGCTCAACTTCAGAAGGAGAAAGCTGTACCCGCCAGAAGATACAACCAGATGTTTCGGGATTCTGACTGCCAAACCAATACCGCAGGTACTTTTTTTTTGTTGTTGTTTATTTTTGTTAGAAGTAAGTACAATAGTGTGGTACTTGAGTACCTAATACATACATACATACATACATATTTCCATTCTTGTACAACTTTGTATTTTTAATTTAATAATAAAAGAACAGTGAGAGAAAAAAGAAATAAAGAGTGTCGGAATAGATAGACAAGCGAGTAGAAACAGATAGCAAAAGAAATAAAGGGCAGAAATGAGATGCTAAAAAGATTGAAAGAAAAGGAGAAAGTAGAGGAAAGAGAGATTAGGAGAGATTTACCCATTTCGTATTTTTGCCCATTACCGCAGGTACTTTTAGTCATCTCGTTACACTTTAGGTTTTGGTGTGTTGCGGCTGGTTGGGAAACCCATGAGCAGTTCTTCACACGTCAGGGATATAGCGTGGAAACTGGCCACGGCGTCCAGCGATCACCCCATATGTGAGCACTATCCCTCGCACAGGGGACAATTTACTTTTTTTTTAAGCCAATTAAACTGCTAACCTGCTTGTCATTGGGCTGTGGGAGGAAACCGGACCTCCCGGAGAAAACCCCACAGTCACAGCGAGAGCGTACACAGACAGCCGTAGTCATTACCAAACCCTTTTCTGGTGCTGTAAGGTATGTTACAATACCTACCTTTAGCAGCGCTGCAGTTCTGCCGCTCCCCGTGTGCGCGACTGTAGCGCCTTTCAGAGGGGGGCGGGTTTAAAATGCCGATTTTTTTCCTAAGCAGTCCAAGTCGATCCATGTCGGGCAATTTCGTCGCTAAAGAGAAATTGCTCCGACATTTCATTCATGAAGGTATTTTTAAACTCCGCTAGATTATTTATTAACTAGAGTAGTTTAAAAATCATCTTCTAAAGCTCTGAACTGTGACAGCGGAACGGACCTAACGTAGGCGATAAAAGAAGCTACACAGTTTATTTTTTCATAAAAACTTGGTTTTTAGGAAGGCTTTAATCACATTTTCATGTTGCAAAAAGAGGACCAAAAAAAATGTATGAACCGGCTGTATTTTTCATGCCGACTTCACCACAAACCGCAACGTTCTAATCCACCGCAGTCCACTAAAACCCACTCACTAGTTGATTTAAACGGCCATTAATTTACAGGCATTAAACACTAAATTCCTTCCATTTGGCCTATAAATTCATGAAAATGAAATAAAAAAATTATGTTATATTGTGGATTATTGTGTGAATGTTATTTGGACACTTGGGCAATTTAAAAAAAGTTTATCTTCTTAAGAAATGGATAGATGTTTAGATCTACTAATTGAATTTTGTAATTAGCTACAATTAGATAACTAACTAATTATATGCTTTAATTTCAGGTCATCCAAATAAGATTGTTTCATATTTGCTCAGAATGCTTCAATCTAATAACTGAAAATTTCATTGAGCTCTTAATTTCTAAGAAAGTTATGGGCTTTTAACTGTTCTAGATCACAGCTTTTGAGTTGAGTCAATTGAAAGGCAATGGGGAACAAGATGTTAATTTCCGAGTATGAAAATGGTCATAACTTTCTTAATACTGAAGATATGAAAGTGAATTTGGTGTCAAATTAAACTTTTTTTATGCTTTATCTGATGGGATAAATTGCAGACTTGATTTTTAAAATCTCAAAATTTTGTAACATTGCTACTGTAAGGCAGCAACTGTACCGCTGCACCACTGTGCCGCCCTGACTGAAGAAAAGAGGCAAGAGTAGGGAGAATTGGTGGGTGAACAATTATTTTTGTGTATCCAAGTCTAAACATTTTCAAATGTCATTTTGAGTTATAAAGAGGGATCTGCATAGACTGATTTTTTTTTCTTGGACAGGGGGCTTAATCTCAATGGGGAGTGCAATAAGGGTTAATGTTTCAGGTCTATGACCTTTCATTGGAAGCTTTTAGATTTAACCACTAATGATAGAAATGTTGAGATCCGATATTAAATTTTCTATTTTTATATTGGCATAAATGTGTTTATGACAGTCATGGTTAAGGAATACAAATTTTAAAATCTGGTTGAATGGAACTATGTGTATTAGCATTCCATAGTTCAGGGCTTGGTTATATGATACAAATTTGAGTTATTTCTTCAGCTTCAGAGATGGAAAAGTGTAACTACATATTTTTCATTGGAGGATGAAGCTAATTGACTTTAGGATTACGTCAGGAACCTCCAACAGATATAATGCTATTATTTTGCAACATCTCTAAATTAAACAACAAAGACAAAATAACTTGTGTAAAAGATGGTTTAAAATGTTTTCTTCGTGTGGAATAAGATATAATATGTGTGGGAATAAGAACCACATATATGTTTTATGATGGAAGCAAGATAAAAATGTATAAGTAAACAAATCCAACCCTCAATGCCGCCTCCTGCAGTTCAGATCCATTTCTGGCAAAGGAGGATGCCCTGGGGAGGATGGAAATGGCACGGCATCTCATGAATTTTGCCATCCAACTCCCTCTAAATCTCTTGCCTTGAATTTTGTACAGTCTTGTTCCAGGCTGGAGATGAGGAAATGTAGATGCTGGTTAAAAAGACACAAAGTGCTGAAAAATCTGATGAATGGACCTGTCCTGAAACATTGCCTATCCATGTCCTCCAGAGATGCTGCCTGACCCGCTGAGTTATTCCAGCACTCTGTTTTTAGTACAAGGGCATTGAAACTAATTCCCATCATGTTTGCAAAGTCTACAGTTTTAATGAATCTAAAAACTGGAAGAAACAATTCCATAAGGAATAATTATTGAAATATTTTTGCATGTCATGTTTCATTTGACAGATTCCACATTTTCCGGTATATACACGTTCTGGTGAGGTTACCATATCTATTGAATTGGGCAAATTGGACTTCACATTGAGTACCAAGCAGCTGGAGCTGATCACTAGGCTACACCAGTATATCTTTTCTCACATTCTTCGTCTGGAGAAACCTGCACTAGAATTCAAGCCTACAGAAGCTGATGCAGCCTATTGTGTTCTACCTCTCGATATAGGTAATCATTGTTGCCATTGGTCTTTCAATAAAGTGTAATGGTGGGTGGGATATTTCAGGGTATGGTCCTCTTATTTAACATTTGTAGCAATGTATCTTGCAATTACTGCTTCTGCTCTTCAAGCTCTGCTTACAATTGGGTAGTTCAGTTGAGTTACAGTGTGGAAACAGGCCTTTTACCTCACCGAGTCCATGCCGACCAACAATCACCCATGCTTTCGTTCAATTCTACATGTTATGGACTAGTTTACAGAAGCCAGCTGTATGTCTTTGGAGTGTGAGACTAAACCAGAACACCCGGAGAAAGCCGACGCCGTCACGGAGAATGTATAAACTGTACAGTCAGCACCCGAGATCAGGATCAATCTGGCTCTGTACCACTGAGTGTGCTGCCTCGAGTGTTGATGTATTACTGACGGTGATGGCGGAAGAATTGGATATCAAATTAAATATCCCACAAAAAAGATGCTTGGGTGATCTGAATATAATACTGGCTAGCATAGAGAACCCCTGATTGCTTCCCTGATACACTCTCCATGGTAAAGAACCTATTTATTTAAAAAGATCTCCTGCTTTGCTGCCTTCATAGCTTTTCCCCATCCCCTGTTTTCATGCATAACTCTCATCCCTGATCATTTAAAGCTGAATCCTTGTTAATGTCCACAGTTTTATATTAGAGTTTAATTTAGAGATAGCGAAAGATCCTTCGGCCCACCGAGTCCGCTCTGACCATTGGTCACCTGTTCACTACTTCTGACATTCGCACCTTCTCATCCACTCATTACACTCTACTGTCAATTTACGGAGTGCAATTAACCTGCACGCCTTTGCGATATGGGAAGAAACGAGCACCCGGAGGAAACCCACGCGGTCAGGCAGATCGTGCAAACACAGACAGCACCCAAGGTCAGGATCAAACTCGGGTCTCTGACACTTTGAGGCAGTTGCTATACCATGCGTTCAATGATTGGGAAGTTTGGATGACTCATCTTAAAAATAATGTTTGTGAAATGTTTCCATTGTAGTTGATGGTTGCAGCCATTTGGATATTGACTTCACCTTTATGGAAGATATAGAAAGGTCAGAAGCTCGCACAGGCATTCCCAATACACAGTACACAAAGGACAAGCCGTTCACATTTAATCTGGAAGATTATCAGGATGCAGTTATCATTCCAAGGTAGGAAAACCTTTTTGTCTGTTACTTAAACAAAGTAAGAAACTTTTTGATGTTTTAGGGGACCGCCGTGAAAAACAATGGGGACCCAGTGTGGAGCGGACTGCCGTGACGAACAATGGGACCCCAGCGTGGGGGGACTTCCGTGAAAAACAATGGGGACCCCACTTGGGTAGACCGCCGTGAGGGATGGTGGGAGAACAAAGAGGAACCCGGTGTGGGGGGGAGGGGGCACTCTAGTTTTAGAATCCTCTGCCCAGGGGGTAAGTCTGCGTTCGTTCGTTCCGGTTAAGGCGCTGTGCACACGGCAGCCAGCCAGCGGTCGCTTGTCTATTTCTTTTTGTTTTCACTTTTATTTTAATTTTTACTTTCAAGTTTTTGTGTACCTTGTGTGTTGTGACTGGTGGTAGACCAATTTCCCTCCGAGGTTGAATAAAGTTCTATTGTATTGTATGGTATTGTTAACTTCCAGGAATCCAGGTTAGGGTATCCAGGTTCTGTTCTCATGGTGCTAGGAGCTACTCAAGGACGTCTGCTTAATGCCTGTTTTGAATTATAATTGATCGAGTAATTGTGTTGGTTTAATATTGTCTGGTACCAAGATATAAGAAAAGTTTTGTTTGCATGCTATCCAGTCAAATTATGCTGTACATTTTTTTAGGGGGGTGCAGGATGGGGGAGGGTGATGGGAGTGCCTCGGCTTGGTTTATACTAGATTTCTAACCAGCTGCATAAATCTACTCAATTTGGCACAGATATCGAAACTTTGACCAGCCTCATCGCTTCTACGTGGCCGATGTGTACACAGATCTCACCCCTCTCAGTAAATTCCCTTCCCCCGAGTACGAAACATTTGCAGAGTATTATAAAACCAAGTACAATCTGGATCTGACCAACTTGAACCAGCCTCTGCTGGACGTGGACCACACATCTTCCAGGTAAGCAGAAGCTCAAGTGAAGCCGCCTGTCGGAACAGTAGCGTGAAAGTGATGCTGTGTGTGGCGTTTAGAGAATCCACTGGAGCCACCCAGTGGCGGGATAATTATGCACTCAAATATTTTCATCTCGCTGCCCTGATGTATCACAGAACATGGAACAGTACAACACAGGAACAGGCCTTCTGCTCACAATGTTTTTGCTGCACATAATGCCACGATAAACTAATCTCTCCCTGCACATGATCAATATTTGCTACATATACATGTGCCTGTCTTAAACCTGTTAAATGCCATTATCATATGTGCCTGCCCCCAGCAGTGTGTTCCAGGCAGCCTCCACTCTATTTAAAAACTCGCCCCACACATCTCCATTAAACTTTGCTCTTCTCACCTAAAGCTAAGAAAAATCATTTCCACTCTGGGGGAAAATGTCCAGACTATCTATGCTATCTGTGCCTCTCACCATTTTATTTACTTCTATCAGGTCTCCCATCAACCTCCAGTGTTCTAGAGAAAACAATCCAAGTCTGTGTGATCTCTTCTTGAGGCTAATATCCCCTGATCCAGGTAGCATTCTCATGACCTAGTTCCGCATCCTATCCAAAGCCTCCATTCTTCTAGTACCTTGTCTCCAGCATGTTTTTCCTTTTGTGTGAGCTTTGTGGTGTATTGAGTGCCATGTATACACGTCATAAAATGGAGCAAAGGACAGATCAGCAACATGACTTTTAGCTGCTTTATTTCCCTTGTTTGACAAGATTCCACATGGTAGGCTGGTCTGGCAGGTTGGAGCTCATAGGATCTAGTCAAATATGCAGCGGTTAATGCATTGCATCATTTTATACCTTTACGGTTATATTTGAGTTCAACTTGTTTCAAAACAAAACGAGTGGATCCATTTCTATCCCTCCAGACTGAATCTTCTCACTCCTCGTCACTTGAATCAGAAAGGAAAGGCACTTCCTTTAAGTAGCGCGGAGAAGCGCAAGGCCAAATGGGAGAGTCTGCAAAACAAGCAGGTATGTACTTCTTGAATATTCATCTGTCGCCAAGATGTTCAATCTAACCATGGGACAAGAGGGATTCTGGGTCCTTTCCAGCATCATTGGGGTGTTCATATATCATAAGACAGCACAGGAAAAGGCCCTTTGGCCCACAATGTCCATGCCGAACTGGGTGCCAAGTTAAATAATCTCCTCTGCCTGCCTCCTCTGATCCATTCCCTGCATATCTATGTGCCAGTCCACAAGCCTTTTAAACACCACATTCGTATCTGCCTCCACCACCTCCCCTGGCAGCTAAATGACCTATTTCTCCTAATTTGTATGTTTGTAAGATTACAGATTTAACAAAAGCATAATTGTGAAATTATATTTTATTCTTTAGCAAAAAATCTACAGAGGAATGTGGAGCAGATGTTTTGGCACAGTAGACACACTTCCATTAACACAGCACTATTTGTTTCTGCCGCCTTTCAGATTTGTTGATAAGCAAAACTAAAATGCTGCAGATGTTAGATAACTGAACAAAAACCAAAAATGTCTGAGGTTTAAAAACCTAACTAGTTTGACACCATCTGTGGAATAGAAACCAGTTAATGTTTCTAGTTGTGACCAGAAACATTGCCTGTCCATTCACTCCACAGATGCTGCCTGATCACCTGAGTTACTCTTTGTCTTTCAGTGTTTCATGTGCACGATCATATGTGCTTTCTGTATTTTCCCACGTTGCTCAGTTATGATAAGTCAGTTATCTCGACCCGAAACGTCACCTATTCCTTTGCTCCATAGCTGCTGCCTTACCCGCTGATTTTCTCCAGCATTTTTGTCTACCGTTGATTTTTCCAGCATCTGCAGTTCCTTCTTAAACAATCGGCTATCACTGTTCAGTTGGAGATAAAATGTGATGCTTAGTCAACTTATCTGTTTTCTCCTTGCAAGATTCTTGTCCCAGAACTCTGCGCTATTCATCCTATCCCAGCTTCCTTGTGGAGAAAGGCCGTATGCCTTCCCAGTATTCTTTATCGACTGCACTGTCTATTAACAGCAGAGGAGCTGCGAGCCCAAACAGCTAAAGAAGCGGGTGTGGGAATCGAAGCTCTCCCATCAAACTTCAGGTGTGTGAATGTTTATTATAAAAAGGAAGGCTTGCAATTGTGTAGTACTTTCTATATCCTTGTGACTTTCCAAAGTGCTTTACAGCTGAAGAAGGGTCTCGACCCGAAATGTTGCCTATTTCCTTCGCTCCATAGATGCTGCCTCACCCGCTGAGTTTCTCCAGCATTTTTGTCTACCTTCTTCTTAAACATTACAGCTAATGAAGTGGTTTTTTTTTAGGTCTCTGGTCAGAGATAATCTCCGTGCTCTGTGTCCCCATTTTGCATTTATTCTCTCCAGCCCCTGCTCCCTTCCACCTACTATCATTCCCTCTGGTTTTATATTTCACTCTTCCTTCATTATCTGGCACTCTTTTATTTCCATTTAATCTCCAGCCTTCGTTACTATCTCCATCCATCTGACAACCCCCCCCCCTCCTTACCTGTGACTTGGTTACAAGAAACTGCAGATGATGGTTTTCAAAAAAAGACACAAAGTGCTGGTGTAACTCAGCGGGTCACTGGTAAACATGGATTGGTGACGTTTTGGGCAGGGACCCTTCTTCAGGTCAAAAACATAGCCTATCCATGTTTTCCAGAGATGCTGCGTGATCTGCTGAGTTACTTCAACACTGTCCTTTTTTCCCCCCACCTATCACTTGCCAGTTTTTGGCTCTTCCCTTCGCCCTTCTCTTTACCAGCTTTCTCCCATCTACTCAGTCTGAAGAAGGGTCCCGATCCGAAAAATCTGTCCCATAGCCTTCCACAGATACTGCCTGACCCTCACCAGCACTTTATGCGTTGCTCAAGATTCCATCATCTGCTGAAGTCTTCTGTTTTAATAGACAACAGGTGCAGGAGTAGGCCATTCGGCCCTTCGAGCCAGCACCACCATTCAATGCGATTATGGTTGATCATCCACAATCAGTACCCCGTTCCTGCCTTCTCCCCATATCCACTCTCTTTAAGAGTCCTATCTAGCTCTCTCTTGAAAGTATCCAGAGAACCGGCCTCCACCGCCCTCTGAGGCAGAGAATTCCACAGACTCACAACTCTGTGTGAAAAAAATCTTTCCTCGTCTCCATTTCTAAATGGCTTAACCCTTATTCTTAAACTGTGGCCCCTGGATCTGGACTCGCCCAATATTGGGAACATGTTTCCTGCCTCTAGTGTGTCCAAACCCTTAATAATCTTATATGTTTCAATAGGTTCCCCTCTCATCCTTCTAAACTCCAGAGTGTACAAGCCCAGCCGCTCCATTCTCTCAGCAGATGACAGTTTCACCATGTAACCAGATAATCACTTCTGCTCATTTGGATTGAGGATCAAGTATTGGTATTGGGGAAGCATTTATGCTCTTCAAAATTCAGGGATGGGAACTTCTGTGAGACATTACATCCATAAAATGGTTCTTTTAAAACTTTTGCATTCCCTCATTGTTACACAAAATGTAATATTGTATTGCTGACAATGATTGAGGACAAAGAATTATTTCTCCCATTTATGATCTGGTGTTTAGTGTACCTGTCCCCTTTATCTTTCAATCTCTGAATCTTGTTTGTTTTAATTTGAAATGTCTTGCCACCTGATTGTCTGGATTCTGTGATCAGTGCAAAGCTATAGAGGTTGGCATTAACCTATTGGAAAACTGCCCGTGCCTTTTTCCATTGTCGTTTCTGTCGGGCATTATTCACGCAAAACCCCAGCCTCCAGCTGCAATGTCATCAAGCAAGTTGAACAATCCCTGTTAAAGACTCTTTATATAAACAGTAAACTAAGAACGAGAGAGCACAATTTTTTAATTAACTTTTTTTGACATTTTAGAGTCTAAACTCAGTGGAATCTATGCACGTTTCCAAAAAATATTATACATGGAACTCTGATACATAAATACAATTTAATTATTGATTTTAATACTTGATTATTTGATTGTATTGTGTCTGAGGGAATTGCAATCTCAGTGCAAAATGAACTGAAAAGCTGGCAATTTTGCTATCCAGTAATTATGCTGCATTGCCGGTAGCCCTTACTGACCTTGTATGGCAGTGAGACGACGTTTTCATTGAGACGAGACTAAGCGTAATTCATCAATTCAACTTATTTTGACTCAGAAAATGACTGAACCCGTCAAGGAGGGCAGAATCACTGCCGGCATCAGGATTTCCACATTAAACCCAAAATTGCTGTTCTTTATATGAAACACAAATGGCGATCAATAGTATTTGAGCCATTGTTGCAACCGTAGAACCCAGACCACTTGTGTTTTTAAAAGGTTGAACCTCAATCATATTTAAAAGCTAGTTATTTGTGAGGTGCAGTTTAGAATGGTGAATGCAAATGTATCTGGATCTTGGAGAGGTTGACTTGGGATCAGGAATAAATGCTGCTGCATTCAATCATCTGGGGAAGTTGGGGTAGCCGAGGTTACTGTAACCCATGACTAGATCTATTGATTAACAGTGACAAGCATATCTTATTTGGGCACATAAAACCTTCACTCCCACCACCACCTTGCTTGCATGAGCTGGGAAGAGTGCAGAGAAGATATAAGAGGATGTTGCCAGGGCCTCTAAACCTCTGTAAGGCCATTCCTATAAGCTAGGGCACTGTTCAATTCATCTCTACCCCATTGAGGACCGTGGACTTTGTCTGTGGAACTGATGCGCTACAATGCTAAGAACTATACTCTGCACTCTGTATCTTCCACCTTTGCTCTGTATATTGTACTTGATTTAAACTGATTGTGTATCTATGCATCGCATATCTGGTCTGTTTGAATAGCATGCAAACAAAGCTTTTCACTGTACCTTAGTATATGTGAGAATATTAAACCTAACAACACTCAGATACACAAAAAAACTGCAGATGCTGGTTGTTGAACAAAACAGTGCTAGAGGAACTCAGTGGGTCAGGTAGCATTTGTGCAGCGAATGGGCAGGCGACGATCCGCGTTGGGACGCAGTTTGAAGCATCTGTCCATTCCCTCCACAGATGCCGTCCGACCTGCTGAGTTCCTCAAGCACTTTGTGTTTATATTTGTTCCCTTGGCATGGATGGAAACTGCAATAAAGAATGAGGATTTTATGTCATTGTGTGCTTTGAGTGAAGAGAATAAAGAGTGATGCATTTAAATGTCTTTAAAGGCCATATTTGTGTATTCAGTTTCCAAGTAGGGATTAATGACCATGTGTATATACAGAATTAGTATTACGCTTCATTTAGTCGACTCTCAATCCTTCAGAGACTATGAATCTAACTTGCAGCTTTTGGAGATATCAGATCACGTCGGAGTAACTGTGTTTGGACGAAACATCATATACAGTTGACATAAGAGGTGAAGTTCAGATCAGGAATGCTGGTAACAGTCCAGAGTAAACACCAGCAATGCAATCATTTTTACAGCGATTATTGTATTATACGAAATAGCAACTCTCTCGGGAAGGAATTTACAAGGCTCTAATCTAATAGAAAGGGTTCAAATGTCATGAAACCGTGAAGGCAAATAGTAAGTGGTATATAACGTCATCTGAACCCTGAGATTTGATTCCACTCTTGAACTTCATCCGTGGTGTCTGATTATGTAATGCACAAGGTATGCTTTTTAAGTTAGAAATACTAGCATTTGGATGAATTTGTGTCCTGGTGCTGTAAGGTTTGAGAGGTTTTCATCTTTGTGATCCTGCGAGAACTATTTTGTGAATAACTTGCTGCAAATTTCAGGAAGGATCTATCGGTGGCATTTATACAGTTTAGCTTGAGGCAATAACACAATGTCATCTAGTCATCCAATCTGAAGATTGTATTACAGCAAAATCCTGACTCCTTGTATAAATGTTTGCTCACTTAAGTGGTTGCACTGAAGTGCCCCTGAGGGCTGAGCAGTCGCTGTGACAGTGGTGGAAGGCTGTGGGTTCATTGAATGTTCAGTGAGGTGTAGATGTCATAGTGCTTACCATTCAATGATAGGAAGAAGGTATTTTCATTTGGAGAACAGTGCCAACCAGTTTTGCAGAGCTGAGGCAAATTAGTTCCTGCCTGAAACCCCAGGCAACATTATTCTGCTTCCCCCTCCTGCTAATTAACTGCATTGTCTATGAATGTTGTCGTTTTGTTAAAGACTCTTACAGCTGTCGTCTCATTCATGCATCGTTAACATAAGAACAAAGGTTTCAAAGGTCTTTTATTGTCACATGTACCAATTAAGGTACAGTGATATGCGAATTGCCATACCAGAGGGAAAAAAAGCAACAAGACACAACTACATAAAAGTTAACATAAACATCCACCACAGCGGATTCCCCACATTCCTCACTGTGATGGAAGGCAAAAAAAGTCCAATCTTCTTCCTCTTTATTCTCCCGCGGTCAGGGCAGTCGAACCAACCTTCAGGGCGATCAAAGCTTCCTCAGCCGGCGATCGAAACTCCCACGTCGGGGTGGTCGGTGATCGGGTGTTGGGGTGGTCGGTTGGTGCTCCCGTGCTGGGGCGGTCGGTGCTCCCGCGTCGGGGCGGTCGGTGCTCCCGCGTCCGGGCGGTCGAAACTCCCGTGGCTTGGAGTTCCCGAAGTCGGTCTCTTACCAGAGACCATGGTTTCCGTGATGTTAAGTCCGCAAGCGCCCACAGTTGGTCGATCCCTGGCAAAGGGATCGCGGGCTCCGCGATGCTAAAGTCCCGTAGGCTCCCCGTGGTGCAGCTCTCAAAAGTCTGTCCCCAGCAAAGGCGCCAACTCTTTCATGTAAGGCCACAGTGTGGACGGAGGTAAAATATGGAAAAAAATTGCATCTCCGTCGAGGTCAGAGATTAGAAACAGTTTCCCCCAACTCCACTCTCCACATAAAAACCAGCTAAAGAACATTTAACACATACTATTAAAACACAAAGGAGGACAGGACAGACAAACTGTTGGCGAGGCAGCTATTGCCGGTAGCCTAGTTTCTAGGTAAATGAAAATTAATAAACCACAGATCTTCAGTTTTAATTTTTTTTTTAATTCTGGAAAGGCTCAGCCTGTTAGTAGCATCCAAGTAACAAGAAACTATTTGTTTCAATGGTCAAAGATCCCAAAACGTTAATTGTTTCTATTTAGCAGCACCTTCTATTTTAATGTTAATTTATTTGGGGGGCCTTGATCTGTATATCAAAATGCTGGCTAGTTTTGAGCATTGTTCAAAAACTTGTTTTCTGCCAACTGGACAAGGAACTTTAGTTTGCAAATTGAGTTAAACTTTCTTATGAGAAGCGCATAATTTCAAGAACACAATGCCTTTGTTGAAAAACGCAAAGGTCCTTGAGGTCCTTGCATTTCCCCTCTGTGGAAGGTTGTTGAAAAACAAAGTATTTTAGTTTCGATTTAGATTTTTAGTTTGGTTAAAACCCAGAATCATTTTATAAAACATTAAATAATGGTTCTATGTGTAGGAAGGAACTGCAGATGCTGGTTTATACACTGAAGATAGACATAAAATGCTGGAGTATTCCTTCTATCCAGAGATGCTGTCTGTCCCGCTGAGTTACTGTAGCATTTTATGTCTAAATAATGTTTCTATACTGTTCTTAACAGTGGGAAACTTTGATACTGCTGTGTGGGGATGTTTATGTTAAAGACTATCGTGCTCTGTGTTCTTTATTTTATTCGCATGGCTGTATGGTGACCACAAATTTCACTGTACCAATTGGTATATGTGACAATAAATGTTTCTTGTCTCTTGTCTTAATTTGGAAATGTAATATGTCCTTTTGTATTCTAAAAACTGCAAGCATGCATTTCTATCAAAACAAGTTTGGTTTGAAGGTAGACAAAAATGCTGGAGAAACTCAGTGGGTGAGGCAACATCTATGGAGTGAAGGAATAGGGGACGTTTCAGGTCAAAACCCTTCTTCCGTCTGAAGAACTGAAGTATGCTGCCTCACCCGCTGAGTTTCTCCAGCATTTTTGTCTACCTTCGATTTTTCCAGCATCTGCAGTTCTTTCTTAAACATAAGTTTGGTTTGAGTGTCTAACCCTATCTAAGAGGCAGAAATTATAATTACATCTCCTTTCTGAAAAACTGGTTGTTGTGCAAACGACTACATCAATATTGAAAAGGATGGGATAAATAGCAGTGATAGGATTTAAAATTCTGTAGATTGTATAAGGAAGACCAAGGGTTTGTGCAGTTTTGCTTCTCTGATAGGATATGAGCAAAGGTGCATGTGATGAGCTTAGCGTGTTATAAAATAAAACGGGTCTGGAGAGAATGACCATACCACAGGCCAAGAAGTAACACCTTAAAATTCTGTCATGGCAAGGTGAGAAATTCAATTTGATGAATGTAGCAACTTGGAACTTGTGAATTCCCAGGGAGCTGCCTTGCTGATTCTGACACATGACTACATTCCTGGATACATGGTTAATCCTTACTTGAAATGAATTAGAGTGGTAAATTCGAAGACATAATCATTAATGTACAAGTGGGATTTTGAATTCCGCTCCTGGAAAGATGAGCTTGTTAAAGAGACAAAGTGCTGGAGTAACTCAGCGAGTCAGTCAGCATCTCACGAGAACATGAATAGTTGACGTTTTGGGTCAGGACCCTTCTTCAGACTGATGTCTCTTTTCTTGTAAACCAACATCTGCAGTTCCTTGTTTCTACTTTTGTATACTAAAAATTTTCCTGTGTACATTTTTATAATTTTCTTCTCTGTGCAACTTACCAATTTATTATTGTAAACTTGTGATCTTCTTTGTTAGGTATTCCAACCTAGACTTTGGGTGGAAAAAGTCTATAGACAGCAAAGCTTATATCCTGGCTGCCAGCTCCTCTACAGATGAAAATGAGTGTTATTGTAAGCACAGCACAACTGTAGCCCCTGAAGATGCTGCACATCGAGGTGCTATCGACGAGAGCTCCTCAATTGAGAACCTTCACCAGATGTCTGTGAACAAAACCACCAAGAGTCTGTCGCCCAAAAAGCTCTTCAGTGCTGACAAAGTCACCAAGAGCACAATACCAGTTAATGGTGTAGTTTGCACCGAAAGCCTAACCAATGGAAGTGCTGAACTGCTAAACCAAGGGTGCATTTGCCATCAGAATCAAATTAACTCTTACAGGCATGACCTATTCTTGCAACCAGCTACCTCAGTTCCCGTGCATAACACACATCGCAGTGAGAACCAGCCCAAGCCCAGTTTTGAATGTAATCTACAAAGTAATAACCGAGACGGAATTACTAACAAATCTACCTCAGATTGTTGCTCAAAAGAGGCAGTTTCCTGCAATTCCTCAGAGCCTCTGGCAATTCCGCAATGGATTTTGGATTCGGGTGACTGCCCCCCTGACGCGTATACAACTGAAACCCTCGGCCCTAACCCTGGTCTGATTCTGCAAGCCCTGACCTTGTCAAATGCCAGTGATGGTTTCAACCTGGAGCGCCTGGAGATGCTTGGCGATTCGTTCCTGAAGCACGCCATAACAACGTATCTCTTCTGTACATACCCAGATGCCCACGAAGGGCGGTTGTCTTACATGAGGAGTAAGAAGGTAAGTGTAAACATTTCCTTCTCTAAAGGCAAGGGCATTGAAAAGCGTATTGTAACTTAGTACCAGCCGTGGCCGTCTGCAATGTGAAATGAAATCAGTATAAGCAGGGTCAGGAAATCTCTTTGCTTGCAGATCTTTAGTTTCTCACTTCCATTTCTTCTTACGTTCATGTATTATTGGATATAAGTAAGCTACAGTTACTTACAATTTCAATAATTGTTTGAATTCTATTTAAATGAGTGCCTGATAGCCGCAAGCTCTAAGAACGTAGAACAGTAGAGCACCGGAACAGGCCCTTCGGCCCACAATATCTGTGCTAAAAATGATACCAAGACCAATTCTCATCTGCCTGCACATAATCCATATCCCTTCATTCCCTGCATATCCATGTGCCTTTACAAAAGTTCCTTAAATGCCTGTCCGCCATTCCTGGCAGCATGTTCCAGGCACTCACCATCACCTGTGCAAAAATAAAACTTGTCCCACATATATCCTTAAACTTTGCCCCTCACACCTTAAAGTTATGCCCTCTAGTATTTGCTATTTCTATTCTTGGAGGAAAAAGGTTCTGACTGTCTGCCCTATCTATATCTGTCGTGACCCTCTAACCCAGGTGTCATTCTGGTAAACCTCCTCTGGATCCTTTCCAAAGTCTCTTCATCCTTCCTGTATTGGGGTGACCAGAACTGAAGCCTAATCAAAGTTATCTGGTTGAGAAGAGAACTTTCTCTGTAAATATTAGGGAATTTTATACTCCAGTGGATGTTCAGTCATTGGATATTTTTAAGATAAATTAAGATAATTCTGGTAACAAGAGAAATGGGAGGATGATTTTGCAAAGAGAATTCCAGCACTGTATCATGGGTGGAATGTTTAGTTTTCTACCGTGATTGAAACCTCCTTTTCCGTTTAACTATCAACCGTAACCTTGCAACGAGAGAGAGTAGATAGTGCATTCCAGTCTGTAAGGAGAATACGCATTGAACGCCTTTAAAGTAGTTACTGATGTCAATTCAGTCCTGGTGGTGAGCCAAGTAAAGGTAACTAATGTAAATGATGAGCCGCTCTCTATTTAAACACACATTTTCACAGGTTTAGCAGTTGGATAATCCCTTCATTAGCATCCAGGTATTCTTTTTCCCCGAACTTATAAGTCACCGCACTTAATGTTCAGCATTATTGAAGAAGATTTTTGCAGAAAAGTGATTCCCCTACACATTCCAAGTTGTAACAATCGCAGTGTATTGGCAATTCAACATTTTACACTTTTTATTTCTGAAGTTGTTGCTGCAGATTGCTTCAGAATACGAAAATATTTCCCTATCATTTCAATATCATCCAAACAGAGTCCTTACTTGTTAAGTGAATCAAGTGCAGCACTCTTAAAAGCTTGCAAATGGAGCTCTCGGCCCGTTCCTCCAGCAAATATTGAATTGCAGCTAATGTGTGTAATTTTTAAGATTTACTTTAAAGCAGGTTATCGGCCTTTTAAGAAATAAATAGCCCTTTTGAAATGACAGGTACTGTTTAATTGTCACGAGTGACTATCTGGGCAAGTGAAATTAAATGTCAGGTTTCAACATGGTATGTCAAAGTCTTCCTGCAAAAGCCTTTTTGTGTTCATGCAAGCATCGCCAGGGACAATTAACCCTGTCCGTCGTCTTAAATTGCTAGACTCAATAAAAAGGGAGAAGGGGAGGATAAAAAAATGGCTTTTGATGCACATTCAGCCACACGACAGGAAAATGTAAGGAAATCAGATTTGGAGAATGTTTAAAAAAAATCCCATCGGTTCCAAATTGTCAAAAGAAATCAAATGTCATAACAGTAATTATTATTTTATAAGTGCAATGCAATATTTCCAAACATCTCGACACTTGTACTTTTCATTTGGGTTACTGAATGATTACAGAGTCTGCCAACATCAATCCTGCAGAGTCTTCTAGGTGTCACCATAATGACAGATTGTTAGAAGCATATTTATACATTATACTGTAATACATTGGGAATAATGTTACGAAGCCCATGTTCTGACAGAATAATTTCAGATTGGGGGGAATATTGCAGTGTTTAATTATTTCAGAGTGTGGTGTGTAAAGAATAAAATGGATGATTTAGCTGGAAATGTGTTCTAAATTATATTGTTGTAATTGCAACTGTTTCCTTAATAAATCAATTTTAAAGAAAATAGAGAGGGGGGCACCTGGAAAACATTACCAGTTTCTGCCTAAATAGTCGCCTCTGGCTTTAAATATGACGGGTGTGCTGTTAGTTAATTGATGCACTGAACTAAATTGACGCAGTCACAAGGATGCAGTGAAATAAAAACTCAAAAGACTGGATGTTCTGAAGAGACAGGTTAACATTGTAGGCTACTGGCAAACCCCTGGCATTGTGCAGCTCTGTTACTATACATTGTGTTCCACAATTTGTGGTTTTTACTATAATGAATGAAAAAATTATAACTCCCGTTCTGAAAAATCTTTAGTTTGCAATTTTCTCCTCCTCAAACTGGAAACTAAATCGACTCTCAAAGTACGGGTGGCCCAGGGCATAAAGGGCCTGTCCAACTTGGCGATTTTTTTTCGGCGACTGCCGGCATCATATCGGGATCGCCAAAAGATTTTGAACACTTCAAAATCCAGCGGCGACACAAAAAATGTTGCGACACTTGAAAAAACACCACGTGTCAATACCTCATCACGCCGAATCATGCCAAGAATTTTTTGGTGACCTGATACGTCAATCAATGATGCCGGCAGTCGCCGAAAAAAATCGGCAAGTGGGACAGGCCTTTAACTGGTAGAGCTGCTGCCTCACAGCACCAGAAACCTGGGTTTGATCCTGTCCTTGGGTGTTGTCTTTGTGAAGCTTCCTCCAGCTTCCTCCCATATCGCAAAAACATGTTGGTTTGTTGTCTCTGTAAATTGTCCCTAGTGTGTAGGGAGCGGATGGGAAAGTGGGATAACACAGAACTAGTGTGAACGGGTGATCGATGGTCGGCACGGACTCGGTGGCATGAAGGGCCTGTTTCCATTCTGATTTTCCAAACTAATCTAAAAAGTAAACTAAAGTAGACACAACATGCTGGAGTAACTTCTACCTTAATGTGTCTACCTTTGATTAAAACCAGCATCTGCAGTTCTTTCCTACATAAAAATAAACTAAGAGTTAGTATTCAGCAGTTAAATGTGACTTGATTTGTGTCATGTGCTTGTGTGAGCTTTGTCAGCATGTTTGTATATTAAAGTTTTCAGATTTATTCTTGACAATGTATGCTTTATTTATGAATCCTGGTATTACTTTGGGTGATTGAAAAGTAAACAAGTGCTGATCGTTTTTTGTGCTGAGAGGATCTTCTAACATTTAGTCACTGCTTGTATTGTCTCCTTTTAGTTATATTCAATGATACTTTATTGTCACATGTATTTAGGTACAGTGAAATGCTTTGTTTCACATACAACCCAGTAAAATCATACAACAGACCTCATGTAGGCAATACACAAGATTTGCCACATTTCTAACGCTGACAAAGTTACAAAAGTTCACCAAACAGTTTCTCTGCTGTTCCTCAGGATGTTTTAGTACATTTAGACCATAGTTTAAATGAAAGACGGTAGTAGGATTTTAACCATTTCAGAGGAATGAATTGGAACTGACTTCAGCTTTTTAAAATGCTGTCTGTTTAGATTATTAAGCCAAAGGCAATAATGCCTTATTGTCATTTTCTCATTTCCACACATTCATATCAGCTTGAAAGCCCGTACAATTTCTGTTTTTTTTAATTAACGTGAAAGCTTTTCTTAAATCGTCACTAGAAGGGATAAGTTTTAACTACTGCAAGGGGACAATATCAGGAAGGTTCAAGATTCCATATTACTATAGTAGCTGTATCAACTATTGCCTCTGGCAACTTGTTCCATATACTCACCACCCGCTGAGTGTTCCTTCCCAGATGGTACCATCCAGATATCACCATCACACACAATAAATGTGGCAACATTTTGTCGCCTTTTGACTGAAGGGCAAGTATTCGAGTCACAACATGTAAGTAATGTTAGTAAGATTTTGGCAGAAATGGCATGGTCTTGCTTTTGTAGCAGTCATATATTTTAATTAAATTGTCCCCTTTTTCATTCTTCTGAATATTCATTAGATCTTCCATGAGGTACGTTTTGAGCCCGAGTTTCATTTATTTCAACACTCATTAAAAGTTTTTTGGAGGAATAGGTCTAATGGCAAGATTCTGTTCCTCTTGGGATTTTAAAGTATGGCCTGGTTAGGATCTGTCCAGTGACTAATCGCTCTTGTACAGTTTTCAATTTGGCGCTTGCACTGTGGAAAATCACTGAACTGGCATAATCTGAATAAAAGTTTTTGTTCATTAGGCTTCATCGAGTCCAGTTTTCAGCCGCTGACATTTTGCTGCACCAGTTAGTTGTCTGCTGCCAGATGCGGCTTGGTCATTTTTATTTTCTGATTCTAAACTCATTCTGCCGCTGTGTTTTGTACCAGTTGTCTCTTCAGTTTTATCTCCAAACAAAATGCAAAAAGCTTTTGTATTTTGTTATTTCAAGGGTTACCAACGTACACACTCTTGCTTTCCTTTTCCGAGGACTACTTATCTCACGGCACTTGCTAACTTTTTCCTAGTGCCTTTGGAATGCACCCTGAACCTTGGATGACCTGACCATGGCCAAGTACTCCGCTTTCATTTGTATATTGATTACACTACTTTTGTCCACACCTATGTTGTTAGCAAGTCGTTGGAATGGGAACTTGTTAAAAACGGCTTCCTTTATAAGTGAATTCTGTTTAGTTTGTGCTATAAACTCCGACGGTGCTCTGACTCTGGTTAAGTTGCCCTCTGTCTATGACTTTGATGCTGTGTGATCTTGGCTAAGCTGCACCTCTGTGTACTAGCCACTGCTAAGACCCTATGTTTATGCCTTTAGGCTTTCATATATCCATGTCACAATGACTCGTGCTGTCACAAATATTTATCCACGTCTTTACCTTCTCTAAATGTCCTTACAGCTGCTTTGGGATTCTTATGTGCTGCCGCAGATACAATTATTACAACATTTAAAAGGCATTTATACCTCTACCTCTACCTCTATAGGAAAGGAGTAGATGGCTAAAGGTCTAATGCAGGCAAATGGGATTAGTGTAGAAAGGCATCATGGATGAGTTGTGCTGAGGTGCCCATTTCTATGCTGTATAGCTCTATGAATCAATGTCTACCCTTCCCAAATTCCAACTCGCCGACGTCCATATGGCTTAACTCCTGTCCTTTCCGTTTTGATTGGCCCCTATTCCCACTTGTATTTATTTCAAAATTGTGGTACAAATTTCCATCTTTCCCATGTCAGTCCCTGCATACTATTTCAATGACTCATGCCTCTTCTGTTTGTACAGGAGAACTTTGCAAAGTTGAATGGGCTGGGGGCAATATTTTAACCTTGGCGGACGGTGGTTGGTCCATCTGGTTTTAATCGTTATTTCAAGGTGATGGTTACGGTGCAGTTGTGAAGAAAGTAGCAGTGAATTGCAGCGAATGGGCAATCGTGTGGCAGGTGAAGTTGAGGTGCAGATTTCCAATGTGTCTAACTGAAATGCAAGTGGTGTGGCTGTGTTAGTGAGTGGATGGCTGGCTGTCCAAATGGTCACTCAGATAAGGGCACCCTCATGACCCCAATAAATACATATTGTGATATGTAATTGAACATTGACATTTTATATAGTTGTGAAATGTTAAAGCTGCACCGGATGCTCAGTGTCTCCTATCCTGTTTGCTTGACTGTTTTTTTAATTTAGAACGGTGAAGTGGTTTTGTGATAATTTTGCCCAAGTCTGAAATGGCAGCAGGCATCTGAAATGACAGCTGATGACTGAAATGATAGTAGACGTCTGAAATGATAGCAGACGATAGAAAGCTGTACAAAACGTATTGAAATGATTTGCAGTGGATTGCTAGAAAATTGCTTCGGAGTAATTTTTGAGCCCTGCAGTCAATTTAACTGTCTTAATGCAGGACTAGTTGCTTAACTAATAATATCCCCATTCCTTTAAGGCAAGCAGTTGAAATAAATCAGTTCCCACTGTGCGATGGTTCTGGGTATTTCCGTTTCCTGTGTAAAATTTTCTCAGTTGTTTTAGCTTTGTTGGCTAAAATTAATAACCAATCTTTTTGCTACATTTCATCAGGTCAGCAACTGCAATCTCTATCGCCTTGGAAAGAAGAAAGGTCTTCCTAGTCGAATGGTCGTCTCGATATTTGACCCACCCGTTAATTGGCTCCCCCCTGGCTACGTGGTAAATCAGGACAAATACATTGCAGACAAGAGCGAAATGAAAGACATGGTAAGCGTAACCTACTTTAGATAAAGGAGGTGGATAAAGCACTTCTTTAAAAAGGAAAGGATCTGTCCAGATTAGGGGGCCTCCCAGATCCATGTTAATATGAAGTAATATTTTCCACATTTACTTTAAAACAACTTATTTGAATCTGCACCAGTGCCTGAATCCACAATGGACAGTAAACATTTTGTTGCTGAGCAACATTTTGGCAATATCTTCATCTGCAAGTTTGAGAGCTTTCTGTTGATAAGTATTAGTAATTGTAGAAATGGTTACATTTGCTTGTACAAGGCTCTAGTGAAACCATACCTCGAGTACAATGCAATTTTCGTCGCCTTACCAATGGATAATGTAAATGTTCCTTAGAATAGAATTCTTGAAAAAAATTTGGTTGACCAAATAGGAATCTGAAAGAAAAGGGGGAACTTCCAAGTCTTTCTTTCCCCCAATTCCCATGTCTCTTTCATGTGACAGCTCCCTCCTGCACTCCACTCTCCCAATATGGAATAAGTGGAGGAAGTCCCTGTGCAGAGAAAACATTGCAGCAATAGGCCCTGCTGCAAAACATGTCCAGCTGGTTTTAACTCCTGTTCCAGTGCCGAAAAACGTTTTACAGGTGTTTACACAGCATCTGAGTTCCACCCAAAGCTGGTTCCAATTTATACCCTGCCCACAAAAACAACGTGCATTCATGTAGAATATATTTAACATTATAACCGTCCCACGATGTTCATAATAGATACTCCTGACCTCTATTTTTATAGAAGTTTCCCACGCTTACCTAAGTCACTTGCAATGCAATGAAAGGGGTTTTGGATGAAAGGTTAGACCAGCGAATCTGGATGGGTTTACTTGGATAGGAGAAACTTGAGAGAAGTACTGAAGCAGGTGTTCAAAATATTAATTGGCTTGGATAGAGTAAATGAAGTGAGAGTTTTTGCATTAGCCGCGGGCTTAGGTTTAACACGATTGGCAAAAGATACACGGTTGACTTTACACTTTAGATTGTGGAGATACAGCGTGGCCCACTGAGTCCACACTGACCAACAATCACCCCGTATATTAGAGCTATCCTACACTCTTGGGACAATTCACAGTTTACAGGGAGGTGGCACGGTGGTGCAGCAGTAGAGTTTTGGGCTTACAGCACAGAGACACGGATACTATCCTGATTACGGGTGCTGTCTGTACAGAGTTTGACTTTCTCCCTGTGACTTTCGTGGATTTTCTTTGGTTTCCTCCCACACTCCAAAGATGTACAGGTTTGTAGCTGAATTGGATTCATAGAACTGTAAATTGTACCTGGTTTGTGTAGGGTAGTGTTAATGTGTGGGGATCGCTGGTCGGCGCAAACTTGGTGGGTCGAAAGGACTGTTTCCACGCTGCATCTCTAAACTAAACTAAAATAAGTCAATTAACCTACGAACCTATTGTGTCTTTGGAGTGTGGGAGGAAACCAGAGCACCCGGAGAAAACCCATCCAGTCACATGGAAAATGCGCAAATCCGTACAGACAGCACCTGTAGTGAGGATCGGACCCAGGTCTCTGGTGCTGCCCTGACATAAGGAAAACATACCTACTTCTAACAAAGTAACAGGCCAATCTGCCCATAATATATCCCTAATGAGCAATCCCATTTCTCAGCAAAACACAAAGTGCTGGAGGAACTCAGAGAGTCAGGCAGCAAAGGTGGAGGGAATTGGACAGTCAATGTTTCAGGTTAGCACCCTCCTTCAGACCCAAAGTTCCGAGCTGACACGAAATGTCACCCATTGATTTTCCCGTCCAAATGCTGCCAGCCCTGCTGAATTCTCCAGCACTATGTGTGTTTGTTCCAGATTCCAACACCTGCAGTGTGTTGAATCCTGTTCCTTCTCTAACTCCCTTGTATCCCTGTAGCTTATTCTCTCCCTCACATGTCAATCAACACTCCTTTCACTTCCATTTTGCAGTAAACCTATTCAAAGACATAATGTAGCCAATTAACCAACCAGTACTACTATAGAATGTGGGATGAAATTTGAGCACATCTATTATATACAGAGAGGAAACTATTAGATACAGAGTGAATGTGCAAACTCCAAAATGACAACACCAGAGATCGAAATCGAACCCTGGGTCCCTAGAGCTCTGCAACCTGGATTGCTCTGCCTGAAAGTGTGGTGATTACAAATTAATTTTCAATTTTAAAGGGAATTGTATAAATGTCAGAAGGTAGAAGTATTTACAGTGCATTCAGAAAGTATTCAGACCCCTTCAGTTGTATCCACATGGTGTTACGCTACATCCTTATTAAATTCCTTTTTTTAATCATCAATCTACACAATACTCCAGAATGAAGAAGCGAAAACGGGTGTTTCGAAATTTTTGCAAAGTAATTACAAATAAATAACTGAAACATCACATTTACATAAGTGTCCCGACCCTTTGCTATGTCGTTCAAAATTGAGCTTGGGTTCATCCTGTTTCCATTGATTATCCTTGAGATGTTTCTACAACTTGATTGGAGTCCACCAGTGGTAAATTAAATTGATTGGACATGAATTGGAAAGGCACACGCCTGTCTATATAAAGTCCCACAGTTGACAGTGCAGGTCAGAGCAAAAATCAAGCCATGAAGACGAAGGAATTGTCTGTAGACCTCCAAGACAGGATTGTGTCGAGACACAGATCTGGGGAAGGGTATAAAACACTTTCTGCAGCATTGAAGGTCCCGTAGAGCACAGTGGCCTCCGTCATTCTTAAATGGAACCCCCAGGACTCTTCATAGAGGTGGTCGCCCGGCCAAACTGAGCAATCGGGGAGAAGGGCCTTGGTCAGGGAGGTGACCAAGAACCTGATGGTCACTCTGACCGAGCTCCAGAGTTCTTCTGTGAAGATGGGAGAACTTTCCAGAAGGACAACTATATCTCCAGCACTCCACCATTCAGGCCTTTATGGTAGAGTGGCCAGACGGAAGCTACTCCTCAGTAAAAGGCACATGACAGCCCGCTTGGAGTTTGCTAAAATGCATGAAAAACAAGATTCTCTGGTCTGATGAAACCAAGATTGAACTCTTTGGCCTGAATGCCAAGCATCACGTCTGGAGGAAACCAGTCACCGCTCATCACCTGGCCAATATCATACCTTCGGTGAAGCATGGTGGTGTCAGCATCGTGCTGTGGGGATGTTTTTCAGTGGCAGGAACTGGGAGACAAGTCAGGATCGAGGGAAAGATGAATGGAGCAAAGTACAGAGAACTCCTTGATGAAAACCTGCTCCAGAACATTCTGGACCTCAGATTGGGGCGGAGGGTCACCTTCCAGCAGGACAACGACCCTCAGCACACAGTCAAGACTACGCAGGACTGGCTTTATGACAAGTCTGTGAATGTCCTTGAGTGGCCCAGCCAGAGCCCGGACTTGAACCCGATCGAGCATCTTTGGAGGAACCTGAAAATAGCTGTGCATCGATGCTCCCCATCCAACCTGACAGAACTTGAGAGGATCTGCAGAGAAGAACGGGATAAATGACCAAAATACAGGTGTGCCAAGCTTGTAGCGTCATACCCAAGAAGTCTTGAGGCTGTAATCGCTGCCAAAGGTGCCTCAACAAAGTACTGAGTAAAGGGTCTGAATACTTGCGTAAATGTGATATTTCAGTTATTTCTTTTTAATTAATTTGGAAACATTTCTAAACACATGTTTTCGCTCTTATTATGGGGTATTGTGTGTAGATTGATGATTAAAGAAAATAATTTAATCAATTTTAGAATAAGGCTATAACATAACAAAATGTGGAAAATGCGAAGGGGTCTGAATACTTTCTGAATGCACTGTATGTGGCTGTGGGGAAAGAATGATGGAATGTGACTAACTGTTTTGCCCTGCAAAACAATGGAATGAGATGAATCAAATATCCTTCTGTGCTGTAAAATTCGGATTCTTATCCACATCATTAGCCTATTTAGCTTCTTTGCTAACCAAATCTACTTGTATCCAACTCGTATACAATTTTATTGCTCACATGCTGCCTCGCTAACTCCCTTCTGGCCACCATATTTTTGCAGATAAACACAGCTTGGAAATTCTCTTTGCAAATCTTTCAACCGTTTAATCTCTCTCCCTTGTATTCTGCTGCTCTTTTCCCCCATCCCACTCCCTGTATTACTCGTGTCTGGCTTAGATTCATAGTCATACAGCACGTAAACCGGCCCTTTGCCCCAACTAGCCCATGCCGACCAAGATGTCCCATCTAGGCTAGGTCCACCTGCCTGCGTGACATAGCTGCCAAGGAACAAATAACATTTCTGCTTAATATTGTTTTTGTTTTAGGCTGAATCAGGGCAAGTGGCTAATGGTGATCCCTATGATGATGATGATGATGATGATGATGATGATGACGACGATGATGACGATGATGATGATGATGAAGAGGAGGATGATGACCCTGATTTCTCTGAAGATCTGTTGTGGACAGCACAGAAGGAGGAAGCAGAATATGATGATGACTTCTCAGAGTACGATCAAGAGCATATAAAGTTCATCGACAATATGCTAATGGGGTCTGGGGCATTTGGGAAGAAGATCTCTCTGCCTGCTTTCCCGCCTGCTGATCCAACCTTCGAATGGAAGCCTCCGAAAAAAGCTGCCCAAGGAAACGGCCATCCTTTCTCTGGCGATGAGTTTGACTACAGCTCGTGGGATGCCATGTGCTACCTGGACCCCAGCAAGGCCACAGACGAAGATGATTTTGTGGTGGGTTTCTGGAACCCCTCCGAAGAGAATGGTGGCGTCGACACAGGCAAGCAGAGCATCTCTTACGACTTGCACACGGAGCAATGCATAGCAGACAAGAGCATTGCTGATTGTGTGGAGGCTTTACTGGGCTGTTACCTGACCAGCTGCGGTGAGAGAGCTGCCCAGCTTTTCCTCTGCTCACTGGGTTTGAAAGTCCTTCCAGCAGAAGGGAAGCTGGGCGATGAGAGAAAATGGCTGCCAGAGGAGCAGGGCACCTTTAATTTGAACGATAAATCAGGAGGGATTAAAATTGTTTCTTTGTCCCACTTGAAATCTCCCTGCAAAGGTCAGGAATATGGACACCTTCAGATTCCCCCAAGATGCATGTTTGACCACCCGGATGCCGACAGAACGCTGGGCCATCTAATATCGGGTTATGAAAACTTTGAAAAGAAAATAAACTACAGATTCAAAAACAAGGCCTACCTTTTGCAGGCATTTACTCATGCCTCCTACCACTACAATACAATCACAGGTAAAAAGTTCTGCTACTTATTCTCTACCGATTTTTACTATTGCTGTATACGTTTACTGCGCTGGGGTGGAGGTGTACAGGGTTGTTAAGGAACCAGTGAAGGAGTCCGATGAATGGTTCAATAAAACGTCGCCTATCCTTCCTTCTCTCCAGAGATGTTGCCTGACCCACTGAGTTACTCCAGCACTCTGTGAAACGTCGCCTATCCATGTTCTCCACAGATGTTGCCTAACCCACTGAGTTTCTCCAGCACTTTGTGTCTATCTTCAGTGAAGGACATAAGGATTAGGAGTAGAATTAGGCCATTCAGCCCATCAAGTCTACTCCGCCATTCAATCATGGCTGATCTATCTCTCCCTCCTAGCCCCATTCTCCTGCCTTCTTCCCATAACCTCTGACATGAGTACTAATCAAGAATCCATCTATCGTTGCCTTAAAAATATCCACTAACGTGGCTTCTACAGCCTTCGGTGGCAAATAATTCCACAGATTAGCCACCCTCTGACTAAAGAATAGTTCAGTGGAGACACTAAGGCCTGCAGATGTTGGAACTTCAGTCTGAAGAAGGGTCCCAACCCACAATGCAATCTATTTATTTCTCTTCATAGATGCTGGTGACTCCGCTCCTTGTGTTTTGTTCAAGGGCATAGTTTAGGTACCTACCTTCAGCAGCGCTGCAGTTCTGCCGCTCCCCGTGTGCGTGACTTTGGCGCCTTTCAGAGGGGGGCGTATTTAAATTGCCGTTTTTCCCAGACAGTCCAAATCGATCCATGTCGGGCGATTTCGTCGCTAAAGAGAAATGGCTGTGACATTTCATTCATTAAGGCATTTTTAAACTAAGCTAGATCATTTATTAGCTAGAGTAGTTTAAAAATCATCTTCTAAAGCCGTGAACGCCGACAGCGGAACGGTCCTAACGTAGGTGATAAAAGAAGCTACACAGTTTATTTTTACATAAAAACGTGCTTCTTAGGAAGCCTTTAATCAAATTTTCATGTTGCGAAAAGGGGACAAAAAAAATATACGAACCGGCTGTATTTTTCCTGCCGACTGTGGGTTAAATTCACCACAAACCGCAACGTTCCAATCCACTGCGTTCCACTAAAACCCACTCGCAAGTTGATTTAAATTGCCATTCATTTACAGGAATTAAACACTAAATTCCTTCCATTTGGCCTATAAATTCATGAAAATGAGATTTAAAAATCATGTTATATTGTGGATTATTGTGTGAATGTTATTTGGACACTGAGGCTATTTAAAAATGTTTATCATTTCTTAAGAAATGGATAGATGTTTAGATCTAATAATTGAATTTTGTAATTAGCTACAATTAGGTAACTAACTAATTATATGCTTTAATTTCAGGTCATCCAAGTAAGATTGTTTCATATTTGTTTCAGAATGCTTCAATCTATAATAACTGAAAATGTAATTGAGTTCTATTAATTTTTAAGAAAGTTATGGGTTTTTGACTGTCCTTGATCACAGCTTTTGTGTTAAGTCAATGGAAAAGTAATGGGGAACAAGATGCTAATTTCCGAGTATGAAAATGGCCATAGCTTTTTTAATACTGAAGATATGAAAGTGAATTGGGTGTTAAATTGAATTTCTTTTTATGCTTTATCAGATGGGATAAATTGCGGACTTGATTTTTAAAATCTCAAAATTTTGTAACATTGCTACATAGTTCATTTGAGCATATCTTGGGGATTTAGAGCCAATTGTCGGCTGGCGATATTGAAACCTGGCCCAATGGTTTAATTGCAATGGGAATCTCTCTTCCTCTCACCTCCTCTGTAAACAATGGGAAAAGGTAGACCAGTTGATCATAACTTGTTCTCTCACCTACACCATGAGCGAAGGCATGGTGATTGATTGAATATTTTCACATGTGTCAAACCTTTTAGCTACAGAAACCTGTTTTGACATTGATATCTTTTTTTAAGCCTGTCATGCAATCATACGCACAGAAATAGGCTCTGACTCACTGCGTCCAGCACGTCTACCAACTGCGGAACCGTGCGGCCTCTTTGTTCCACCCATGTGTTGTGATATTTAATTGATTTTCTTCACCTGCATTATTTTTCTTCTAATTTAACGCGTTTCAATGTTTGTTTTTCAGATTGTTACCAGCGGTTGGAATTCCTTGGAGATGCAATTTTGGACTACCTCATTACCAAGCACCTTTACGAAGATCCCCGGCAGCATTCCCCTGGAGTGTTGACAGACCTGCGTTCAGCTCTTGTGAATAACACCATCTTCGCTTCTTTAGCTGTGAAATACGACTACCACAAGTACTTTAAAGCCATCTCGCCCGAGTTGTTCCATGTTATAGACGACTTTGTTCAGTTCCAGTTAGAAAAGAATGAAATGCAAGGAATGGACTCCGAGGTTTGTACTTACATTCTGTGTCATCTGCAACTGCTGTGTTGAGAACTGCGGCCCCTGGGGAAAAGGGTTTTCAGGATCGTTTTGAAAAAGCACAACTTAGTTAAAACATAGCTTGGTAACACCAAAAGGCTAAGCACAATGTGCTGAGGAACTTAGCAGCTCAGGCATCTGGTGGAGTGAAATGGACAGAAAGTGTTTTGGGCCGGGTGCCTTCACAAAATGGACGTTTCTTTTAAGTTTGCAGGATGTGGCCATGACTAACAAATCTGTATTTATAAAGCATCTGTAACTTTCCTTGAGGAAGTGATGGTGGAGCCAGCATCATATGTGCTGCTGGCTGTGAGCTGTAGGTGCCGTTGAGATTTGGTTAAGTGACAGTCAAGAAACAGTACACATTTCCAGATCGGGACAAGGTGTGACTTTGAAGGAAATGTGTACTTGTTGTACATGCCTATGCTGCATGCTCATCTCGGTGGTAGTGGTCGCAGATTTGGAAAGAGCTGTTCAAGAAGACTTGAGCTGTTAGAGTTGCTGTGAGATGTTGCTGAGTTGGGACCTGGCAGTTTCCCTACAGGCTGAGGAAAAAGTGGATATTTGAGTGCAGTGGGTTCATGGAGCGCCCTCCAATGGGTGGTGGTATTGGCAGATATGATTAAGAAGGAAGTGCAGATGCTGAAAAATCGAAGGTAGACAAAAATGCTGGAGAAACTCAGCGGGTGAGACAGCATCTATGGAGCGAAGCAAATAGGTTACGTTTCGTCCCGAAACGTCGCCCGTTTCCTTCGCTCCATAGATGCTGCCGCACCCGCTGAGTTTCTCCAGCAATTTTGTCTACCTTTGGGGGGGGAAAAAAAGCTTTTTGGCTGATGCGAGTTAAGCGGTGGAATCTGTGTACAAATCACCTGGTGTACGGGGCATTGTGGCATTGTGATCCTTGGTCTCGACCCGAAACGTCGCCTATTTTCTCGCTCCATAGATGAGTTTCTCCAGCATTTTTGTCTACCTAGGCAGATATGATGGTGGCTTTTAAGAGGCTTTTGGATAGGCATCTTATTATTGCAGGGAATGGAGAGATAAGGATAATATAAGGATAATATCTTTATATATTATAATTTAACTTGGTCAAGAGTGTGTAATTGTCGGTAACTGAAAATGGAAAAATGAAATTCTGATTGCAACCGCATAACACAGGTCTGTAAACACAGTACTCCTAGAAAGCATAATAAACAAAAACAAATCAATATATTGAAAAAAACACAATAATAGTGCACAAAATAGTCCAAAGTCCCGAGTGCAGCCAAGACAATTTGCGGTTCATAGTGTAGCTGCAGCTGGTAATGTTCAAGAACCTGGTGGTTGTTGGGAAGAAGTTTTTCCTGAATCTGAAGGAAAATTGTTTATTATGCTTTCTATGAGTATTGTGTTTACGCTGTGGGGGGATGTTTGTGTCAAAGACTATCATGTTCTGTGTTTGTTTTAATTCATTTGGCTGTATGGTGACCACAAATTTCACTGTACCAATTGGTGCATGTGACAAATAAATGTCTCTCGCATTGTCTTGAAGGTCACAGTTTTCAGACTCCTGTATCTTCTTCCTGATGGAAGGAGTGAAATAAAGTTGGTGTCCTGTTCAGCATGGTCATTGTGGGCCAAGGGGCCGATTCCTCTGCTGTACTTCTTAAGTTCCGAAGTGATAGGAGCAGAATTTGGCCATTCGGCCCATCAAGGCTACTCCGCCATTCAATCATGGCTGATCTAGCTTCCCCACTATCTTCCATTCTCCTGCCTTCTCTCCATAACTTATGTTCTAAATGGTCTATATTCCAAATTACTGATTATTCTTTGGTGGAATGATTGTCTCTGAAGCTAATCCCCTAGAGTGGATCAAATTCGTGATTTAATGACTGCTGCTTCCTTGTTGTAGACTACTTTGCCCATCAAAAATCAGTAATTCTCAATTTGTATGGTTATATTTATTCATTCCTGGAATCACAATGTCATTCTCCACCCTAATTCCCTTGAATTGAGCAGTTTAAGAGTTTGCCAAAGTGATCACATTAAAAGGGCATGGATGACAGATATCCTGAAGTGCAGCAGTAAACCAGAGGGTGTGATGGCAATCTGACCACAGATACTAATCTTATATTCCAGCTTTATTTACTTAGTTAAATTGGAATCCCAAGATGCATGGGTGAGATGTGAACTTGTATCCACATCTTTGGATACTGATCACTCTACCTTAATTGGTTAAGTGACAATAAACTTGAACTTGAACTTGCAATCTGGGTCTGAAGAAGGGTCTCAACCCAAAACGTCACCAACCCCTTGTCTCCAGAGATGCTGCCTGACCCACTGAGTTACAACAGCTTTCTGTACCTATCTTCGGTTTAAACCAGCATCTGCAGTTCCTTCCCACACATATCCATTCTCATGCCTATCTTCATCATAGTGCATTTGTGCTGTTGATTATATTGCTTTAATGGCCTTTCTTCAATTAAAATGGTTTATGGTTCATAAGACTGGCAGTGAAAATCAAAAACATTGATGGGTTGCTGCCCTTCAGAAATAGGCGGCATGAGGGTCAGGGGTCCAGCTGTCTGTTGTCGAGAGAATCAATTGCGTAATGCTTTCTTGGTTCACTCAGACTTATGGAATTGAAAAAAGACTCCAATTGCCTCCCCACCCCTAGCTGGGTGTGAACATGGACAGTTTCCAGTTTGTTTTGTAACAGGCTGGAAATTGAAGCCGGCAGTTTCATTTCATCTACAGTTCTGTAGAGCTGCACTCCAGAATTAGCTGCGACTCTTGTGGAGCTGATCCAATACAGCTACAACACTGGCATCGATCTGACAAGATGGAAAGTTGCCCAGGTGTGTCCTGTTCTCAAAGAGCAGAACAAATCTGTTCTGGCTGAGTACCACCCAGTCAGTCATAACATAAACAGGTCCTTCGGTCCACCGTGTCCATGCCGAACATGATGCCAAGTTAAACTAATCTCTGCCTGCACGTGATCCGTATCCCTCCATTCCCTGCATGTTCATGTGCATATCCAAGTCTACCCTTAACCATCACCAAAGCAATAGAAGCTGTCATTGACAATGCTATCATGTGGCCAGTTTGGATTTCAGCTCCAGTCCTCATTACAGCCCTGGTCCAAAGGGAAACCCAAAGACAATGGCCATCTCGAACAAGAAGTAGAACCATCTGTAATTGTATAACCATCTATTCAAGTATATCCAACGTGATGTTCCCTGGCATTATCATCACTTTAGTTCCCTCATCGTGTGGGCGGACTTTCCTGAAATTGGAGAATTCAACGTTCATGCCATTAGGTTGTGGGCTACCCAAGGAGAACATGGGGTGCTGTTCTTCAATTTTGCATATGGCCTCATTCTGATGGTGGAAAATACTGAGGACAGACATGTTAATACGGGATTAGGAAGGGGAATTAAAATGGCTAGCAACCGGATACTTCAGTTGGCCCTGGCGGGTGGGGTGCAAATCTTCGACGAAGAAGGCATCTTTTGACAGAGAGGATTTGAATTCCGATAAACAGGTTTGGGAGAAATTGACCCAACATGTCATTGAATTTTTAAGTACAATGAATAGCATGTGGGCAAGGAATAGGCAATTACCAGAGATGAATAGTCAGCTGTCCAAGGCACAAAAGGCTGCCATTACTTCTGCAATTGAATGAACCAAGAAAGAAATTCAACCAAGAGTCCAAATGTGAATAGTTTGGCTGACCTGTAATGTCTTCCTGAGGAGAAATAATTTTGACTGGACAATCAGCATTGTATTTAGCTCGGAGTGTGAATTCCAAGTCAAACCCTTTTTTTGCCATTTCAACTAAATGGGAATAAGTGACTAATTAAAACTCTTCATTGGCCAATTGTTCCCATTCCTACGCACAAAGTTACTCGTCTGTCTGGAATGTCTAACATAATTTTGTTTGGTTTTCTTAAAAGCTAAGAAGATCTGAAGAGGATGAAGAAAAAGAAGAAGATATTGAAGTTCCCAAGGCCATGGGGGACATCTTTGAATCTCTCGCTGGAGCCATCTATATGGACAGCAGGATGTCCTTGGAGACGGTTTGGCAGGTGTACTACCCCATGATGAGACCCCTAATAGGTAATTCCTTCTTGTTGACATCCTCCTGTCATCGTCATGGTTGGTTCAGCTTCAACACTAATGCTTCTTATTGCGTTTCACCTTTCAGAGAAGTTTTCAGCGAATGTACCACGCTCTCCTGTTCGTGAGTTGTTGGAGATGGAGCCAGAGACTGCCAAATTTAGGTAAAGAGTTCGAAACATGACTCACGCCATGAAATTGTACAATAAATAGTGAGACTGGTGTATCCAATGTCAGTATCTAAGTGATGAGTCTGGAGATGTAAGGAACTGCAGATGCTGGAATCTTGAGTAAAACACACAGTGCTAGAGTAAGTGGAATTCATTGCCGCAGACTGCTGTGGATGCCATGTCTATGGATATTTTTCAGGTGGAGATTGACAGACTTGATTAGTACAGGTGTCTGCGGTTATGGGGAGATGGCAGGAAAATGGGGTTGGGAGATAGACCAGCCATGATTGAACAGCGGAATAGATTTGATGGGCTGAATGGCCTAATTCTGCTCCTACAACATATGAACTCAGCCGGTTATGCAGCATCTGTCAGAAGTAGGGTCACAACCCGAAACATTGCCTATCTATTCCCTCCACAGATGCTGCCTGACATGTTGAGTTGTTCCAGCCCTTTGTGTTTCACTGAGCGAAGAATCTGTCAAGAGGAAACAAAACACCCAATTATGTAATCTTACGCAATGTTTTTTTATTTTTATCGCACTTTTTCATCTCCAAAGACAGTTGGAGCTACAGACAAATTCAAACACATTTAAAAAATCATCTTAGGAAGTTTTGGACTCGACTCAAATGGAAACATATGAATAGCTAAAAGAAAGGGTGCTTCGGGATTCATAGAGGACTTTAATGTAATTTCTGTACAGCCTCTGAATACATAGAACATAAAACACAGGAACAGGTTCTTCGGCCCACAATATCTTAACCGAATATGATGCCAAGTTAAACTAATGTCCTCCGCCTGAACGTGATCTATAATCCATCCATTCCCTGCATATCCATATGCCTATCTAAAACCCTCTTAAACACTATCGTATATTTGCCTCCACCAACAGTTCCAGGCACCCGCCATCCCTCGCGTAAAAACACTTGGGCCCCCTTAAACCTTAAAGCTATGCCCTCTAGTCTGATATTTCCACCCTGGAGAAAAAGAAAGTTCTGAAATACAAAGAATATAAGCTGATAATGTATATTAACCTGTGGTTTGTTCAGTCTTCTTCCATTATGAAAAGCAACGGATAAGGTTCTGAGTTGAGCATCAGGAATGGGATGTTGAAATAAATTAAAGGTGCTTCACATTTGAAATGAGAAAATTAACCATAAATTTGTTGGTGATTCTGCTCTGCATATATATTCTTCCTTTTTAATATTAATTAATCTGGTACCCGGTAAGGATTCTACTTGTGGACAAAATGGTAAGAAGTGACCACTTTTAAAATAGCAAAAAAAGATTATTTCAGCCGAGGGTGAACAGAATGTGGAGTCTTTGACTAAAATAGGATGTGCTGTTTAAGAGCTGACAAGCAAGGGAATGAGATGAAATTTGAGAGCCCGTGGAAACAATTAATGGGACAGACCCAATATGCCAAAGGGCTGATGTGTGATCCTGATTACATGCGCAAATTGAATGGTATCTTTCATGAAACAAAAACAAACCACTGAGGTTGGAGTTACTTAACAGCCAGGCAATGAATATATAAAATAAAGGTCAAGGTGGTGTTTCACCCACATTCCAGTCCTTCTCTCCGATGTCTTTAGTCCCGTTCTGCATTTCAGTTTTAATTTCAAATTTCCAGCCTTGAATTTTCTCCAGCTTCACAGCATGAAGGGACTACTTGGTCAGAAGTCTGAATATATTCTCCTCGCAAATGATCAATGTTTCCTGGAGGTAGACAAAATTGCTGGAGAAACTCCAGGAAAAATTGTTTAAGAAGGAACTGCAGATGCTGGAAAATCGAAGGTAGACAAAAATGCTGGAGAAACTCAGCGGGTGAGGCAGCATCTATGGAGCGAAGGGTCTCGACCCGAAACGTCGCCTATTTTTGCTCCATAGATGCTGCCTCACCCACTGAGTTTCTCCAGCATTTTTGTCTACCTTCGATTTTCCAGCATCTGCAGTTCCTTCTTAAACAATTTTTCCTGGAGTATCAGAGACCCAATAGAAGTAGATAAAATGATAGGAAGCATAAATAGGGTCGACAGTCGGAACCCTTTTCTCAGGGTGGAAATGTCAATGCTGAGCGAACATGGCTTTAAAGTGAGGGGTAAAGTTTAAAGGAGGTGTGCAGGGCAAGTTTTTTGTACACAGAGTGGTGGGAGCCTTGAACACACTGCTGGGGTGGTAGTGAAGGAAGACGCAAATGAAGAGGCTTTTAGATAGGCGCATGGGTATGCACGGGATGGATAAATATGGATAATTTGCAGGCAGAGCAGATTAATGTAACTTGACATCATGTTTGGCACGGACATTGTGAGCTGAAAAATGAACAATAATAGTCTATGTAGTTCAGAGCTTATTTGGAGGGTGTAGTGTTTAATAGCCGAATGGTTGTGGGGAAGAATCTGTTCCTGAACCTGGACGTTAGTTTTCAGGTTCCTGTAACACCTTCTCGACGGCAGGGGTGAAATGAGTGTGTGGCCAAGGTGGTGTGGGTCTGTGATTATGCTGGTTAGACTTGTTAAGTAGACAATAGTTGCTGGAGTAGGCCATTTGGCACTTCGAGCCAGCACCGCCATGCAATGTGATCATGGCTGGTCATCCCCAATCAGCACCCCGTTCCTGCCTTCTCCCCATATCCCCTGACTCCGTTATTTTTAAGAACCCTATCTAGCTCTCTGTTGAAAGTATCCAGAGAACCGGCCTCTACCGCCGTCTGAGGCAGAGAATTCCACAGACTCACCACTCTCTGTGAGAATAGCCGCCGACTTTTCCTTGGAGCAGGGACGTCTAAACTACATGGCATGGGATTAAGGTAAGAGGGCAAAGGTTTAAAAGGAACATGAGAAGCACATTTTTCTCACACATAGTGGTGTATATATGGATGAGTTGCCAGCGGAAGCAGTGGAGGTGAAGATTTTGAGAGGTCGATGGATGTGAAAGGTTTGGTGGGATGTGGGCCAAGCCCTGGCAAGTGGGACTAGCGTGGTTAGGCAACTAGGTCAGTGGTGAGTTGGGCTGAAGGCTGTGTTTCCGTGCCGGACAGCTGCGTACAGTCTCCAGAGGCCAAGACAGCAATACAAGCTCAAATCCCATCACAATAACTGGGGAAACTTCATGTTTGAGAAATGCTTATACACAGTTTTATTTACGTTACGAATAAACAACCATATCCTGTGATCAAATGCTTTTTTTTTTAAACAAGAAATAGTTGAACAGCACCACAGACTTGAGCTAGACCAAGCTGAAAAGGTTACAGAGAAGGTTTACAAGGATGTTTCCAGGACTAGAGGGTGTGAGCTGTAGGGAGAGGTTGAGTAGGCTGGGTCTCTATTCCTTGGAGCGCTGTAGGATGATGGATGATCTTGTAGAGGTGGATAAAATCATGAGAGGAATAGATCCGGTAGATGCACAGAGCCTTGCCCAGAGTAGGGGAATCGAGGACCTAGGTTTAAGGTGAAGGGAAAACGATTTAATAGGAATCCCAGGGGTAACCTTTTCACACAAAGGGTGGTGGATGATCAGCCGTGATCACAGTGAATGGTGGTGCTGGCTCGAATGGCCGAATAGTCTACTCCTGCACCTATTGTCTATTGTATGGAACAAGCTGCCAGAGGAGGTAGTTGAGGCTGGGACTAGCCCAACGTTTAAGAAACAGCCAGACAGGTACATGGATCGGACAGGTTTGGAGGGATAGAAACATAGAAAAATAGGTGCAGTAGGCCATTCAGCCGTTCGAGCCAGCACCGCCATTCAATATGATCATGGCTGATCATCTAAAATCAGTACCCCGTTCCTGCTTTATCCCCATATCCCTTGATTCCTTTGGCCCCAAGAGCTAAATCTAACTTCCTCTTGAAAGCATTCAGTGAATTGGCCTCCATTGCCTTCTGTGGCAGAGGATATGGGCCAAACTCAGGCAGGTAGGATTAGTGTAGATGGGACATGTTGGGCAGGTTGGGCCAAAGGGCGTATTTCCACGCTATATCACGCTATGACACATATATTCATTCTATTCCAGAGTAAGATATTGAATATTTCTATCTGAAAAAGGGTCCTGAACCGAAGCGTCACTTGCCCATGTTCTCCTGAGATGCTGCCTGACCCGCTTGATCTACTCCAGCACTTAGTCTTAAAGACTACAACCTCCAAATAACTACATAGGCTTGAGGCCATTGGTGTTGTCTTTTCGCACTATTATTGTTTGTTTTTGTGTGTGTGTGTGTGGAGATGTATTCATACTGAACTTTTTGTCTCGTTTATTATATTGTTTACAGAGTACTGTGTTTAAATATTCTGTTCTGCTGCAAGTAAGAATTTCATTTCTGGGACATATGGCAATAAACACTCCTGACTCTTGTTTTGCAAACCAGCATCTGCAGTTCATTGGTAGACACAAAATGCTGGAGTAACTCAGCAGAACACGCAGCATCTCCGGTGAGAAGGAATTATTTTAGACTGAAGAAGGGTCTCGACCCGTAACGTCACCCATTCCTTCTCTCCAGATATGCTATCTGTCCTGCTGAGTTACTCCAGCATTTTGTGTCTACCTTTGATTTAATCCAGCATCTGCAGTTCCTTCCTACGCATCTGCAGTTTTTTGTTTCTACTTCCCAAATATTTTAGCTTGTGATTTGACTGAAATGTCCCCATTTAAACGGGTTTCTTACTAACCAGTACGTCTCCTTTTAAAGCCCCGCAGAGAGAACGTACGATGGCAAAGTCCGAGTCACCGTGGAGGTGGTTGGCAAAGGAAAGTTTAAAGGAGTCGGCCGCAGTTACAGGATTGCCAAGTCTGCGGCAGCTCGCAGAGCACTAAGGAGCCTGAAGGCAAACCAGTCTCCATTGCAAAACAGCTGAGGAGCCATCCTCCCTAATCCCACACCCCAGCCCAGCCCACACCTCTTCATAAGCTCACCTGGGGTCACGAGAAAACAAGACTGGGTCATCGAGCGTGAGCCAGTTACTCTATGAAGGTGTAAAGTGTTTGTACTACAGTAGTATAATTTAGGATTCATTGTGGACTATAGTAAGCTCTTGCGCGAACACAATCCTTCCCTCCTCCTGCCCTATTTTGCTAGATTAATCACAAGAGTGCTTTATATTCATTTTGCAAGCATTTTAACAGTTGTCAGGTTTCCCTATGATGTTTACTTAATTTTTTTAAAATATAGCTTTTTGCTTGGTGTTTAGTGAGCCAGGAAGCTTATGCTGGTAAAGTGATTAGTTATTAGATTGCACATTTTTAGTAATCTTGAAATTCTTGACCTGTGCACTAGTGCCAGTCCAGCAGCAGTGTGTAAAACTGTCTTGTATGAGCTGGTGAGAGCAAGCGAGTGTGCCAGTATTGTCCTGTTTCCTCGTCATCCATTCACATTTAGAGGTGACATTCCCAATCCTTGTTTTTGCACTTAATTTAAATAGGAACAGGTTTCACTTAAAGCAACTGGCATTTACAGTGAGTAGCATTTGTTCAACTTAATGCCACGCAATGAGTCTCTTGCATTTAATCAAAAGGGTTTTGCCTTAATTAAAAATAACCCCCACTTGTTTTGTTTTCTTGAACCTTTTGATACATTTTTATGGCTGATTTTACATTCCCATTTAATGCACGTTATATGATAACTGACGGCAGCCATCGACTGATCTCCATTGGAGCTGCGGTTGTATAACTTATTGCAGAGCGAGATGGAGCTACACGTATATTTTAATACAGATCCAATGGTTTCGGATACTTAGATTTGAAGTGTTGACAATTTTCTTTTCGATGCAAGAAGTAGCTGAATTTCCACTCTGTGGTCTTTAGGGAAAGTGTGCATGGTGCTGGCGATGTGAGTGCGGTGCTTCCCAACACAAATTTGGTGCTGCAGTACAGAAGCCGTCGCTCTGCCGAAACGGTGACTTTAGACATATCATTCGTAAAATATGCTGCAGAATGTTTTTGTAAAATATCGGAAGCGTAATTTTATTGTTGACCAGCACCTTTCCATTTGTAAGAGATGGAGTAAAAATGCGCAGGTGCACGTACACCAACCCACGCAGACGCCAGTGCATGTAGCGTACAATGTGTATATGCAAGAGCGCGCGCACACACACACACACACACACACACATGGGAACAAGCACACACAGAGAAGCACATGCACTTCCTCTGTGCTTGAACAAAAGCACCTAACTTTTACACCAAAGTTGTGTGTTTGTGAAGAAACCCTGCTCGTGTTTGCATCGTTTTGTTTTATAAAAGTTAAACCCTACGTTGCACAGACAAGGAACAGAAAATCCTGTGATTAAAACATGATCGTGTTTAATCAGTCTTCAGCATTCAAGCTTTTAAAGAGAGGATGCATCCTACTTGGCTCAGCTCAAGGCCGTGGTTATGTTTTCAGTAGAAACCAATTAGGCGTTCTTCCCTTTGAATACCTCAGTTCTTATTTGCATGAGTTTTTGATTTCTCGTTATTTTTGGTGCTATGTTTTTATATTATGCTTGAAATGTTTCAAATAATTGTTTTTGCACTGTAACTATAATACCTCTTTTAATTTTACTTTTTGAAAAAAAAAATTACATTTGGGAACTTTGTCTCAATGCTCTCCAGAAAAATCCTCTCAAGTCCCCTGCAGTTGTTACTCACCTTTACCACCAGATGGGCTTTGGACGTTTGAAAGCAAGTCTTTCTCGCTTTTATTGTTCACGTGAGTCGGGACACATGAACTTGAAAGGGGTTCGTGTGTACAGTTTTTACATCCCATCCTGTCGCATCGTTCCTGTCACTTGCAAAAGTAGTCTTTTAAATCTCTCAAAGTTAACAACTGAAGAAATATAGCTACCTTTTATTAATGTACAAACGGAAAAATGAGTCATTGTTTTTAACACTGCTGTCACATGTACGTGATTCATTGCCGCGGGCTCATTTTAATCTGCATCATGGTCCAGAAAATGGATTTGTTCCTGTTTCCACACACTGTTACCCCAAACCCTGTTTAGATATCCCTGTCGTACAGGCATAGACCAAGGCAAGTACTCATCTCCACGTATCATACGTTCAAACGAAACACACTCTGCTAGAAATGTCACAAAGGATTTGACATCAAACGGAATGTCACCAATTTGGGATTATTTCCTTTATATTCATTTATGAAATCATATTTTTCCACTGTAACAGCCTTCTGATTTAAAGTCCTAATCAATGCTGCAATTTATTTCCTCCCTGTCTTTGTCAAGAAAACACCTCCCTCCCGCCCCCCCCCCCCCCCCCCCCCCCCATTGCTGTTGTATACATGTAGCACGATTTGAGCATTGCACTTGGCACCATGCTTTACCTCATTTCAAACGAGAAATGTATATGCTAATATGCTTAATGAGAAAAAGAATTGTTTTATTTTAGGTTTGGGCCTTGCTGCTGTAATAAATGCTAGGGTTTTATTTGTGAAAGGTGATGAACTCGCTATCTTCTGTGTTCCTGCAGTCCCTCACTCACTGTATAACACATGACTTTAAATGCACTCTAACCTCATTGCAAGGGCAGGTCGGCAGCAGTGGTGGCAGCAATCTATTCTTTTGTTGGTATTTTGTACCAGAATGATAACTGTGACGTTTAAGAAGAGAAAAAGAAGCGTGTTTGCGAGGTGCTTGAGTATTGCGGGCGTTTGCTGTAATGTAAATAGTGTGATTTTTAAAAGCACCTGCAGGAGAATGGGAGTGAATACAAAATGTATTGGAACTAAATTAAGTGCATCATCGCATACTGCAGCAGTCTGTAAGGGACAGAGAATATATCTCATTCATACTGTAAACATGCTGCAGAGATTTGCATTCTGCACCTTATGGATCACAATTTCGCCTTTTAATGGTTTCCTTTTGTAATTGTAGCTTAAATATCAACAATAAAGTATGGTCTGGTTGGTCATTATTTTGACGTCTGAACTTTTCCTTGTATTAAAATGGTGAACCAGTTTAGTTTACTCTCACGTGTACCGAGGTACAGTGAAAAGCTTTTGTTGCGTGCTAACCAGTCAGCGGAAAGACAATACATGATTATAATCGAGCCATTTACAATGTACAGATACAGGATAGGGGAACGTCTGAGCTGGGAGGAACGCCAACGTTATTCAAAGGCCTAAGATAAGCACAAAACGCTGGGGAGTATCTCAGCCAGGTCAGGCAGCATCTCTGGAGAAAATAAATAGGTGACGGTTTGGGTCAGGACCCTTCTTCAGAGGCCTGTTCCCCTCTAGCCAGCCCATTGTAATGCTCTAAATTCTGCGAGACAGACTATTCCGTGCCAAAACCCATGTTGATATTTATGCTCCACGCAAACCACTTCCTCTAATCTTGTCAGTATTTCTTATTTTCTCCTATTGCATGTAATGGATTTATTATGCATAACGACTCTTTCGGCACAATTTGGAACTCGCTACCAAACTTCCTCTTGGATTTATTGGCGAAGCTCTTATGTTGCCCTCTTGTCTGTCCTTTCCCTTTGGATGGAAGTATCATTTGTTCATCCTGTCAAACACTTTTGTCGTCTTAAAGATAACTATAACGTCGCCATTTAACTTTCTACTATGGTGAACAGTGCACACATCCTTGTTCAGTCTTTGCTGTGGAATAATTTCATCGTTCTGGCATCACCCTTAAACCCCTGCATCCTTTATAGTGCCTCTCCACATGCCACAGAGAACCACAATTGTTCTCAGAGTTCCTAAATATGGGGTGTCTATTTTAAGAAGAGACCTAGACCTCAAACTGGGTTATGTATTTTACACTGATCATCTGGCAGAAATGTTATACAGCTGTGCGCTGCATTATTTAAAGCATGCAAGGATTGGTGAGCAATGTCCAGAGACCTACTAGAAAATATGTGAGGTGCCAAGACTTTATAGATACAACGTGGAAACAAGCCCTTAGGCCCACCGAGTCTACGCCGCCCAGCGATCACCCCGTGCACTAGCACCACCCTACACACGCGTGACAATTTACAATTTTACCGCAGACAACTAACCTACAAACCTGCATGTCTTTGGAGTGTTGGAGGAAACCGGAGCACGCTGAGAAAATCCACGTGGTCACAGGGAGAACGTACAAACGCCGTACAGACAGCACCCGTCGTCTGGATCGAACCGGGGTCTCTGGTGCTGTAAAGCAGGAACTCTACCTCTGCGCCACCGTGCCGCGCCAAATCCTACAAAGAGCCCGCAACGCAAAGTGATGTTTCTTATGTTTTTTGCAACCGTGAAAATGACCAGAGTTTAGATTAGGCGCAACTTTATACATCTCCAGTTTTGCAGTCACTGGAAGCTGGTAGTGATATGGATCGCCAGTTGTGAATAACTCCAACTGGGATTAGACTTGCTTCCAAATTGAGTCCAGTTTATTGTCATGTGCACAAGTATGATGAGGCACAGGTACATGGTTGCAACAGCATCACCGGCACTCGGGTGGACTCGGACAACATGGAACATAGAACAGTGCAGCAAAGGAATGGACCCTTCGGCCCACAATGTGCGGAACATGATGCCAAATTAATCCGATCTTATCTGCCTGCACGTGATCCATATCATTTGGTGATCATTTTCCAATGTTCAACATATTCAGGATCAGTTCCTGTGGATTGGAGGATAGCTAATGTTATCCCACTTTTCAAGAAAGGAGCAAGAGAGAAAACGGGGAATTACAGACCAGTTAGCCTGACTTCAGTGGTGGGGAAGGTGCTGGAGTCAATTATCAAAGAGGTAATAATGGGGCATTTGGATAGCAGTAAAAGGATTAGTCCAAGTCAACATGGATTTATGAAAGGGAAATCATGCTTGACTAATCTGGAATTTTTTGAGGATGTGACAAGTAAAATGGATGAAGGGGTGCTAGTGGATGTAGTGTATCTAGACTTCCAGAAAGCCTTTGATAAGGTCCCGCACGGGAGACTGGTGACTAAAATTAGAGCACATGGTATTGGGGGTAGGGTGTTGACATGGATAGAAAATTGGTTGGCAGACCGGAAGCAAAGAGTAGGAGTGAACGGGTCCTTTTCAGAATGGCAGGCAGTGGCGAGTGGAGTGCCGCGAGGCTCGGTGTTGGGACCGCAACTGTTTACCATATATATTAATGATTTGGAAGAGGGAAATAGGAGCAACACTAGCAAGTTTGCGGATGACACAAAGCTGGGTGGTAGTGTGAACTGTGAAGAGGATGTTAGGAGGTTGCAGGGTGACCTGGACAGGTTGAGTGAGTGGGCAAATGTTTGGCAGATGCAGTATAATATAGATAAATGTGAGGTTATCCACTTTGGCGGCAAAAACAAGGGGGCAGATTATTATCTCAATGGGGTTAGGTAAGGGGGAGGTGCAGCGAGACCTGGGCGTCATTGTACACCGGTCACTGAAAGTTGGCTTACAGCTACAGCAGGCAGTGAAGAAAGCTAATGGATTGTTGGCCTTCATAACAAGAGGATTTTAGTACAGGAGTAAAGAGATTCTTCTGCAGTTGTATAGGGCTCTGGTGAGACCACATCTGGAGTATTGCATACAGTTGTGGTCTCCTAATTTGAGGACGGACATCCTTGTGATTGAGGCAGTGCAGTGTAGGTTCATGAGATTGGATAGGTATATGGACGGGAAGGGAATGGAGGGGTATGGTCTGAGTGCAGGTATATGGGACTAGGGGAAAATAAATGGTCGGCACGGACTGGAAGGGCCGAAAAGGCCTGTTTCCGTGCTGTAATTGTTATATGGTTATTGATCCGTGGGATGGCTGGACTGTCATGTGAGGAAAGATTGAAAAGACTAGGCTTGTATTCACTGGAGTTTAGAAGGAGGAGGGGATAATAAAATTATAAAAGGACTGGACAAGGTAGATGCAGGAAAAATTGTTCCCAATGTTGGGTGAGTCCAGAACCACGGGCCACAGACTTAGAATAAAGCGGAGGTCATTTAAGACTGACGTGAGAAAAAATGTTTTCACCCAGAGAGTTGTGAATTTATGGAATTCCCTGCCACAGAGGGCAGTGGAGGCCAAGCCTTGAATGGATTTAAGAGAGATAGAGCTCTAGGGGCTAGTGGAGTCAAGGGATATGGGGGAGTAGGCAGTCACGGGTTATTGATTGGGGACGATCAGCCATGATCACAATGTGTGGCGGTGCTGGCTCAAAGGGCCGAATGGCTTCCGCCTGCACCTATTTTCTATGTATACCCCTCTGTTCCTTGCATATCCATGTGCCTATCTGAAAGCTTTAACACCGCCATCCTATCTGTCTCCGCCACCACCCCTGGCACTGCGTTCCCCACTCTGTTGTAAACAAATCTTGATCCGCACATCTCTATTAAACTTACCCTCTCTCGCCTATGGCTAACCTCTCTCGTGCTGGACATTTCCACCCTGGGGGGAAAAGGTTCTGGATGTCTACCCTATCTGTGCAAGAAATACATTATACACAATTACAAAATATTTCTAAAACAAAAGACTCCAAAGAAAGCAAGCAAGCATTCAGTAAATTGGGAGGAACAAAAATAATCATGGTAGTGGAAAAAATGGTCTGGAATGCTCTGTGGCTGAGGTATGATTAGGGTTGAATCAGAACCTAATTATTGTAAGAGCATGCCAGAACGAAGGGTCTGTACCTCCTGCCTGATGGTAGCAGCAAGAAGAGGCCACAGTCTAAATGGTGGGTGTTTACGAAAAAATCGAAGGTAGACAAAAATGCTGGAGAAACTCAGCGGGCAAGGCAGCATCTACGAGTTCTCCAATTTCACGTAGTCCTTGCTTTCTCCCCCCTTCCCAGCTCTCCCACACGCCTACTGTCTCCACCTCTTCCTTTCTTTTCCTCGTCCCCCCCCCCCCCCCAAGACATCAGTCAGAAGAAGGGACTCAACCCGAAACGTCGCCTATTCCTTCTCTCCATAGATGCTGCCTCACCCACTGAGTTTCTCCAGCATTTTTGCCTACCATCTAAATGGCAGGGATCATTGATGATGGATGCTACCTTCATGAGGCAACGCCTAAAGGGCCTGTCCTACCAGCATCCGACTCTATGCGATGAACACGATCAAACTAGAAGCGGGGGCCGCGCGGAGGTCGGGTGAGTGGCGAAACGCGGCGCAAAGTGAGGCGAACTTGGAGCGAAGTCTTCAGGTAAGTTCGCCAGGTCAGACAGGGGCACACAGAGAGGGGCATAGAGTTACACACACAGAGGGCCACGGAGCCACACACAGAGAGGGTCACGGAGGCACCTACCGAGAGGGTCACGGAACCACGACGTCGAGGCGGTGTGTCATACGTCGAGGCAACTGTGAGCCGACAAGCCATTGCCGCGCGGAATTTTCGAATATAGTCAGTTTTTCGGAGCCCCGCACAATTCCGCACGGCTCCGGCGATCGAAGTGGGACCGGCCCCGCGACACCGGACGGCTCAAGCGACCACGTTAGGTCGCGCTCATCGCATGGAGTTGCATGCTGGTGGGACAGGCCCTTTAGAATCGTACAAACCCTACAACGGTTGGCGTGTGCAGGTTGGAATTGAGAACCCGAGGTCATAGGTTTAAGGTGGAAAAGGTGCAGAGAAGATTTACGGGGATGTTGCCAGGACTCGAGGGCCTGAGCTATCGGGGGAGGTTGAGCAGGCTAGGACTTTAATACAGTCGCAGGAGGATGAGGGGTAATCTTATAGATATGTCCAAGATTGTGAGAGAAACAGAGGGGATAAATGCAGAGTCAGAGTAGGAATTGAGAACAAAAAAATATACTGTAGGTTTAAGGTGGGGCGGGGGGAGGTTTAATAAGAACCTGAGGGGCAACATTTTGCACGCAGAGTGTGGTAGGTATATGGATAATTATATAGAGGGGTGTGTGTAAATATATATATATTTATATATATATAGAGCGAGAGAGATATGAAGAGACAGATGAAAGGTAGGCATATGGATAGAAGGTTGACAAAATGCTGGAGTAACTCAGCAGGACAGGCAGCATCTCTGGAGAGAAGGAATGGGTGACATTTGGGTCACGTCTCTTCTTCAGACTGATATTATAGATAGATATAGATTAAAATATATAGATATAGAGTTGAGGCATGTACCTGTACTACAACAATGTGTAATAGGCATTTGAACAGGTACATGGATAAAAAAGGTTTAGATGCATCTTGGCCAAACGTGGACAGGAGGTATGGGGTAGATGGGGCATCTTGGTCAGGATAGACAAGTTGGGCCGAAGGGCATGTTTCCATGCTGTATGACTATGACTTATGAAGTGCTGGAGTAACTCAACGGATCAGGCAGAACCAATGGAGAACATGAATGGGTGATGTTTTCAGACTGATGAGAAGGGGTGAGAAAGCTGGAAGAGAGGCGGGGGGGGGGGGGGCGGGGAACAAAGCCTGGCAAGTGATAGGTGGGTGCAGGTGAGGTGGCACAGCTCGTCCCCCGAAGACCACAGACCAGGAGGATGGAGGCAACAAGAGGGGAGGGAGGTAGGGGGTTTGGACTACCGCGTGGTCCAGCTCAGCTGCGGGAGGCTCTACCTGGGGAACCTAAAATGGGTGGGTGGGGAGAGGGCATCTGCTGCTGACTCTAGTATCCTAGCCTGTCATGCAGAGTGCATGTGGATGTAGCCCATTCCGTCACATAGAGCAGACCCCACCCCTCCACCCACATCAACTCCGTCAACACTTCACGCTGCCTCGGGAAAACAGCCATTATAATCCAGGACCACGGTGGCGCAGTTGTAGTGTCGCTGCCTTGCAGCGCTTGCAGCACCAGAAACCCCGGGTTCGATCCCGACTGCTGTCTGTACAGAGTTTGTACATTTTCCCCGTGACCTGCATGGGTTTTCTCCAGGATCTTCGGTTTCCTCCCAAGACGTGCAGGTATGGAGGTTAATTGGCTTGGTGTGCGTGTAAATTGTCCCCTAGTGTGTGTAGGACAGTGTTAATGTGCGGGGATCGCTGGTCGGCACCGACCCGGTGGGCCGAAGGACCCGTTTCCGCGCTGTATCTCTAAACTAAAAATCTAAATTAAATCCTGGTCATTCCCTCTTCTCCCCTCCCTTTGGGCAGAAGATACAACAACTTGAAAGAGCCCATTATCAAATTCAAGAACAGCTTCTTCCCCATTGTTATCGGAATACTGGGGTGGGGAGATTGCTACCTTCACATGGTCCGCCCTGTTTTCGACGAATGCAATCAACCCGACATGCACACTCAAATAAGATCAAATAGAACAAGTTGTCTTACAACCTTAGATTGTGCCCGCCATACGCAAGAAGAAGGTCAGCGTACTGAACGGTTCTCTTGCAAGCTAAGACTGTAGTCCCGGTCTTCCAACCAACTTAATTGTGGGCTATGCACTTTTTTTTTTAATCTGCGCTTTCTCTGTAATTCTAACAATGTACTACTATATTCTGCACTCTGGTATTTTTCTCATCACACCAGCTGTGTGAAGTTTGATTGTAGTTGTATATAGTATGGTTGGATTGAAAGTTTTTCACTGTATCTCGCAACACTTGACAATAATAAACTAATACCGCATCTCTGTCAATCGTATTCTCCGTTTCAGATCTGTATTCGATTCTTCTTTGAAAGCCGCTTGTTTCAAAGTCAAGTTTGAATGCTGTGGGGGAAAGGTCCTCGAGCATGCATTAAAAATGGTGAGGCTTCAACTTGCACCTCTCTCCCCTCTGTGTCCTTCACCCACCTCCCAACCAGCGGCACGGTGGCGCAGCGATAGAGTCGCTGCCTCACAGCCAATGCAGCGCCGGAGGCCCGGGTTCGATCCTGACAACGGGCGCTGTCTGTACGGAGTTTGCACGTTCTCCCCGTGACCTGCGTGGGGTTTTCTCCGAGATCTTCGATTTCCTCCCACACTCCAAAGACGTGCAGGTTTGTAGGTTAATTGGCTTGGCCAAAATGTGAAAAAGATGTCCCTAGTGGGTGACGGATGATGTTAATGTGCGGGGATCGCTGGTCGGCGTGGAACCAGAGGTGACCCGAAAGGTGCCTGTCTCCGTGCCGTGTCTCTGAACCCTAATCAACCCAACCCCACCAACATCTGTTCATCCACTTGTGGAACAGTTGAATGTCGAGCACGGTAGTGTTAGGGCACACTGCTTGAATCTTGGACTGCCATTGTTTACCATGGCAAGCAGTTATGTGTTTTGGACCCCTGTCAAAACTATTATAGCCATGACTCCTGTAGTTAAAACCAACATTCGCTCTGTAACACAGCTTGCTCAGCAAATCCTATATGGAGGGGTAAACCTCCTGGTGGGGAGATATGTTTCCAGTTTCCTGCCATCGCAGGTTTTGGGGGGGGGGGGGGGGGGGGCGGGGGAGACGGACCCTTTACCTGTATCTGATCAGTTACAGAATTATAACCATATAACAATTACAGCACGGAAACAGGCCTTCTCAGCCCTTCCAGTCCGTGCTGACCATTTATTTTCCCCTAGTCCCATCTACCTGCACTCAGACCATACCCCTCCATTCCCTTCCCGTCCATATACCTATCCACTTTACTTTTAAATGTTAAAATCGATCCTGCCTCACCACTTCTGCAGGAAGCTCATTCCACACAGCCGCCACTCTCTAAGTAAAGAAGTTCCCCCTCATGTTACCCCTAAACGTCTGTCCCTTAATTCTCATGTCATGCCCTCTTGTTTGAATCTTCCCTACCCTCAATGGGAAAAGCTTATCCACATCAACTCTGTCTATCCCTTTCATCATTTTAAAGACCTAAGTCCCCCCTTAACCTTCCGCGCTCCAAAGGATAAAGACCTAACTTGTTCAACCTTTCTCTGTAACTTAGTTGCTTAATCAACTAACACTCTTTCCCTGTTTGCACAAAGGCAACTTTATTTAAAGCATCCGAGGAACCGTTTGTTTCACCTAAAGGATTTGTAAGGGATTGTGGGTGAATTATTAAGAAGATCGAACAGTTTAGCGCAGGATGAGGGGTAAGCCATTTAGAACGGAGACGAGAAAACACTTTTTCTCACAGAGAGTTGTGAGTCTGTGGAATTCTCTGCCTCGGAGGGCTGTGGAGGCCGGTTCTCTGGATGCTTTCCAGAGAGAGCTAGATAGGGCTCTTAAAGATAGCGGAGTCAGGGGATATGGGGAGAAGGCAGGATCGGGGTACTGATTGGGGATGATCAGCCATGATCACATTGAATGGCGGTGCTGGCTCGAAGGGCCGAATGGCCTCCTCCTGCACCTATTGTCTATTGTCTATTGATGTGCAGGAAGGAACTGCAGATGCTGCTTTATACTGAAGGTCGAAACAAAACGCTGGAGTAACTCTGAAGACATGAAATGTCACCTATTCTTTTTCTCAAAAAAAGTCAACTGCAAGTAAGCTGCTGCAATTAGTGAAAAATGATTTTCTCCCATCCGACCGGAAACGTTACTGATTTTTCTGCAAGAGTTTCTCCAGCATTTTGTACCGATCTTCAGTACAGAACAGGAACAGGCCCTTCGGCCCACAATATTGCTGAAAATGATGCCGTTAAATTGATCTCCTCTGCCTGTATACAAATCCATATACTTTCACTCCCTGCTTATCTAAATGTTTCTTAAACACTACTATCGTACCTGCCTCCGCCACCACCACCTCTGGCAGTGCGTTCCAGGCCCCCACCCCCCTCTGCATAGACATGACCTGCCCTCCATTTAATCTTTATTAAATATTTGCCCGTTTCACCATCAACCCATTCTCTGGGATTTCCACCCTGTGAACATTTGAATACTTTATACTTTAAATGCTTCATGTGACTAATCACAGTGCAATTCTTGGCTTGCGTGCCCACCGTATGCAAATAGTGGCCCATAAAGGGCACTGACAGTTTTCAAATCGCCCCATCGATACAATACGATAAACGTTACTCGTCCCTGGAGGTGAAACTGGTCTGCCGACAGTCACGACACATGAGGTAGGTATGTTACAAAACTTACCTTGAGCAGCGCTGCAGTTCTGCCGCTCCCCGTGTGCGCGACTTTGGCGCCTTTCAGAGGGTGGCGGGCTTAAAGTGCCGTTTTTCAACAGACAGGGAAAATCGATCCATGTCGGGCGATTTCATTGCGGAAGAAAAATCGCTCCGACATTTAATTCATGAAGGTATTTTTAAATTACGCTAGATTATTTATTAACTAGAGTAATTTAAAAATCACCTTCAAAAGCCGTGAGAGCCGACAACAGGAAGGATTTTGCGTAGGGGAGAAAAAAAGGTACACAGTTTAATTTTATATTAAAAGTTGTTTTTTATGGAGGCTTTAATCATATTTTCATGTTGCGAAATGGGGTCCAAAGAAATGTATGAACCAACAGTATTTTTCCTCCCGACTTCACCGCAACGTTCCAATCCACCGCATTCCACTTAAACCCACTCGCTAGTTGATTTAAATGGCCATTAATTTACAGGCATTAAACACTAAATTACTTCCATTTGGCCCAGAAATTAATGAAAATGAGATTTAAAAATTATGTTATATTGTGGATTATTGTGTGAATGTTATTTGGACACTTAGGCAATTTTTAAAAAGTTTATCTTTTCTTAAGAAATGGATAGATGTTTAGATCTACTCATTGAATTTTGTAATTAGCTACAATTAGATAACTAACTAATTATATGCTTTAATTTCAGGTCATCCAAGTAAGATTGTTTCATATTTGTTTCAGAATGCTTCAATCTATAATAAGTGAAAATGTCATTGAGTTCTCTTAATTTTTAAGAAAGTTATGGGCTTTTAACGGTTCTAGATCACAGCTTTTGAGTTAAGTCAATTGAAAGGCAATGGGGAACAAGATGCTAATTTCCGAGTATGAAAATGGTCATAACTTTCTTAATACTGAAGATATGAAAGTGAATTAGGTGTCAAATTAAACTTCTTTTTATGCTTTATCTGATGGGATAAATTGCAGACTTGATTTTTAAAATCTCAAAATGTTGTAACATTGCTACACAAGGTAAACAAAAACGTGATATTAGAAGTGAGAAGAAAAAGATAAAGACAAGCGAGTGTTGTCTGTCTGACGTGTGCACAGCGCCTTCACCGGAACGAATGAACACAGACTTATCCCCTGGGCAGAGGATTCTAAATTAGAGTGCCCCCCCCCGCACTTCCCCACACCTTTGTTCTCCCACCTTCCCCCCACACCGGGTCTCCATTGTCTTCCCCTCCCCCCTCACGCTCATCGACCGCGAGGCCACTGCTCCGCCGAGGCTCCCACAGTCACCGAGGCTCCCGCTACCACCGCTGAGGCTCCTTGGGCCCAGACAGGCCTCGCAGCCCGGCTTCACCGCAGTCCCCTGGGAAGCCTATGAGGAGAGTCGGGCCTACCGGGGCACGTTGCGGTCTTCGGTCGGGGGTGGCGAGGTGGTTCGCCGGGTGGATCGGGGCCGTGCGGCTCCCCGGGACACTCCCACTGCCAAACGCATCTTAAACGCATCTGCCTCCACCACCACCCCTGGCAGCGTGTTCCAGGCACCCACATGGGTGGATGTTGCTCTCTGTAGAACTGGAACAGGTGATTTGAAAGGGGAAACTGGACCTCGATTTAACCAAAGGTAGACACAAAAAGCTGGAGTAACTCAGCGGGACAGGCAGCATCCCTGGAGGGAGGGAATGGGCGACATTTCGGGTCGAGACCCTCCCTCAAATTGAACCAAACTCCCTTCCATTGACTCCATCTACACCTCACGTTGCCTTGGCAAGGCCAGCAGCAGCATCATTAATCAAGGACCAGTCGCACCCTGGCCACTCCCTCTTCTCCCCTCTCCCATCGGGCAAGATGTACAGAAGAGTGAAAACGCGCACACACACACCTCCAGATTCAGGGACAGTTTCTTCCCAGCTGCCCTATCTACAACTAGAGAGTGGTCCTGAGCTACCAACTACCTCTCTGGAGACCCTCGGACCATCTTTACTGGACTTTACCTCGCACTAAACGTTATTCCCTTTATCCTGTATCTGTACACTGCAGACGGCTCGATTGTAATCATGTATTGTCTTTCCGCTGACTGGTTAGCTCGCGACAAAAACCTTTTTACTGTACCTCGGTGCACGTGACAATAAACTAAAGCTAGCCAAAAAAAAGAAACAGGCGTTATGGGTGACATTTCAAGTCGGCACCGTTTAGTCTGGAGAAGGTTTCCGACCCGAAACGTCACCTTCTCCAAAAATGTTGCCCGACCTGCTGAGTTACTCCAGCCCCGAGCGTCTATTTTCATTGGTGTCAATGGTTTCTTTATGGTCATGTGTACCATGTACAGTGAAGTACATTTTTTGCATACAGATCGGCAAGACTATGCCTGTACATAAACACGATGGCCCCGGTTACTGCAGCAATCACAGAGCACACCACCGAGACAAACCAGCATCTGTAGATGGTCTCGATCCGAAACGTCACCCATTCCTTCTCTCCAGAGATGCTGCCTGTCCCGCTGTGTTACAATAGACAATAGGTGCAGGAGTTGGCCATTGGGCCCTTCGAGCCAGCACCACCATTCAATGTGATCATGGCTGATTATCCCCAATCAGTACCCCGTTCCTGCCTTCTCCCCATATCCCCTGGCTCCGCTATTTTTAAGATCCTTATATAGCCCTCTCTTGAAAGTATCCAGAGAACCGGCCTCCACCGCCCTCTGAGGCAGAGAATTCCACAGACTCACAACTCTCTGTGAGAAAAAGTGTTTCCTCGTCTCCGTTCTAAATAACCATATAACCATATAACAATTACAGCACGGAAACGGGCCTTCTTGGCCCTTCCAGTCCGTGCCGACCATTCATTTTCCCCTAGTCCCATCTACCTGCACTCAGACCATACCCCTCCATTCCCTTCCAGTCCATATACCTATCCACTTTACTTTTAAATGTTAAAATCGATCCTGCCTCTACCACTTCTGCAGGAAGATCATTCCACACAGCCACCACTCTCTGAGTAAAGAAGTTCCCCCTCATGTTACCCCTAAACTTCTGTCCCTTAATTAATGGCTTACTCCTTATTCTTAAACTGTGGCCCCTGGTTCTGACTCCCCCAACATTGGGAACATGTTTCCTGCCTTTAGCGTGTCCAAACCCTTAATAATCGTATATGTTTCAATAAGATGGAGTTACTCCAGCATTTTGTGTCTATCTTCGATTTAAACCAGCATCTGCAGCTCCTTGTTTCTACTTCTTGGTTTATAAGGTGCCTGGTTTCTAATTGGTAGGAAGGAACTGATGAGGGATTTGGTTTAAACCGAAGATAGACATTAAATGCTGGAGTAACACTTCAGACTGAAGAAGGGTCTCGACCCGAGACGTCACCCATTCCTTCTCTCCAGAGATGCTGCCTGCCTGTCCCGCTGAGTTACTCCAGCATACTGTGTCTATCTTTGATTTATAATTGGGCCAGCTTAGATGGGATATAGTGGTGAGCATGGACAAGTTGGGCCGAAGGGCCTGTTTCTGTGCTTTATGACTATGAAAGGAAGTGCCTCTGAAGTTGATCTCTAATCAGTGCCAATTAAATCAAGTGCTAGACTTCTGGAAGGCTTGATAGAACGGATTTGATTTGCTCTGAGCAGGAAGGACCTGCAGATGCGGGTTTAAACCGAAGATAGACACAAAAGTCTGGAGTAACTCAGCGGGACAGACAGCATCTCTGGAGAGATGGAATGGGTGACATTTGGGTCGAGTCCCTTCTTCAGACTGATATATATGTAGATAGATATAGATTAAAATCTATAGATATAGAGGGGATAGAGTTGAGGCATGTACCTGTACTACAACAATGTGTAATAGAGATTTGAACAGGTTAGTTTAGAGACACAGCACGGACAAAGGCCCTTCGGCCCAGTGAGTCCGTGCCAACCAGCGAACCCCGCACATTAACACTATCCTACACCCACTAGGGACAATTTTTACATTTATCCCAAGCCAATTAACCTACAAACCTGGACGCCTTTGGAGTGACGTTTCGGGGTGGAGATCCTGATTTGAACAGCAAACCTAACTTGCTATTGAAACTTGTGCAATTTTTTTTAAAAAGTTGCATCAGACGTTAGCTGCTATTTCTTAGTTCCTGAGAAAGTGTGGGATGTAGCCATGGAGCCTGTGTGATTGAAGCAACACTCTTGAGCCTACACAAGAACCTACCTTGGCGTCCGCCACTAGAGGGGGCATGTGAGCAACTTGCTGATGGATCAAGAGGCCCATTGTCCCTGATCAGCTTTGGTTGAGTTCATTGTCGGGTGTACCGAGGTACAGTGAAAAGCCTGTTGATGCCCGCTATCCCGTCAGCGAGAAAGGCCATACAAGGGAATAAAGTCCAGGAATGAGTGGGTTAGCATACGAAGAGCGTTTGACAGCACTACGCCTCTACTCGCTGAAGAAGGGTCTCGACCCGAAACGTCGCCTATCTCCTTCGCTCCTTAGATGCTGCTGCACCCGCTGAGTTTCTCCAGCTTTTTGTGTAACCCTCGATTCTCCAGCATCTGCAGTTCCTTCTTTAACACTCTACTCGCTGGAGTTTAGAAGGTTGAGGGAGGGAACCTCATTGAAGCTTACAGAATAATAACCATATAACAATTACAGCACGGAAACAGGCCTTCTCGGCCCTTCCAGTCCGTGCCGACCATTTATTTTCCCCTAGTCCCATCTACCTGCACTCAGACCATACCCCTCCATTCCCTTCCCGTCCATATACCTATCCACTTTACTTTTAAACGTGAAAATCGATCCTGCCTCCACCACTTATGCTGGAAGATCATTCCACACAGCCACCACTCTCTGAGTAAAGAAGTTCCCCCTCATGTTACCCCTAAACTTCTGTCCCTTAATTCTCATGTCATGCCCTCTTGTTTGAATCTTCCCTACCCTGAATGGGAAAAGCTTATCCACGTCAACTCTGTCTATCCCTTTCATCATTTTAAAGACCTCAATCAAGTCTATGAAAGGCCCAGATAGAGTGGATGTGGAGAGGATGTTTCCGCTGGTGGGAGAGTCTAGGACCAGAGGTCACAGCCTCAGAATTAAAGGGCGCTCTTTTAGAAAGGAGGTGAGGTGGAACTTCTTTAGTCAGAGGGTGGTGAATCTGTGGAACTCATTGCCACAGAGGGCTGTGGAGGCCAAGTCAGTGGATATTTTTAAGGCAGAGATAGATAGATTCTTGATTAGAACGGGTGTCAAGGGTTATGGGGAGAAGGCAGGAAAATGGGATTAGGAGGCATAGAGCAGCCATGATTGAATGGCGGAGTGGACTCGATGGGCCGAATGGCCTAATTATACTCCTATAACATGAACTTGTGAATGTTTAGTGCAAGATAAAGTCAGAAAAGACATATTTCGAAGGTGTCTAGTGAGGTAGATGGGATTTCAGGACCGCTCTCCGGTTGATCAGAAGGCGGTTCAGTTGCCTGATAACAGCTGGGAAGACACTATCCCTGAATCTGGAGGTGTGCGTGCGTTTTCACACTTCCGTACCTCTTGCCCGATGGGAGAGGGGAGAAGAGGGAGTGACCGGGGGTGAGACTGGTCCTTGATTAATGATGCTGCCGGCCTTGCCGAGGCAGCGTGAGGTGTAGATGGAGTCAGTGGAAGGGAGGTTGGTTTGACAGATGGTCTGGGCTGCGTGCAACACTCTGCAATTTCTTGCAGCCTTGGATGGGGCTGGTCCCAAACCAAAAACTAAAGGAGATGTGCGGGGCAGGTTTTTTACACAGAGGGTGGTGGGTGCCTGGAACATGCTGCCGGGAATGGTGGTGGAGGCAAATGCAATAGTGGTGTTTAAGAGGCTTTAACATGCATGTGCAGGCAGAAGAGATGAATTTTAGTTGAATGTAGTTTAGTTCAGAGATACTAGCAATGTTACAAAATTTTGGGATTTTAAAAATCAAGTCTGCAATTTATCCCATCAGATAAAGCATAAAAAGAAGTTTAAATTGACACCTAATTCACTTTCATATCTTCAGTATTAGGAAAGTTATGACCATTTTCATACTCGGAAATTAGCATTTTGTTCCCCATTGCCTTTCAATTGACTTAACTCAAAAGCTGTGATCTAGAACCGTTAAAAGCCCATAACTTTCTTAAGAATTAAGAGAACTCAATGAAATTTTCAGTTATTGTAGATTGAAGCAATCTGAAACAAATATGAAACAATCTTACTTGGATGACCTGAAATTAAAGCATATAATTAGTTAGTTATCTAATTGTAGCTAATTACAAAATTCAATGAGTAGATCTAAACATCTATCCATTTCTTAAGAAAAGATAAACTTTTTTAAAATTGCCTAAGTGTCCAAATAACATTCACACAATAATCCACAATATAACATAATTTTTAAATCTCATTTTCATGCATTTCTGGGCCAAATGGAAGGAATTTAGTGTTTAACGCCTGTAAATTAATGGCCATTTAAATCAACTAGTGAGTGGGTTTTAGTGGAATGCGGTGGATTGGAACGTTGCGGTTTGCTGTGAAGTCGGTATGAAAAATACAGCTAGTTCATACATTTTTTTTGGACCCCATTTTGAAACATGAAAATATTATTAAAGCCTCCATAAAAACCAACTTTTAATATAAAAATAAACTGTGTACCTTTTTTTCTCCCCTACGCAAAATCCTTCCCGTTATCGGCGCTCACAGCTTTTGAAGGTGATTTTTAAATTACTCTAGATAATAAATAATCTAGCGTAATTTAAAAATACCTTCATTAATGAAATGTCGGAGCGATTTTTCTTCCGCAACGAAATCGCCCGACATGGATCGATTTGCCCAGTTTGTAGAAAAATGGCGCTTTAAGCCCACCCCCCTCTGAAAGGCGCCAAAGTCACGCACACGGGGAGCGGCAGAAATGCAGCGCTGCTCAAGGTAAGTTTTGTAACATACCTAGAGCTACAGAGTGGAAACAGGCCCTTCATCCCATCGAATCCACGCCGACCAGCGATCCCCGCACACACTAACACTATCCTTCACACACCGGGAACGACTAACATTTACACCAAGCCAATTAACCTACAAACCCTGCACGTCTTTGGAGTGCGGGAGGAAACCGAAGATCTCGGAGGAAACCCACGCGGGTCACGGGGAGAACGTGCAAACTCCGTACGGACAGCACCCGTAGTCGGGATGGAACCCGGGCATCTGGCGCTGTCAGGCAGCAAATTCTACCGCTGCACCACCGTGCGGCCACCAAACTTGACATCATGTTCGGCACAGGTGTTGTGGGCCGAAGGGCCTGTTCCTGCACTGCTCCTATTCTCCAAAGGCCTCCAAAGAACTAAGTATTGTACATCCGCTGGCTCGCTTTTTATACAGTACATCGCATTTTACTCTTTCCAAGATGTCCAATAAAACATGACTTCTCTTTCATAAGACCATGGTGACGTTGCCTGATCACTTTAAATCTCTCTGAGTCCCCTGCTCTAAAGTGTTTAATATCAGTTTCTAACATTTTCTCTCTGACAGATTCTCTCTGACTAACTCCCTGCTATTTTCTGCTTTCTGTCTCATTTTCTTTTTTTTTAAATGAAAGAATTGTATTTGCAATGTTTTCCAATCGAACGGAAGCTCACCTGAATCTAGCAAGTCTTGGAAAATTCAACTAATGGGCCGAGAAACATAGAAACATGGGAGATAGGTGCAGGAGGAGGCCGTTCGGCCCTTCGAGCCGGCACCGCCATTCATTGCGATCATGGCTGATCGTCCGCTATCAATAACCCGTGCCTGCCTTCTCCCCATATCCAAACTTCCTGAGGCGCAACTTCCATCATTGTTCTGCTTCTGTCAAGGGGAAGCTGTATTTCACCCTCGTTAGACCTCATCTGGACTACGCAGTTGCAGCTTGGGACCCATACACAGATAAAAACATTTCATCCATCGAACGTGTCCAAAGACAGACCGCTCGATTTGTTACTAACACCTACGAGAGAGAAGCGAGTGTCACCAAACTTCTGAATTCTCTGGGCGGGGTGGAACCCTCTCCAAGACAGACGTGAAGCTCACCGTTTGACCTGCTTGTACAAAATGTTAAATGGTCAGCTAGACATAGATCACAAGACCTACACCAACCCCAAACCAATTAGGAGCAGACGAGGGCATTCGATCCAATTTGTGGTCCCAGCCTCAAAGACAGATGTGTACAGAAATTCATTCTTTCCACGCACTATTAAAGCATGGAATAATCTCCACCAAGCCACGGTTGCCCAGCCAGATGCAACTACATTTAAAGAGGCACTTTTTTCCCAATAACCCTCTCTGGCTAAACCCCTCCCTTCACCACCTCCAGTTTAAATTCCAGTTGGAATAGTTTGGAGTCCCAAGTAACCAAGAACCAAGACTCCACCAGCCCCTAGAGCTCTATCTAACTCTCTCTTAAATCCATCCAGTGATTTGGCCTGCACTCCCCTCTGTGGCAGGGAATTCCACAAATCGGCCTGTCCCACTTGCCGATTTTGTCGGCAACTGCCGGCGACTGTCGTAGGCGTAGCAGGTCGCCGAAAAACCTGCGATCACCTACGTCACCCCGGCGACAAATTACGACAGCACCTACGTCAGGAGACGTCAAGCTACGCTCATTGGCGTCAAACCCACTGTCACCAAACATTTTACAACACGTTGAAAATTTAGCGGCAACCAGAATAATGCTACGACTTTTTGTGCGACTGAGGAGATGACTCCCGGCGAACATGTGGCGACAAACTAGTCACCTGTAGTTGCCTAAAAAATCGCCTAAGTGGGACAGGCCCCACAATTTATCTCTGGAACCACTACCTTTGAGACTTCAGAACGGCGTTCACCTGGAACTGGAGATTTTCCCGCCCACAGGCAGTGAAGAAAACTGATGGCACGTTGGCCTTCATAGCGAGAGGATTTGAGTTTAGGAGCAAGGAGGTCCGACTGCAGTTGTACAGGGCCCTTGGGGGGACCGCACTTCGAGTATCGTGTGCAGTTTCGAGACTCAAGAGATTCCCAAGATTCAAGAGAGCTTATTGTCATGTGTCCCAGATAGGACAATGAAATTTGCTTCAGAACAACAGAATATAGACGGCATGAATACAGAACAGATCAGTGTGTCCATATATCATTATATAAATATATACACACATGAATAAATAAACAGATTATGGGCTATTAATGTTCAGAGTTTTGTTTGAGTTGAGTTTAACAGCCTGATGGCTGTGGGGAAGCAGCTATTCCTGAACCTGGTTGTTGCAGTCTTCAGGCTCCTGTACCTTCTACCTGAAGGTAGCGGGGAGATGAGTGTGTGGCCAGGATGGTGTGGGTCCTTGATGATGCTGCCAGCCTTTTTGAGGCAGCGACTGCGATAGATCCCCTCGATGGTAGGGAAGTCAGAGCTGAGGGAGGACATTCTTGCAATTGAGGGAGTGCAGCATAGGTTCACCAGGTTAATTCCCGGGATGACGAGACTGACATATGATGAAAGAATGGATCGACTGGACTTGCGTTCACTGGAATTTAGAAGGATATAGAACCATCTAAAATTCTTAAGGGACAGGCTAGACGCGGGAAAAATGTTCCCGATGTTGGGGGAGTCCAGAACCAGGGGGTCACAGTTTAAAAATAAGGGGCAGATCATTTACAGTAGGACTGAGATGAGGAGAAACGTTTTCACCCAGAGAGTTGTGAATCTGTGGAATTCAGTGGAAGCCAATTCACTGGAGCTGAATAGAACTCTTACAAAATAGCGGAGTCAGGGGATATGGGGAGAAGGCAGGAACGGGGTAATGATTGTGGATGATCAGCCATGATCACATTGAATGGCGGTGCAGGCTCGAAGGGCCGAATGGCCTCCTCCTGCGCCTGTTGTCTATGTTTCACAGTGCCAATATTCGTTCAGTGTTTTGGAGGCATGAGGCGGGAACTTGCAATGGGTCGATCGGAAGAGTCTGTTTATGGGGGAGGCGAGGAAATGTGTAGGAAGGAACTGCAGGTGCTGGTTTAAACCGAAGATAGACACAAAAAAATGAAGGGGTAACTCAGCGGGACAGACAGCATCTCTGAAGAGAAGAAATCTCTCATTTCCCTCTCCTCTGGCTCTCAGTCTGAAGAAGGGTCTCAAGCCGAAACGTCGCCTATCTCCTTCGCTCCTTAGATGCTGCTGCACCCGCTGAGTTTCTCCAGCCTTTTGTGTACTATGGATGAGGTGAGTTGAGTGTAGTCTATTGTCACGTGTATCGAGGTACAGTGTTGTGTGCTAACCAGCCAGCGGAAAGACAATACATGATTACAATCGGGCCGTCCACAGGGTACAGATGCATGATTGTCCTATAAGATCTGATCAAAGAGAGTCTGTGGGTTTCAATAAGCAATAGACAATAGACAATGGGTGCAGGAGGAGGCCATTCGACCCATCGAGCCAGCACCGCCATTCAATGTGATTATGGCTGATCATCCCCAATCAGTACCCCGTTCCTGCCTTCTCCCCATGTCCCCTGACTCCGCTATCTTTAAGAGCCCTATCTAGCTCTCTCTTGAAAGCATCCAGAGAACCGGCCTCCACCGCCCTCTGAGGCAGAGAATTCCACAGACTCACCACTCTCTGTGAGAAAAAGTGTTTCCTTGTCTCCGTTCTAAATGGCTTACCCCTTATTCTTAAACGGTGGCCCCTGGTTCTGGACTCCCCCAACATCGGGAACATGTTTCCTGCCTCTAGCGTGTCCAAACCCTTAACAATTAAGGCACATGAGGAGTGATGTTATGGATGAGTTGTGATGGAGCAGAATCGATCTACTCTGCCATTCAATCATGGCTGATCTATCTCTACCTCCTAACCCCATTCTCCTGCCTTCTCCCCATAACCTCTGACACACGTCCTAATCAAGAATCTATCTAAGGTATACAAAAGGCTGGAGAAACTCAGCGGGTGCAGCAGCATCTAAGGAACAAAGGAGATAGGCGACATTTCGGGCCGAAACCCTTCTTCAGACGGCAAGAATCCATCTATTTGCCTTAAGGATGTTGATCATTTTCAAGTGCATTAAGTTGGATGAGTCCCCAAGGCTTGAGTTGGCACAGCGGTAGAGTTTCAGCCTCACAGCGCCAGAGACCCGGGTTCGATCCTGACTACGGGTGCTGTCTGTACGGAGTTTGTACGTTCTCCCTGTGACCTGCGGGGGTTTTCTCCGGGTGCTCCGGTTTCCTCCCGCACTCTAAAGACGTGCAGGTTTGTAGGTTAATTGGCTTTGGTAAAATTGTAAATTGTCCCCTAGTGTGTGTGTGTAGGATAGTGTTACTGTGCGGGGGGGGGGGGGTTGCCAGTCAGTACGGACTCGGTGGGCCGAAGGGTCTGATTCTGCAAAGTCTACAGTTTACAGCCTGACTCCAGTGGTAAGTGGAAGGTGGTTCTTAAGGACAGGATCAAGCGGCAGTAGAGATAGAGACATAGAAACATAGAAATTAGGTGCAGGAGTAGGCCATTCGACCCTTCGAGCCTGCACCGCCATTCAATGTGATCATGGCTGATCATCCAACTCAGTATCCCGTACCTGCCTTCTCTCCATACCCCCTGATCCCCTTAGCCACAAGGGCCACATCTAACGCCTTCTTAAATATAGCCAATGAACTGGCCTCAACTACCCTCTGTGGCAGAGAGTTCCAGAGACCCACCACTCTATGTGTGAAAAAAGTCCTTCTCATCTCGGTCCTAAAGGATTTCCCCCTTATCCTTAAGCTGTGACCCCTTGTCCTGGACCTCCCCAACATCGGGAACAAAGTCAAAGTCAAACAAACTTTATTGTCATTTAGAAATACATTGATATATGCAGTTCCAAACGAAATTACGTTGCATTTGGCTCCCTGTGCAACACAATAAATTAACCGAAGGATAGGCATGTATGAAAAGGATAAATAGACAATGGTGGCAGCCCATTACATGGCATTCAGGAGTCTGACGGCTCGTGGGAAGAAGCTGTTGCAGAACCTTGATGTTCTGCTCCTTATGCTGCGATATCTTTTGCCCGAGGGCAGCAGAGTGAACAGTCCGTGATGGAGATGTGTGGGGTCTTTTATAATACTGCTGGCCTTAGACACGCAACGTTTGGTCGCAATATCCCCGATTGAGGGGAGAGAGGTCCCGATGATTTTTTCCGCTGTCCTCACCACTCTCTGCACAGACTTCCAGTCGGAGGCTCTACAGTCCCCAAACCAGACAGAGATACAGCTGGTCAAAATACTCTCTATGGTGCCCCTGTAGAAAGTGGTGAGGATGGGATGGGGGAGATGAGCTCTTCTCATCCGCCGCAGAAAGTGCAGCCGCTGCTGCGCTCTCTTAACAGTTGATGAGATGTTAGTCGACCAGGTCAGACTGTTAGTGATCTGCACCCCCAGGAACTTTGTGCTACTGACCACCTCCACATCGCTCTCATTGATGTGAAGTGGTGTGGGGCTGTGCCGGGTTTTCCTGAAGTCGACGATGACCTCCTTTGTTTTTTCGACATTCAGGATCAGGTTGTTCGTATTGCACCAGTCCACCAGTTGTTTCACCTCCTCCCTGTAAGCCAGCTCATTGTCGTCCCTGATGAGGCCCACCACTGTTGTGTCATCTGCGTACTTCATGATGTGGTTTGTACTAAACCTGGCACAACAGTCGTGAGTCATCAGGGTGAACAGCAGTGGACTCAGGACACAGCCCTGAGGGGAGCCGGTGCTCAGAGAGATGGTGTTGGAGGTGTTATTTCCAACCCTCACAGACTGGGGTCTGTCAGTGAGGAAGTCCAGTAGCCAGTTACACATGGGGGTGCCGAGGCCCAATGGAACCAGTTTGCTTATCAGGTGCTGGGGGATAATGGTGTTGAATGCTGAACTGAAATCCACGAACAGCATTCACACATAGGTGTTTTTCTCCTCTAAATGTTCCAGGCTCAGATGGAGCACGGAGGATATAGCGTCCTCTGTGGAGCGGTTTGGCCTGTAAGCAAACTGGTATGGGTCGAGTGTGGAGGGGAGTCTGGAGGTGATGTGGTCCCTGACCAGCCTCTCGAAGCACTTCATCATTATGGGGGTGAGTGCTACAGGGCGGTATTCATTGAGACATTGTATGTTGGATTTTTTTGGCACAGGTATGATAGTGGCAGTCTTGAAACATAATGGGACGACAGCCTGGTTCAGCGAGGTGTTAAATATGTCCGTAAGGACATGTGCCAGCTGATCAGCACATTCCCTGAGCACCCGCCCTGGTATGTTATCAGGGCCTGCCGCCTTTCGCGCGTTCACTCCTTTTAGGGACCTCCGAACATCCACTATGTCAAGACTGAGTGCCTTTTCCTCACAATGAGGAATACCTTTGCTTGCAGGTGTGTTATTTAGTGCCTCGAACCGACCAAAATAGTTGTTGAGTTCATTGAGGAACTCAATGTTGTCATCTTCCCGCATCGAGCCTGTCCAACTCCTTGAGAATTTTGATAGTCAACAAGGAATCTGTGAATGGGAAATAGTGTCTCATGAATCTTAGTTTCAGTTTAAGGGCCTGTCCCACTTGGGCGACCTGGTCCGCGAGTTCTGGCGAGTTTGCCCTCGACTCATACTCGCGGCAAGGTCGACGCGAGGTCGTAGGATTCCTTCGTAACTCTACTTCATGCTCGAGAGTGGTCTCCGCGTACTCGAGGCCTCAGCTAGGTCATGGCGGTTTTCCAAAATGTTAAAAAATTCCCCTCGAGTAAAAAAAGGTCGCCATGGAAAAAGATCTATACTTTTTTTACTCGTAGATTTAGTCGTAGTAGGTCGGCATGTTAGTCGTAGATAATCGAGGGTAGTCGAAGGTAGTCTTCATCATAGTGGAAGGGAGGTTGAAGGAGGTCGCTTTCACTCTCCACTATTCGGTGTCCAATTTTCCCGAAGTTAGTCCTAGCAAGTTGAAGCTAGTCTTCAACATAGTCAAAGGAGGTCTTCAACATGTCATTTTTTTCAAACTCTTCTAAACTCGCCAATTAGGTCGCCCAAGTGAGATACAGTGCGTCTCCATAGCGACCGGCAATCTACCTCTCCCTTTAGTTTAATTTAGTTTTGGAGATACTGCGGGGTAAACAGGCGCTGACCAGCATGGGCAGAGGTCCTGGGGCCTGTCCCTCCCCCACACGTTTTGTGACCAGGGCTCTACAGCCAGTTCCCAGGTCGAGAAAACTAATTTTTTTTAAAATGCAGGCCGGATGATTTTGGGTTAGGGGCCGGATCTGGCCCGTGGGCCGTAGGTTGCCGACCCCTGCCCTAGATGTCAGACCTAATTGAGTTGTCGTTCCCCCCCCCCCCCCCTCCCCCCCCCCCACGTTTGAAAAACGATTACCGCCCACGGTTTATATCAAACCCAATTAACCTACAAACCCGCACATCTTCGGAGTGTGGGAGGAAACCGGAGCTTCCCGGAGAAAACCCACGGGAAGAACGTACAAACTCCGTACAGACAGAGAGTGGTGCGTTCTCTGGAACTCTCTGCCACGGAGGGTAGTTGAGGCCAGTTCATTGGCTATATTTAAGAGGGAGTTAGATGTGGCCCTTGTGGCTAAGGGGATCAGAGGGTATGGAGAGAAGGCAGGTACGGGATACTGAGTTGGATGATCAGCCATGATCATATTGAATGGTGGTGCTGGATCGAAGGGCCGAATGGCCTACTCCTGCACCTAATTTCTATGTTTCTATGTTTAGACAAGCACCCATAGTCAGGATCGAACCGGGGTCTCCGGCGCTGCCAGGCGGCAACTCTACCCCTGCGCCCAAAGTGCTGAGCTCGACACCATCCCATCACAAACTAGGCCACGGGCCACAGTCTCCCCAGCCCCTGACAAGACCAAATTCCCGTGCTTCCTCTGATATCTGTTGAAGCGTTGATTGCAGTGGAATGCCGGGCTGTGGCAAGACAATGGACAACAGGTGCAGGAGTAGGCCATTCGGCCCTTTGAGCCAGCACCGCCATTCAATATGATCATGGCTGATCATCCAACTCAGTATCCCGTACCTGCCTTCTCTCCATACCCTCTGATCCCCTTAGCCACAAGGGCCACATCTAACTCCCTCTTAAATATAGCCAATGAACTGGCCTCAACTACCCTCTGTGGCAGAGAGTTCCAGAGACTCACCACTCTCTGTGTGAAAAAAGTCCTTCTCATCTCGGTCCAAAAGGATTTCCCCCTTATCCTTAAGCTGTGACCCCTTGTCCTGGACCTCCCCAACATCGGGAACAATCTTCCTGCATCTAGCCTGTCCAACCCCTTAAGAATTCTGATAGTCAACAAGGAATCTGTGAATGGGAAATAGTGTCTCATGAATCTTAGTTTCAGTTTGATCATTCAATGTGATCACGGCTGATCATCCCCAATCAGTACCCCGTTCCTGCCTTCTCCCCATATCCCCTGACTCCACTACCTTTAAGAGCCCTATCTAGCTCTCTCTTGAAAGCATCCAGAGAACCGCCGTCTGAGGCAGAGAATTCCACAGACTCACAACTCTCTGTGAGAAAAAGTGTTTCCTCGTCTCCGTTCTAAATGGCTTACCCCTTATTCTTAAACTGTGTGGCCCCTGGATCTGGACTCCCCCCAACACCGGGAACACGTTTCCTGCCTCTAGCGTGTCCAAACCCTTAATAATCTTCCAAGACCTGTTCCTCCCACAAACGCTCACCCTGCCTTGTGTCAGTGGCAGCCATTCAATAGCTGAAGAAGTAATCTTGTGATCGGGATTGACTTCCTATTGCTGTATTCTGCACACAAAGACTAATCTTATTTGGGGACTAATGCGCGAACACAAATCGAGCTTCTCACCGGGATCAGGAAACTATGCAATAAAATAGATTATTTCTTACACTGACCTAGAAGCCACAGTGGATTTCGTTAAGGGCAGTGTTTTTAAAAAAAAAAAAGTAACCATATACCCTAGCAACTGCATTTAATAAATATAAAATATTGATAGGAAAAAACGATATGGATACCTTGACAGCAAGAGTTAGGAATACTTTTTCAGCTGCCTCCAAGCCAATGCAGCTGAGAGATGTATAATACAGAGTTATAACCTGTGCAGACATTGAGCAGACTCCATGTCATTGAAGTCATTTATTCAGCTTGCTGTAAAAACAAAAGGAATGGCAAATAAATATGTGCAGGTTTGTTGTTTCCCAAGAAACCCGCTGCCAGAGAACTTCTCGGTGACCCCCTGACGTAGTCCCGGGCCAACACTAAAAGACCCATCACTCAACACAAAGGCTCACCCGCCTGGCTACATGTTCCTCATTGCCTGCCGTCATCTCTCTCCCCCCCCCCCATCCCCCCCCCTCTCCCCTCCTCCCATCCGCCTCACAAGCAATGGGGATGGGAGGAGGAGAGAGGAGGGGACGGGAAGGGGAGGGGGGGGGAGAGAAATCAGCTGCAGATATTTAAAGTTTTTTTTTCCCCCCCTCTGCATCGGAGGATTACAGTAAATTGCCGGCATCTTGACACTGTACAGGACACCAGGCTGCTTATTACTGCTGCCTTGTTTCTGCCTTCACTCAGGCCTAATTAAAACCAGTCGCCGGCCAGTGTTCCAGCCATCACTCCTCACAGACCCCACTTCATCTGCGGGGTGATTTTAACTACCAGCGAGCGGTTTGTCTGCCCCTTATTCCCCAAATGCCACAATGCCCCGTACACCAGGTGATTTGTAACACAGATTCCACCGGCTTAACTCGCATCAGCCAAAAAAGCTTTTTTCCCCCCCAAAGGTAGACAAAATTGCTGGAGAAACTCAGCGGGTGCGGCAGCATCTATGGAGCGAAGGAAATGGGCGACGTTTCGGGCCATCTCCTTCGCTGAGTTTCTCCAGCAATTTTAACCATATAACCATATAACAATTACAGCACGGAAACAGGCCTTCTCGGCCCTTCCAGTCCGTGCCGACCATTTATTTTCCCCAAGTCCCATCTACCTGCACTCAGACCATACCCCTCCATTCCCTTCCCGTCCATATACCTATCCACTTTACTTTTAAATGTTAAAATCGATCCTGCCTCCACCACTTCTGCTGGAAGATCATTCCACACAGCCACCACTCTCTGAGTAAAGAAGTTCCCCCTCATGTTACCCCTAAACTACTGTCCCTTAATTTTGTCTACCTTCGATTTTCCAGCATCTGCAGTTCCTTGAGTATAGGAGGATTTGAGTATAGGAGCAGGGAGGTTCTACTGCAGTTGTACAAAACCTTGGTGAGACCACACCTGGAGTATTGCGTACAGTTTTGGTCTCCTAATCTGAGGAAAGACATTCTTGCCATAGAGGGAGTACAGAGAAGGTTCACCAGACTGATTCCTGGGATGGCAGGACTTTCATGTGACGATGATGAGGAAAACATTCTTCACACAGAGAGTGGTGAGTCTCTGGAATTCTCTGCCAGTAGTTGAGGCCAGCTCATTGGCTATATTTAAGAGGGAGTTAGATGTGGCACTTGTGGCTAAAGGGATCAGGGGGTATGGAGAGAAGGCAGGTACGGGATACTGAGTTGGATGATCAGCCATGATCACATTGAATGGCGGCGCAGGCTCGAAGGGCTGAAAAGCCTACTCCTGCACCTATTTTTCTATGTTTCTATGAAAGACTGGATAGACTCGGCTTGTACTCGCTAGAATTTAGAAGATTGAGGGGGGATCTTATAGAGACTTACAAAAATTCTTAACGGGTTGGACAGGTTAAATGCATGAAGATTGTTCCTGATGTTGGGGAAGTCCAGAACAAGGGGTCACAGCTTAAGAATCAGGGGGAGGTCTTTTAGGACCGAGATGAGAATGTTTTTTTTTCACACAGAGAGTGGTGGGTCTGTGGAATTCTCTGCCACAGAAAGTAGTTGAGGCCAGTTCATTGGCTGTATTTAAGAGGGAGTTAGATGTGGCTAAAGGGACCAGGGGGTATGGAGAGAAGGCAGGTACGGGATACTGAGTTGGATGATCAGCCGTGATCACATTGAATGGCGGTGCAGGCTCGAAGGGCCGAATGGCCTACTCCTGCACCTAATTTCTATGTTTCTATGTTTCTATGTTTCCTTCTTGTCTATTTGAGCTTTTTTTACAAAGGGTTTATTTCATATGTTTATTAAAGAGAACCACACAGCCCTCGCTGTAACACTGTGATACTGTCAACTGCCTCACTGTCAAACCTCTAACACTGATACACCCCTCACTGTAACTCTGCTTAGTTTGATGTAGTTTATTGTCACGTGTACCGAGGTACAGTGAAAAGCTTTTTCAAGTCAAGTCAAGAGGCGTGCTAACCAGTCAGCGGAAAGCCAATACATGATTACAATCGAGCCGTCCTCAATATCCAGATACATGATAAAGAGGAATAACGTTTAGTGCGAGGTAAAGCCAGTAAAGTCCGATTAAAGATAGTCCGAGGGTCTCCAATGAGGTAGATAGTAGTTCAGGACTGCTCTCTGGTTGTGGTAGGATGGTTCAGTTGCCTGATAACAGCTGGGAAGAAACTGATCCTAAATCTGGAGGCGTGCGTGCGTTTTCACACTTCTGTTCCTTTTGCCCGATGGGAGAGGGGAGAAGAGGGAGTGGCCAGGGGTGCGACTGGTCCTTGATGATGCTGCCGGCCTGGCCGAGGCAGCGTGAGGTGTAGATGGAGTCGGTGGAAGGGAGGTCGGTTTGCGCGTGACGGTCTGGGCTGCGTCCACAATTCTCTGCAACTTCTCGCGGTCTTGGATGGAGCCGTTCCCAAACCGAGCTGTGATGCATCGCCATAAAATGCTCTCGACGGCGCATCTGTAGAAGCTGGTGGGAGTTGAAGGGGACGTGCAGAATTCCCGAAGCGTTTTGAGGAAGTAGAGGCGTCGGTGTGCTTTGTGTGATGCTGCCTGACCTGCTGAGTTGCTCCAGTACCTTGTGTCGATCCTCTAATGGTGTTTAGCCGTGTTAAACGCAGTGGGTGAATGCAAATCATTGCTACACTTGAGGGGGAGATATTCCACTGAATCGATCGTTAGAGTTGTATAGGACACCCACAACACCCTGGCCACTCGCTCATCTCACCACTGTCATCGGAGCCTGAAAACTGTAACGTCCAGGTTCAGGAACAGCTTCTTCCCTACAGCCATCAGGCTATTAAACACTACAACCTAAGTTGGTGGCAGATTATGAAAAGGGGAGATGCAACGAGACCTGGGTGTCATGGTACACCAGTCATTGAAAGTAGGCATGCAGGTGCAGCAGGCAGTGAAGAAAGGAAATGGTATGTTAGCATTCATAGCAAAAGGATTTGAGTATAGGAGCAGGGAGGTTCTACTTCAGTTGTACAGGGTTTTGGTGAGACCACACCTGGAGTATTGCGTACAGTTCTGGTCTCCAAATCTGAGGAAAGACATTCTTGCCATAGAGGGGGTTCAGAGAAGGTTCACCAGACTGATTCCTGGGATGTCGGGACTTTCATATGAGGAAAGACTGGATAGACTCGGCTTGTACTCGCTGGAATTTAGAAGATTGAAGGGGGATCTTATAGAAAATTACAAAATTCTTAAGGGGTTTGGACAAGCTAGATGCTGGAAGATTGTTCCCGATGTTGGGGGAGTCCAGAACAAGGGGTCACAGTCTAAGGATAAGGGGGAATTCCTTTTAGGACCGAGATGAGGAAAACATTCTTTACACAGAGAGTGGTGGGTCTCTGGAATTCTCTGCCACAGAAGGTCGTTGAGGCCAGTTCATTGGCTATATTCAAGAGGGAGTTAGATGTGGCCCTTGTGGCTAAAGGGATCAGGGGGTATGGAGAGAAGGCAGGTACGGGATACTCACTTGGATGATCAGCCATGATCATATTGAATGGCGGTGCAGGCTCGAAGGGCCGAATGGCCTACTCCTGTTCCTATTTTCCATGTTTCTATGAAAGACTGGATAGGCTCGTCTAGTACTCGCTAGAATTTAGGAGATTGAGGGGGGGATCTTATAGAGACTTACAAAATTCTTAAGGGGTTGGACAGGCTAGATGCAGGAAGATTGTTCCCGATGTTGGGGAAGTCCAGAACAAGGGGTCACAGCTTAAGGATCAGGGGGAGGTCTTTTAGGACCGAGATGAGAATTTTTTTTTTCACACAGAGAGTGGTGGGTCTGTGGAATTCTCTGCCACAGAAAGTAGTTGAGACCAGGTCATTGGCTGTATTTAAGAGGGAGTTCGATGTGGCTAAAGGGACCAGGGGGTATAGAGAGAAGGCAGGTACGGGATACTGATTCAATGGACAATAGGTGCAGGAAACATCATGTCTCCGGAGATGCTGCCTGCCCCGCTGAGTTACTCCGGCATTTTGTGTCCATGATCTTTTAAAGTTGTTTGCTCCAAACCATTACATGTGAGTTTGGGAGGAGCCTCAGATCCCCTTCAAGATAAACACCAACGCAAACTGTCACTGAAAAATGGTGAAGGTTTCCTCAGAGGGCTGGAGCCAATCACGCTTTCAAATTGCATTTCCTGGCGAGGCCTGATTGCAGGGAGCACGGCCATGACCCAGAGCTCTGGTGGAGGCTAAAGAGGAACGTACGGTTCTTTTAAAACGTGGCAGCGTTCCCGACTGTTTCACCCCACTGTTGAACACCGGCGCCGTGTCCTAGCGGTAGAGATGCTGCCTCGCTGCGCCAGAGACCCGGGTTCAAGAGGCAATAGACAATAGGCGCAGGAGTAGGCCATTCAGCCCTTCGAGCCAGCACCGCCATTCAATGTGATCACGGCTGATCATCCACAATCAGTACCCCGTTCCTGCCTTCTCCCCATATCCCCTGACTCCGCTATCTTTAAGAGCCCGATCTAGCTCTCTCTTGAAAGTATCTCGAACCGCCCTGTGAGGCAGAGAATTCCACAGACTCACCACTCTCTGTGAGGAAAAGTGTTTCCTCCTTACTGCAGCAATCACACAGCACACCACCGAGTCAAACCAGCATCTGTAGATGGTCTCGATCCGAGACGTCACCCATTCCTTCTCTCCAGAGATGCTGCCTGTCCCGCTGTGTTACAATAGACAATAGGTGCAGGAGTAGGCCATTGGGCCCTTCGAGCCAGCACCACCATTCAATGTGATCATGGCTGATCATCCACAATCAGTATCCCGTTCCTGCCTTCTCCCCATATCCCCTGACTCCGCTATCTTTAAGATCCCTATCTAGCTCTCTCTTGAAAGCATCCAGAGAACCAGCCTCCACTGCTCTCTGAGGCAGAGAATTACACAGACTCACAACTCTCTGTGAGGAAAAGTGTTTCCTCGTCTCCATTCTAAATGGCTTAGCCCTTATTCTTAAACTGTGGCCCCTGGTTCTGGACTCCCCCAACATCGGGAACATGTTTCCTGCCTCTAGCGTGTCCAAACCCTTAATAATCTTATATGTTTCAATGGGATCCCCTCTCATCCTTCTAAACTCCAGAGTGTACAAGCCCAGCCGCTCCATTCTCTCAGCATATGACAGTCCCGCTATCCCGGGAATTAACCTTGTAAACCTACGCTGCACTCCCTCAATAGCAAGAATGTCCTTCCTCAAATTAGGGGACCAAAACTGCACACAATACTCCAGGTGTGGTCTCACTAGGGCCCTGTACAACTGCAGAAGGACCTCTTTGCTCCTATACTCAACTCCTCTTGTTATAAAGGCCAACATGAAGGCCATTCGCTTTCTTCACTGTTTCTTCTTGTTTCGGCCTATCCTTGTACGAAGCCTGTTGAGGGACTTCCAGGTCTTCCGGTCACACCTGTGACCAGGTGGGAGCAGTTCCTTGGTTGGGATTGGGCACCTTTATGTGGTGTTGGTTTTCATTGCATTTCCTTTGCCACAAGGACAGTCTGGCTGCTTGAGGAGACGGTGGCCGATTAGGAAAAGAGGAGATGCAGCGAGACCTGGGTGTCATGGTACACCAGTCATTGAAAGTAGGCATGCAGGTGCAGCAGGCAGTGAAGAAAGCGAATGGTATGTTAGCTTTCATAGCAAAAGGATTTGAGTATAGGAGCAGGGAGGTTCTACTTCAGTTGTACAGGGTCTTGGTGAGGACACACCTGGAGTATTGCGTACAGTTCTGGTCTCCAAATCTGAGGAAGGACATTATTGCCGTAGAGGGAGTACAGAGAAGGTTCACCAGACTGATTCCTGGGATGTCAGGACTGTCTTATGAAGAAAGACTGCATAGACTCGGTTTATACTCTCTAGAATTTAGGAGATTGAGAGGGGATCTTATAAAAACTTACAAAATTCTTACAGAATTGGATTGGGTTGGACAGGCTAGATACAGGAAGATTGTTCCCGATGTTGGGGAGGTCCAGGACAAGGGGTCACGGCTTAAGGATAAGGGGGAAATCCTTTAGAACCGAGATGAGAAGTACTTTTTTCACACACAGAGTGGTGGGTCTCTGGAACTCTCTGCCACAGAGGGTGGTTAACCATATAACCATATAACAATTACAGCACGGCAACAGGCCTTCTCGGCCCTTCCAGTCCATGCCGACCATTTATTTTTCCCTAGTCCCATCTACCTGCACTCAGACCATACCCCTCCATTCCCGTCCCGTCCATATACCTATCCACTTTACTTTTAAATGTTAAAATCGATCCTGCCTCCACCACTTCTGCTGGAAGCTCATTCCACACAGCCACCACTCTCTGAGTAAAGAAGTTCCCCCTCATGTTACCCTTAAGTTGAGGCCAGTTCATTGACTATATTTAAGAGGGAGTTAGATGTGGCCCTTGTGGCTAAGGGGATCAGAGGGTATGGAGAGAAGGCAGGTACAGGATACTGAGTTGGATGATCAGCCATGATCATATTGAATGGCGGTGCAGGCTCGAAGGGCCGAATGGCCTACTCCTGCACCTAGTTTGTATGTTTCTATGTGACGGGGCTAGACTGTGTGGAGGAAACTCGATGGGCCGAAGAGCCTGATTCCGCGCTGTATCTCTCCAAACTAAAGATGGTGGTTCTTGCGTAGACTGGGCACCACCCTCGAGGATGAGGCTGTATAAGGCAGCGGAATCTTCCAACGTTAGATGAGGCTGTTTTGTGGTCTGAGAGAGAGAGAGAGAGAGAGAGAGATGATTGGGTTTGCTGTCTCTGGAGATTAGAAGAATACGAAGTGACCTCATTGAAACATACAGAATTCTCCCAGACTTGGTGGAGTAAAGAGCAGACGAGTGTCCAGACACACCAGCAGGCATTTAGTACAAAATAACCAATGGAGACAGAAGGAGACTCGAGAGTTTAGTTTAGTTTGGTTCAGAGGAACAGCGTGGAAACAGGCCCTTTGTCCCAGAGAGTCCGCGCCCATCCCCGCTCACTAACACTATCTTACACACATTGGGTAGCAATGTTACAAAATTTTGCGATTTACAAAATCAAGTCTGCAATTTATCCCATCAGATAAAGCATAAAAAGAAGTTTAATTTGACACCTAATTCACTTTCATATCTTCAGTATTAAGAAAGTTATGGCCATTTTCATACTCGGAAATTAGCATCTTGCTCCCCATTGCCTTTCAATTGACTTAACTCAAAAGCTGTGATCTAGAACAGTCAAAAGCCCATAACTTTCTTAAAGATTAAGAGAACTCAATGACATTTTCAGTTATTATAGATTGAAGCATTCTGAAACAAATATGAAACAATCTTACTTGGATGACCTGAAATTAAAGCATATAATTAGTTAGTTATCTAATTGTAGCTAATTACAAAATTCAATGAGTAGATCTAAACATCTATCCATTTCTTAAGAAAAGATAAACTTTTTTTAAATTGCCTAAGTGTCCAAATAACATTCACACAATAATCCACAATATAACATAATTTTTAAATCTCATTTTCATGGATTTCTGGGCCAAATGGAAGGAATTTAGTTTTTAATGCCTGTAAATTAATGGCCATTTAAATCAACTAGCAAGTGGGTTTTAGTGGAATGCGGTGGATTGGAACGTTGCGGTTTGCGGGTGAAGTCGGGAGGAAAAATACTGTTGGTTCATATATTTTTTTGGACCCCATTTCGCAACATGAAAATGTGATTAAAGCCTCCATAAAAACCAACTTTTAATATAAAAATAAACTGTGTACCTTTTTTTCTCCCCTACGCAAAATCCTTCCCGTTGTCGGCGCTCACAGCTTTTGAAGGTGATTTTTAAATTACTTTAGTTAATAAATAAACTAGTGTAATTTAAAAATACCTTCATGAATGAAATGTCGGAGCGATTTTTCTTCCGCAACGAAATCGCCCGACATGGATCGATTTTCCCAGTCTGTAGAAAAACGGCACTTTAAGCCCGCCCCCCTCTGAAAGGCGCCAAAGTCACGCACACGGGGAGCGGCAGAACTGCAGCGCTGCTCAAGGTAAGTTTTGTAACATACCTACAATTGGGGACAATTTACAATCTTACCGAAGCCAATTAACCTGCAAACCTGCACGTCTTTGGAGTGTGGGAGGAAACCGGAGCACCCGGAGAAAACCCACGCAGGTCACGGGGAGAGAACGTACAAACTCCGTACAGGCAGCGCCCGTAGTCGGGATCGGACTCGGGACTCAGGCGCTGTAAGGCGGCAACTCTGCCGCGTCGCCACCGTGACGCCCCAGAACAAGATCGTGCTTGTTGAGATGGTCGAGGCTTCCATGATCTCCTCTGAACTCCATCCACGCCAGTCCCGTCAAATGCTGTAGCTTCTACACCTTTGCAGCACGGTGTGTAGTTCTGCTCAGCCCAATCTAGGAAAGAGGTGTACAAAATCACGAGAGGAATAGACCGGTTAGATGCACACAGTCTCTTGCCCAGAGTAGGGGAATCGAGGACCAGAGGACACGGGTTCAAGGTGAAGGGGAAAAGATTTAATCGGAATCTGAGGGGCAACTTTTCCACACAGAGGGTGGTGGGTGTATGGAACAAGCTGTCAGAGGAGGTCGCTGAGGCTGGGACTATCCCAACGTTTAAGAAACAGTTGTACAGGTACATGGATAGGACAGGTTTGGAGGGATAAGGGCCAATTGCAGACAGGTGGGACTAGTGTAGGTGGGATACATTTGTACGTTCTCCCCGTGACCTCGTGGGTTTTCTCCGGGTGCTCCGATTTCCTCCCGCACTCCAAAGACGTGCAGGTTTGTAGGTTAGACAAAAAGCTGGAGAGACTCAGCGGGTGCAGCAGCATCTAAGGAGCGACGTTTCGGGTCGAGACCCTTCTTCAGACTCGATCCTCCAGCATCTGCAGTTCCTTCTTTAACAACAAAGGTTTGTAGGTTAATTGGCTTCGGTAAAAATTGTAAATTGTCCCCTAGTGTGCGGGTGTGTGTGTGTGGGATAGTGTTAGTGAGTGAGGATCGCTGGTGGGCAAGTTGGGCCGAAGGGCCTGTTTCCACACGGATTCACTCTATAACTCTGGCGTGGGTGCAGAGGAGGGTCACCAGGAGTAGAGGGCATTGACTCTAAGGAGAGGTTGGATTAATTTCTCTGGAACATCAGAAGTTGAGGCAAGACCTCCAGAAGTGTAATAACTGGAACATCCATGGGCAGCGTGCAAATGGAGTCAATGGAAGGAAGGTTGGCTTGTGTGTGATGGTCTTGGCTGCGTCCACAGTTCTCTTCAATTTCTTGCGGTCTTGGATGGAGCTGTTCCAAGAGCCTCTGTCGCAGACACCAAGGTGCAGGGAAATTCCTTGTTCATATTCATCTGATGTCTATTGTCGGATGTCTATTGTCTACATTTAGTTTAACGATACAGCGCGGAAACAGGCCCTTCGGCCCACCGGGTCCATGCCGACCATCGATCCCCGCACACTATCACCGTCCCACACACACTAGGGACATTTTTTCACATTTACACCAAGCCAGTTAACCTACAAACCTGTACGTCTTTGGAATGTGGGAGGAAACCGGAGATAGAAACATAGAAACATAGAAATTAGGTGCAGGAGTAGGCCATTCGGCCCTTCGAGCCTGCACCACCATTCAATGTGATCATGGCTGATCATCCAACTCAATATCCCGTACCTGCCTTCTCTCCATACCCTCTGATCCCCTTTAGCCACAAGGGCCACATCTAACTCCCTCTTAAATATAGCCAATGAACTGGCCTCAACTACCCTCTGTGGCAGAGAGTTCCAGAGGCCCACCACTCTCTGTGTGAAAAAAGTCCTTCTCATCTCGGTCCTAAAGGATTTCCCCCTTATCCTTAAGCTGCGACCCCTTGTCCTGGACCTCCCCAACATCGGGAACAATCTTCCTGCATCTAGCCTGTCCAACCCCTTAAGAAAGTCCTCGGAGATCTCGGAGAAAAACCCACGCAGGTCATGGGGAGAGCGTGCAAATTCCGTACAGTCAAGCGCCCGTGGTCGGGATGGAACCCGGGTCTCTGGCGCTGCATTCGCTGTAAGGCAGCGACTCTACCGCTGCGCCACCGTGACCGCCTGAAAATACACAATAATTGTGAAAACCAACCTCCCTTCCGTTGACTCCATCCCCACCTCACGCTGCCTCGGCAAGGCCGGCAGCATCATCAAGGACCAGTCTCACCCCCGGTCACTCTCTCTTCCCCCCTCTCCCATCGGGCAAGAGGTACAGAAGTGTGAAAACGCACGCACACCTCCAGATTCAGGGACAGTTTTGCTATTGAGGGAGTGCAGCGTAGGTTCACCAGGTTAATTCCCGGGATGACGGGACTGTCATACGCTGAGAGAATGGAGCGGCTGGGCTTGTACACTCTGGAGTTTAGAGGGGATCTCATTGAAACGTATAAGATTGTTAAGGGCTTGGACACACTAGAGGCAGGAAACATGTTCCCAATGTTGGGGGAGTCCAGAACCAGGGGCCTTCGAGCCAGCACCGCTCTTGAAAGCATCCAGCGAACCAGGGGCCACAATTTAAGAATAAGGGGTAAGCCATTTAGAACGGAGACGAGGAAACATTTTTTCTCACAGAGAGTGGTGAGTCTGTGGAATTCAGAGGGCAGTGGAGGCCGGTTCTCTGGATCCTTCCAAGAGAGAGCTAGATAGGGCTCTTAAAGATCGCGGAGTCAGGGGATATGGGGAGAAGGCAGGAACGGGGTATTGATTGTGGATGATCAGCCATGATCAAATTGAATGGTGGTGCTGGCTCGAAGGGCCGAATGGCCTACTCCTGCTCCTTGTGTATTGTCTAATGTTTCTTCCCAACTTCTTATCGAGGCAACGGTTCAGACAGTTTCTTATCAGGGCAACTGAACCATCCTATCAACAACTATGGAGCGGTCCCATCGACCTCACTGGAGACCCTCAGTCTATCTTTAATCAGACGTTACTGGACGTTATGTGCAGGAAGGAACTGCAGATGCTGGTTTAAATCGAAGGTGGACACAAAATGCTGGAGTAACTCAGCGGGACAGGCAGCGTCTCTCGAGAGAAGGAATGGGCGAGGTTTCGGGGCGAAACCCTTCATCAGTCACCCATTCCTTCTCTCCACAGATGCTGCCTGCCCCGCTGAGTGACTTCAGACTTTCTCTTGCAATGCACGTTTTTCCCATTATCCTGCATCTGTCCGTTGTGGACGGCTTGATGGTGATCACGTAGATACATCGTGTAGCCATGTGGGCTATAGGTGGTATGTTGTATCCTGCGTGCAGTCTTTCCGCCGGCTGGTTAGCTGATAATGACAAAAAATGCTTTTCGCCGTCCCTCGGTATACGTGGGAATAAACCAAACTAGACACCGTGCGGCACGGTGGCGCAGCGGTAGAGTTGCTGCCTTACAGCACCGGAGACCCGGGTTCGATCCTGCCTACGGGCGCTGTCTGTACGGAGTTTGTGACCTGCCTGGGCTCCCCCCCCCCCGAGATCGTTGGTTTGCTCCCAAACATCCGAGGATGTTCAGGTTTGTAGGTTAATTGGCTTGGAAGAAATGTAAAATGTAAAATTGGCCCCCAGTGTGTGTGTGTGTCTGTGTGTGTGTCTGTGTGGGTGGGGGTGTGTGTGTCTGTGTGTGTGTGTGTGTGTGTGTGTGTGTGTGGTGTGTGTGTGTGTGTGTGTGTGTGTGTGTGTGTGTGTGTGTGTGGTGTGTGTGTGTGTGTGTGTGTGTGTGTGTGTGTGTGTGTGTGTGTGTGTGTGTGTGTGTGTGTCTGTGTGTGTGTCTGTGTGTGTGGGGGTGTGTGTGTCTGTGTGTGTGTGTGTGTGTGTGTGTGTGGTGTGTGTGTGTGTGTGTGTGTGTGTGGTGTGTGTGTGTGTGTGTGTGTGTGTGTGTGTGTGTGTGTGGGTGTGTGTGTGTGTGTGTGTGTGTGTGTGTGTGTGTGTGTGTGTGTGTGTGTGTGGGTGTGTCTGTGTGTGTGTCTGTGTGGGTGGGTGGGTGTGTGTGTGTGTGTGTGTGGGTGTGTGTGTGTCTGTGTGTGTGTGTCTGTGTGTGTGTCTGTGTGTGTGTGTGTGTGTGGTGTGTGTGTGTGTGTGTGTGTGTGTGTGTGTGTGTGCAGGGTAGTGTTAAGGATTTGAGTATAGGAGCAGGGAGGTTCTACTGCAGTTGTACAGGGTCTTGGTGAGGCCACACCTGGAGTATTGCGTACAGTTTTGGTCTCCAAATCTGAGGAAAGACATTCTTGCCATAGAGGGAGTACAGAGAAGGTTCACCAGACTGATTCCTGGGATGTCCGGACTTTCATATGAGGAAAGGCTGGATAGACTCGGCTTGTACTCGCTGGAATTTAGAAGATTGAGGGGGGATCTTATAGAAACTTACAAAATTCTTAAGGGGTTGGACAAGCTAAATGCTGGAAGATTGTTCCCGATGTTGGGGGAGTCCAGAACAAGGGGTCACAGTCGAATGAATGAATTAATTGCCTTTATTGTCTAAGGATAAGGATAAGGGGGAATTCCTTTAGGACCGAGATAGGGAAAACATTTTTCACACAGAGAGTGGTGAGTCTCTGGAACTCTCTGCCACAGAAGGTAGTTGAGGCCAGTTCATTGGCTATATTTAAGAGGGCGTTAGATGTGGCACTTGTGGCTAAAGGGATCAGGGGGTATGGAGAGAAGGCAGGTACGGGATACTGAGTTGGATAATCAGCCATGATCACATTGAATGGCGGTGCAGGCTCGAAGGGCCGAATGGCCTACTCCTGCACCTATTTTTCTATGTTTCTATGTTAACGTGATCGCTGGTCTGCACAGACTCGGTGGGCCGAAGGGCCTGTTTCTCTATTTGCGCTGTCTCTCTAAAATCACCAGTGATTTTAAACCTTGCAGCAAAATAAAAGGAGGCGATTCCAGTCTTGCACAAATCTCCCCCTCCTCTTCCCCCCCTCCTCCCCCTCCCCCCTCGTCCCCCTCCCCCCTCCCACCCCCCCCCCCCCCTCAGTTCCTCCGTGGGTCTGAGTTTGGGGGTTTTCATGGCGAGGTTGGAGGGAACGCTGGCTGTTGTCAACATTCAGCTGCCCCGCCTGTCAATGCCCGCACACTGACTACCCCACATGGGGTCACCAGGGCTTTTCCTGTTGTGTTTGGAGCTACCCCCCCCTCATCCCCCTCTCCCCCTCTCTCTCCCTCCCTCCCTTTCTCCCTCCCCTTCCCCTCTCCCCTCAGCCTCTCTCTCCCTTTCTCCTTTCCCTCTGTCTCTCCTTCTCCCCCTCCCTCCCTCTGTCCCTCCCTCCCTCGCTCGCCCCCACCTCTCATCTCCCTCCCTCGCCCCCCTCTCTCCTTCTCTCCTTCTCTCCTTCTCTCCCTCTCTCCCTCCCTCCCTCTCTCCCTCCCTCTGTCTCTCCCTCTCTCGCCCCCCTCTCTCCCTCCTTCTCACCCTGTCTCTCCCTCTCTCCCTCCCTCTGTCTCTTCCTCTCTCGCCCCCCTCTCTCCCTCCCTCCGTCTCTCCCTCTCTCCCTCCCTCCCTCAGTCTCTCCCATTCCCCCTCCCTCCCTTTGTCTCTCCCTCCCTCCCTCTCTCGGCCCCCCCTCATCTCCCTCCCTCCCTCCCTCTGTCTCTCCCTCTCTCGCCCCCCTCTCCTTCTCTCCTTCTCTCCCTCTCTCTCTCTCCCTCCCTCCCTCCCCCCTTCTCTCCCTCTCTCCCTCTCTCCCTCTCTCCCTCCCTCCCTCCCTCCCTCCCTCCCTCCCTCCCTCCCTCCGTCTCTCCCTCCCTCCCTCCCTCCGTCTCTCCCTCTCTCCCCCCCTCTCTCCTTCTCTCCCTCCTTCTCCCCCTGTCTCTCCCTCTCTCCCCCCCTTCTCTCCCTCTCTCCCTCCCTCCCTCCGTCTCTCCCCCTCTCGCCCCCCTCTCCCCTCCTCTCCCTCTCTCCGTCCCTCCCTCCCCCTGTCTCTCCCTGTCTCTCCCTCTCTCCCCCCTTCTCTCCCTCCCTCCCTCTATCCTTCTCTCCCTCTCTCCCTCTCTCCCTCTCTCCCTCCTTCTCTCCCTCTCTCCCCCTCTCCCTGTCCCTCCCTCCCTCTGTCTCTCCCCCTCTCCCCCCTTCTCTCCCCTCCTCTCTCCCTCTCTCCGTCCCTCCCTCCCTCCCTCCTTCCCTCCCCCTGTCTCGCCCCCCCTCCCCCCCCCCCTCCCCCCCTCTCCCCGTGTCCCGTGGGCTGTGCTACATGGAGACTGTCAGATGTAATGAGTTCTGACAAAGGGATTTAGCGGTTGTAATTCCAATCTAATTCAGAACATCTTACGGCGTGGCCTGTCGGAGCTGTAAGTGCGCTGTGCAGATCCGCAAGCCTCCATTAAGTTCCCAATCACTGCTCTGTGTGGCTTCAGGTTGATGTAAGTGTCAACATGAGTGCCTGCAATAACACGGCCCTTGAAGTGTTTGCAGCAGCCAGAGCACAGGCATGTAGACTTGTCCACACATTAACCGCGGGAGCTTAAATCACCATAGTGTGTGAAGCAGCCTGCACGCCCCGTCTGGGCTGGTGACCGAGGACTCACACTGCCGCATACTCCAGCTGGGTTAGGGTCACGTTTGCTGCCTGAACTCGGGGGGGTGATCGCGGGTCGGTGTGGACTCATTGGGCCGAACAGCCAATGGGTCGACTGGGCTTGTACTCACTGGAATTTAGAAGGATGAGAGGGGATCTTAAGTAAAGGGCCTGTCCCGCAAGCATGCAACTCTATGCGATTAGCACGACCTAACGTGGTCGGTTGAGCCGTCCGGCGTCGCGGGGCCGGTCCCACTTCGATCGCCGGAGCCGTGCGGAATTGTGCGGAGTTCGACCCGACATCGCGCGGGGCTCCGAAAAACTGACCGTGTTCAAAAATTCCGCGCGGCAACGGCTTGTCGGCTCGCAGTCGCCTCGACGCATGACACACCGTCTCGACATCGTGCCTCCGTGACCCTCTCTGTAGGTGCCTCCGCGACCCTCTATGTGTGTGGCTCCGTGGCCCTCTGTGTGTGTGTGCCTCTGTGCCCCTCTCTGTGTGCCCCTCTCTGTCCTGGCGAACTTACCTTAGACTTCGCTCCAAGTTCGCCTCACTTTGCGCCGCGTTGCGCCACTCACCCGACCTCCGCGCGGCCCCCGCTGCCGGTTTGGTCGCGCTTCCAGAGGGAGATCTTCCAGTCACCTTCCAGAGGGAGATCTTATAGAAACATACACAATTATCAAGGGATAGGACACGCTAGAGGCAGGAAACTTTTCACCCAGAGAGTTGTGAATCTGTGGACTTCCCTGCCACAGGCAGTGGAGGCCAATTCACTGGATGTTTTCAAGAGAGAGCTAGATTTAGATTTAGCTCTTAGGGCTAACGGAATCAGGGGATATGGGGAGAAGGCAGGAACGGGGTACTGATTGGGGATGATCAGCCATGATCACATTGAATGGCGGTGCTGGCTTGAAGGGCCGAATGGCCTCCTCCTGCACCTATTGTCTATGTTTCTATCCCTGAACTGTAAAAGATGCACCACAGAAAGCTCACTATACCCGTAGGAAGGAACTGCAGACTCTAGTTCAAACTGAAGACAGACACAGAGTGCTGGAGTAACTCAGCGGGACAGGCAGCATCTCTGGAGAGAAGGAATGGGTGACGTTTCGGGTCGAGACCCTTCTTCATACTGTCGTTTTGCGTCACAGCTTGGTTTGGGAACAGCTTCTCCTTCAGTTTAGAGGTACGGTGCGGAAACAGGCCCTTCAGCCCACCAGCCAGCGATCACCCCGCATACTAGCCCAACCCACACGCACTAGGGACAATTTACAACGTTACCAAAGCTAATTAGCCTACAAAGCTGTACGTCCTTAGAGTGTGGGAGGAAACCGGAGAACCCGGGGAAAACCTACACGCAGGCCACGGGGAGAACGTGCAAACTCCACACAGACAGTACCTGTAGTCGGGATCGAACCCAGGTCTCCAGCGCTGTGAGACAGCAACTCTACCGCTGTGATTAGTGCAGGTGTCAGGGGTTACGGGGAGAAGGCAGGAGAATGGGGTTAGGAGGGAGAGATAGATCAGCCATGATTGAATAGCGGAGTAGACCTGATGGGCCGAATGGCCTAATGCTGCTCCTATCATTTATGACCTTGTGACCAGGGTGCCGCTCTGTCCAAGAGCATAAGTGCAGGGAGTTGTGGATGTGGCCCAGTCCGTCACACAGACCACACTCCCCACCATTGTAGATGTAGCCCAGTCCTTCACACAGTCCACACGCCCCACCATCGACTCCATCCACACTTCACGCTGCCTCAGTAAGAGCTGCCGACACAATCAAAGACTTGTCCCACCCCCGGTCATTCCTCCTTCTTGCTTTGTTCTGCACGCTGTATCCAAACAGATCATAATACTACACATAAACACAAGCAAGTCCAACTCCAGCACAACAGGTAGAGCAAAGGGGAAGGTACAGAGTGCGGAGTATAGTTCTCAGCATTGTAGCGCATCAGTTCCACAGACAAAGTCCAATGTCCACAATGGGGTAGAGGCGAATCGGACAGTACCCCAGCTTATGGAAGGGCCGTTCAGAAGCCTGATAACAGAGGGGAAGAAGCTGTTCCTGAGTCTGGCGGTGCGCACTTTCAAGCTTCTGTACCTTCTGCCGGACGGGAGCGGGGAGAAGAAGGAATGACCGGGGTGGGACAAGTCTTTGATTGTGTCGGCTGCTTCCCTGAGGCAGCGTGAAGTGTAGATGGAGTCGATGGTGGGGAGTGTGGACTGTGTGTGGGACTGGGCCACATCTACAATGGTGGGGAGTGTGGTCTGTGTGATGGACAGGGCCACATCTACAATGGTGGGGAGTGTGGTCTGTGTGATGGTTTGGGCCACATCTACAATGGTGGGGAGTGTGGTCTGTGTGATGGACTGGGCCACATCTACAATGGTGGGGAGTGTGGTCTGTGTGATGGACTGGGCCACATCTACAATGGTGGGGAGTGTGGTCTGTGTGATGGACTGGGCCACATCTACAATGGTGGGGAGTGTGGACTGTGTGATGGACTGGGCCACATCTACAATGGTGGGGAGTGTGGACTGTGTGATGGACTGGGCCACATCTACAATGGTGGGGAGTGTGGTCTGTGTGTGGGACTGGGCCACATCTACAATGGTGGGGAGTGTGGTCTGTGTGTGGGACTGGGCCACATCTACAATGGTGGGGAGTGTGGTCTGTGTGATGGACTGGGCCACATCTACAATGGTGGGGAGTGTGGACTGTGTGATGGACTGGGCCACATCTACAATGGTGGGGAGCGTGGACTGTGTGATGGACTGGGCCACATCTACAATGGTGGGGAGTGTGGTCTGTGTGTGGGACTGGGCCACATCTACAATGGTGGGGAGTGTGGACTGTGTGATGGACTGGGCCACATCTACAATGGTGGGGAGTGTGGACTGTGTGATGGACTGGGCCACATCTACAATGGTGGGGAGTGTGGACTGTGTGGTGGACTGGGCCACATCTACAATGGTGGGGAGTGTGGTCTGTGTGATGGACTGGGCCACATCTACAATGGTGGGGAGTGTGGTCTGTGTGATGGACTGGGCCACATCTACAATGGTGGGGAGTGTGGTCTGTGTGTGGGACTGGGCCACATCTACAATGGTGGGGAGTGTGGTCTGTGTGGTGGACTGGGCCACATCTACAATGGTGGGGAGTGTGGTCTGTGTGATGGACTGGGCCACATCCACAACTCTCTGCAATTCCTGGCGATCTTGGGCAGAGCTGTTCCCATACCAAGCTGTGAAGCAACGTGACAGTATGCTTCCTGTGGTTCATCTATTAGACTTTAGATTTTAGAGATACAACGCACAAAAGCAGGCCCTTCAGCCCATCGAGTCTGCTCCAACCAGTGATCGAACCTACACACACTGTGGACAAATTTACAATTTACCAAAGCCAATTAACCTGCAAATCTGTACGTCATTGGAGTGTGGGAGGAAACCAGGAGCTCCCGGAGACAATAGACAATAGGTGCAGGAGTAGGCCATTCGGCCCTTCAAGCCAGCACCGCCATTCAATGTGATCACGGCTGATCATCCCCAATCAGTACCCCGTTCCTGCCTTCTCCCCATATCCCCTGACTCCGCTATCTTTAAGAGCCCAATCCAGCTCTCTCTTGAAAGTATCCAGAGAACCTGCCTCCACCGCCCTCTGAGACAGAGAATTCCACAGTCTGACAACTCTGTGTGAAAAAGTGTTTCCTCGTCTCCGTTCTAAATGGCTTACCCATTATTCTTAAACAGTGGCCTCTGGTTCCTGCCTCTAGCATGCTTTCCTGCCTCCTGGTTTCCTGCCTCTAGCATGTCCAAGCCCTTAATAATCTTATACTAGACTAAGTGGGACCCGTTGGGTCCCATGTTCACACCGGAGGGCTGGTGAAGCAGAGTGCAGGCCACCAAACTCAATTTCATACCATATCAAGCAGTGCAGGCCGGCCACCAAATTCAATTTCATAGCATGTCAAGCAGAGTGCAGGCCACCAAATTCAATTTCATAGCATTTCAAGCAGTTCAGGCCGGCCACCAAATTCAATTTCATAGCATGTCAAGCAGAGTGCAGGCCACCAATTTGCCAAACAACTCATTGCATTGTCATTAAGGGCTAACAAATCATTTATTGCAAGTGCATTGCAGACTCACAATTCAGTTGATTCACAGCTTAGAATCACAGTTGTGGCCTCTCCCTCGCGATCGCCCAGAGTGACTGACTCACGTCCAGGCATCCGGGGTTTTATAATCCTGCACACCCCTGCCCCCACAAGGGGCGTTACCTTCATCGTGGTGATTGACAGGCGAGAGGACCAATCAGCTGATCTTAAGCTTTTCGAGCAGACGTTTTGGGTCGAATGAGTCGTCACCCACTCCCTCTCTCCAGAGATGCTGCCCGTCCCGCTGAGTTACTCCAGCATTTTGTGTCTCTCTTTGGTCCAAGAAGTCTTTGCTGGTGAACAGAGGATGTTGATGGCTCCAGCTCTTGAGATGTATGATGTGGAGATTAAGAAGGTGAATGGTTTACATTTCGGCCTCCGTTTACTATTGTCACGTGATCCGGGATACAGTGAAAAGCTTTGTTTGTGTGTAATCCAATCAAATCCTCGTGATCATAATCATACTCCATTAGCCAAGTATGTTTTGCAACATACGAGGAATTTAATTTGCCCTGCAGTCATGATCGCAATGAATGGCGGTGCTGGCACGAAGGGCCGAATGGCCTCCTCCTGCATCTATTTTCTATGTTTCTATGTTATACCAATAAAAAGCCACAGAACACACACAAACTACATTTTTCCATAAACATCCACCACAGTGACTCCTCCACATTCCTCACTGTGGTGGAAGGTGAAACAAAGTTCGATCTCTTCGCTTCTTTGTTCTCTCGCGGTCGAGGGCCTCGAGCCTTCCGTTGATGGGGCGATCTTGGCTCCCGTAGCTGGCGGCGTTTGGAACCTCCGCGTCGGGGCGATCAAGCACCTGCATTGGGGGGGATGTCAGCTCCCCACGCGCCGGGCCATCTGACCCCGGGTCGGGGCTGGTCGAAACCTTTCTGGGTCGTTTGGAGCTCCCGACATCGGTCTCTACCGGAGACTGCGAGCTCCTCGATGGTGAAATCTGCAGGCGTCGGTCCCAGGCAAGGGAACGCCCCAATGGTAAATCCACGTTCCCACGGTGGGGCTCAAAGTCAGTCCCGAGCGAGGCCCCCAGCTCCATGATGTTAGGCCGCAGAGTGAGCGGAGATACCACCCGGAAAACAATCGATCAGACAATACTATAGAGAGGCACAAAATGCTGGAGTAACGCAGTGGATTATTGAGTCTAAGCTGCGAACTGGAGTAGTATTGGATATTGCAGACACAAGGAACTGCAGATGCTAGTTTACAAAAAAAAGGCGCAAGGCGCTGGAGTAACTCAGCGAGTCGGGCAGCATCTCTGGAGAACATGGATCGGTGACGTCGCAGTCTAAAGAAGTGTTCCAACCCAAGGCGTTACATATCTATGTTCACCAGAGATGCTGGCTCACCTGCTAAAGTCCCTTTGGTCCAATGCCCACGCCTACCAACATGTCCCACCTACACCAGTCCCACATGCCAGCATTTGGCCTATATCCCTCTAAACCTGCCCTATCTCTGTACCTATCTAAATGTTTCTTAAACGTTGCGATAGTCCTTGCCTCAACTATCTCCTCCTCGCTCCATACACCCACCAGCCTTTATGTAAAAAGGTTACCCCTCTGGCTCCTATTAGATCTTTCCCCCCCCCCCTCACCTTGAACCTTAGTGGTGGCTGTGTGGAATGATCTTCCTGCAGAAGTGGTGGAGGCAGGATCGATTTTAACATTTAATAGTAAAGTGGATAGGTATATGGACGGGAAGGGAATGGAGGGGTATGGTCTGAGTGCAGGTAGATGGGACTAGGGGAAAATAAATGGTCTGTTTCTGAGAATGCCTGTTTCCGTGCTGTAATTGTTATATGGTTATATGAACCTATGCCCTTGGCTTCTCGATTCCCCAACTCTTGGGAAATAGACAATAGGTGCAGGAGTAGGCCATTCGGCCCTTCGAGCCAGCACCTTAAAGAAGGAACTACAGATGCTGGAGAATCGAGGGTTACACAAAAAGCTGGAGAAACTCAGCGGGTGCAGCAGCATCTAAGGAGCGAAGGAGATAGGCGACGTTTCGGGTCGAGACCCTTCTTCAGACTGGTCAGGGATCAGGGAAACGAGAGATATAGACAGTGATGTGGAGAGATAAGGAACAATGAATGAAAGATATGCAAAAAAGTATCGATGATAAAGGAAACAGGCCATTGTAAGCTGTTTGTAGTGTGAAAATGAGAAGCTAGTGCGACTTGGGTGGGGGAGAGATAGAGAGAGAGGGAATGCCAGGGCCCGAGGGCTGAGGGAGAGGTGGGAAGGGGAGGAGGCAGCCAGGGTTAACAGAATTGAGAAAATTCAATGTTTAAGCCCAGAGGATGCAGACTCCCCAAGCGGAATATGAGGTGCTGTTCCTCCAACTTGCGGTGTTGCTCACTCTGGCCGTGGAGGAGGCCCAGGACCGAGAGGTCGGATACGGAATGGGAGGGGGAGTTGAAGTGCTGAGCCACCGGGAGGTCGGGTCGGTTATTGCGGACCGCGCGGAGGTGTTCGGCGAAACGATCGCCCAGCCTCCGCTTGGTCTCACCGATGTAGATCAGCTGGCATCTGGAGCAACGGATGCAGTAGATCTTGAGAAATCTTCTCTGTCCCCTTTCCAGCTTGACAGCATCTTTCCTATAATACGGTGCCGAGATCTGAACACAATACTCCATATGACGTCTCGCCAATGTCTTATATAACTGTAACATGACCTCTTAACTCCTATCCTCGGTAACAATACTGTTGAGTTATTCCAGCACTTTGTGGTTAGTATTGAACGTTGTGTAGTGTAGTTTATTGTCATGTGCACCGAGGTACAGTGAAAAGCATTTTGTTGCGTGCTAACCAGTCAGCGGAAAGACAATACATGATTACAATCGAGCCATTGTGCAGATACAAGATAGATATATAGAAACATAGAAAAAATAGGTGCATGGGTTGGCCATTCGAGCCAGCACCGCCATTCAATTTGAACATGACTGATCATCTAAAATCAGTACCCTGTCGACCCATTCTTTCATCACATGTCAGTCCCGCCATCTCAGGAATTAACCTGGTGAACCTACGCTGCACTCCCTCAATAGCAAGAATGTCCTTCCTCAAATTAGGAGACCAGAACTGCACACAATACTCCAGGTGTGGTCTCACCAGGGCCCTGTACAACTGCAGTAGGACCTCCTTGCTCCTAAACTCAAATCCACCAGCAATGAAGGCCAACATGCCATTGGCTTTCTTCACTGCCTGCTCTACCTGCATGCTTACTTTCACTGGCTGATGTACAAGGACCCCCCAGGTCTCGTTGCACCTCCCCTTTTCCTAATCCGACTCCATTTAGATAATAATCTGCCTTCCTGTTCTTGCTACCAAAGTGGAGAACCTCACATTTATCCACATTAAACTTCATCTGCCATGCATCTGCCCACTCCCCCAACCTGTCCAAGTCACCCTGCAGCCTCATAGCATCCTCCTCACAGCTCACACTGCCACCCAGCTTTGTGTCATCCGCAAACTTGGAGATGTCACATTTAATCCCCTCGTCTACATCATTAATGGGACATGCCGAACTTCCTAAGCCTTCAAAGGAAGTATCTGTCATTGAGTCTAAGATGTGAGCAGGAGTAGCATTGGACATGTGCTAGTTTACAAAAAAAGGCACAAAGTGCTGGAGTAACTCAATGGGTCAAGGCATCTCTGGAGAATGTCGATAGGTGACGTTCCAGCCTGAAGAAGTGTCCCAAGCCGAAACGTCACCTATCCATGTTCTCCACAGATGCTGCCCGACCAGCTGAGTTACTCCAGCACTCTGTGAAACGTCACTTAAGGGGTTGGACAAGCTAGATGCTGGAAGATTGTTCCCGATGTTGGGGGAGTCCAGAACAAGGGGTCACAGTCTAAGGATAAGGGGGAATTCCTTTAGGACCGAAATGAGGAAAACATTCTTTACACAGAGAGTGGTGAGTCTCTGGAATTCTCTGCCACAGAAGGTAGTTGAGGCCAGTTCATTGGCTATATTTAAGAGGGCGTTAGATGTGGCACTTGTGGCTAAAGGGATCAGGGGGTATGGAGAGAAGGCAGGTACGGGATACTGAGTTGGATGATCAGCCATGATCACATTGAATGGCGGTGCAGGCTCGAAGGGCCGAATGGCCTACTCCTGCACCTATTTTCTATGTTTCTATGTTTCTATGTCACCTATCCATGTTCTCCACAGATGCTGCCTGACCCGCTGAGTTACTCCAGCACTCTGTGAAACGTCACCTATCCATGTTCTCCACAGATGCTGCCTGACCCGCTGAGTTACTCCAGCACTGTGTGTCTAGTATTGAGCGCTCATGGTTTGCTAACTATCCACCTTTGCCTCAACTGGAAGGTATATTTTGTCAAGCTGGTAAGGGCACAGAGAAGATTTACGAGGATGTTGCCAGGACTAGAGGGTGTGAGCTGCAGGGAGAGGTTGAGCAGGCTGAGTCTCTATTCCTTGGAGCGCAGGAGGATGAGGGGTGACCTTATAGAGGTGTACAAAATCATTAGAGGAATAGATCGGGTAGATGCACAGAGTCTCTTGCCCAGAGTCGGGGAATTGAGGACCAGAGGACACAGGTTCAAGGTGAAGGGGAAAAGATTTAATAGGAATCTGAAGGGTAACTTTTTCAAACAAAGGGTGGTGGGTGAATGGAACGAGCTGCCAGAGGAGGTAGTTGAGGCTGGGACTATCCCAACATTAAGAAACAGTTAATGAAGGAACTGCAGATGCTGGAGAATCGAGGGTTACACAAAAGGCTGGAGAAACTCAGTGGGTGCAGCAGCATCTAAGGAGCGAAGGAGATAGGCGACATTTTGGGTCGAGACCCTTCCTCTGGGCTTAAACATTGAATTTTCTCAATTCTGTTAACCCTGGCTGCCTCCTCCCCTTCCCACCTCTCCCTCAGCCCTCGGGCCCTTGAATTCCCTCTCTCTCTATCTCTCCCCCACCCAAGTCGCACTAGCTTCTCATTTTCACACCACAAACAGCTTACAATGGCCTGTTCCCTTTATCATCGATACTTTTTTGCATATCTTTCATTCATTGTTGTTTATCTCCCCACATCACCGTCTATATCTCTCGTTTCCCTGATCCCTGCCCAGTCTGAAGAAGGGTCTCGACCGGAAACGTCGCCTATCTCCTTCGCCCCTTAGATGCTGCTGCACCCGCTGAGTTTCTCCAGCCTTTTGTGTAACCCTTAGGAAACAGTTCGGCAGGTACATGGATAGGACAGGTTGAATGAATGAATAGTCTATTTTGGTTGTACATTAAAAAGACGAAAACGTTACGATCTGTGTGAATATGAACCAACACTGCATCCATTTCACACAACTTTCACTTAATATTCAATGACCGAAAAAGGAATAGGCTAAAGCCACAAAGCTTATAGTTGCCTATCCTATATAATCCATAACATAACCCAGAATATCTGCATTGCAAAGGAAAGGAATTGTAATCAAAAGTCAAAGTCAAAGTCAAACAAACGTTATTGTCATTTAGAAATACATCGATATATGCAGTTCCAAACGAAATTCCGTTGCATTTGGCTCCCTGTGCAACACGATAATTAACAGAAGGATAAACATGGATTAAAATGGATAAATAGACAATGGTGGCAGCCCATTACATGGCATTCAGGAGTCTGATGGCTCGTGGGAAGAAGCTGTTGCAGAACCTTGATGTTCTGCTCCTTATGCTGCGATATCTTTTGCCCGAGGGCAGCAGAGTGAACAGTCCGTGATGGAGATGTGTGGGGTCTTTTACAATACTGCTGGCCTTAGACACGCAGCGTTTGGTCGCAATATCCCCGATTGAGGGGGGAGAGAGGTCCCGATGATTTTTTCCGCCGTCCTCACCACTCTCTGCACGGACTTCCAGTCGGAGGCTCTACAGTCCCCAAACCAGACAGAGATACAGCTGGTCAGAATACTCTCTATGGTGCCCCTGTAGAAAGTGGTGAGGACGGGATGGGGGAGGTGGGCTCTTCTCATCCGGCGCAGAACGTGCAACCGCTGCTGCGCTCTCTTAACTGTTGATGAGATGTTGAATCCTTACTTATCTGAATTGTAATCCTTATTTATTTTATATTTTAATCATTTTACATTATAATCCTTAATTATTTTGCATTTGAAGGCTCTGCAGGGATATGGACCAAACGCGGGCAGGTGGGACAAGTGTAGCTGGGACATGTTGGCTGGTGTGGGCATAATGGGCCGAAGGGTCTGTTTCCATCCTGTATCACTCAGACTCTCTGTGGCAAGGAAGGCAGGAGATACCTGGACGAGAGGTCTACGAGTGTTTGAACAATGGCTGCTCTTCCCCCCCCTCCCCCCCTCTCCCCCCCCCCATCTCCACCCCTCAACAACTGGTTAGGTAAGGGGGAGGTGCAGCGAGACCTGGGTGTCCTTGTACACCGGTCACTGAAAGTTGCCGTGCAGGTACAGCAGGCAGTGAAGAAAGCTAATGGAATGTTGGCCTTCATAACAAGAGGATTTCAGTACAGGAGTAGAGAGGTTCTTCTGCAGCTGTATAGGGCTCTGGTGAGACCACATCTGGAGTATTGCGTACATTCTTGGTCTCTTAATTTGAGGAAGGACATCCTTGTGATTGAGGCAGTGCAGCGTAGGTTCACCAGATTGATCCCTGGGATGGCGGGACTGTCGTATGAGGAAAGATTGAAAAGACTAGGCTTGTATTCACTGGAGTTTAGAAGGGTGAGGGGAGGTCTTATAGAAACATATAAAATTATAAAAGGACTGGACAAGCTAGATGCAGGAAAAATGTTCCCAATGTTGGGCGAGTCCAGAACCAGGGGCCACAGTCTTAGAATAAAGGGGAGGCCATTTAAGACTGAGGTGAGAAAAAAATTTTCCACCCAGAGAGTTGTGAATTTATGGAATTCCCTGCCACAGAGGGCAGTGGAGGCCAAATCACTGGATGGATTTAAGAGAGAGTTAGATAGATCTGTAGGGACTAGTGGAGTCAAGGGATATGGGGAGAAGGCAGGCACGGGTTACTGATTGGGGACGATCAGCCATGATCACAATGAATGGCGGTGCTGGCTCGAAGGGCCGAATGGCCTCCTCCTGCACCTATTGTCTGTGTTTCCCTGTTTCCCGGCCGCCCCCTTTGCTGACGACCAGGTATGTGGGACGGGGAGATGGTGGCGAGACACTTCCCCGCCCCTAACCAAGGCCCCCACCACCACACAAAGGGATACTGTTTCTTCAAGGCACAAATGCTCTCACGTTAACTCCCCCCACCCCCCCCCCCCCCCCCCACACACAGAAAAAAGGGTTCACGTAAAACTATGAACCCAGACAGCGAAAGATTTATTGCAATGGTCACAGAAATGATTCGTTCTCAATAGCGATTTAATTGTCTAATTACTGGCAGCTGCTTTGCATTTGCGACGAGGTCCTTTAATTAAGGCAAGGCCCTGGGTTCAAGTGAGCGGACTGCGCGATAAGTTGAGAGGTGACCCGTTCCTTGGCCCGGCCTTAGGCTGATTACAAGCTGCTCGCTCTCCCCCTCTCTCCCCCTCTCTCCCCATCTCCCCCTCTCCCTCTCTCCCTCTCTCCCTCTCTCTCCCTCCCTCTCTCCCTCTCTCCCCCTGTCCCTCTCCCTCTCCCTCTCCCTCTCTCCCTGTCCCTCTCCCTCCCCCTCTCTCCCCCTCTCTCTCTCCCCCCTCTCTCTCCCCCTCTCCCTCTCTCCCTCTCTCCATCTCTCCCTCTCCCCCTCTCCCTGTCCCCCTCCCCCTCTCCCCCTCTCCCCCTCTCTCCCTCTCTCCCTCTCCCCATCTCCCCCTCTCCCCCTCCCCCTCTCTCCCCCTCTCTCTCTCCCCCCTCTCTCCCCCTCTCCCCCTCTCTCCCTCTCCCCCTCTCTCCCTCTCCCCCTCCCCCTCTCCCCCTCTCCCCCTCTCCCCCTCTCCCCCTCTCTCCCTCTCCCCATCTCTCCCTCTCCCCCTCTCCCCATTTCTCCCTCTCTCCCTCTCTCCCTCTCTCTCTCCCTCTCTCCCCCCCTCCCCCTCTCCCCCTCTCCCTCTCTCCCTCTCTCTCTCCCTCTCCCCCCCTCCCCCTCTCCCCCTCTCCCCCTCTCCCCCTCTCCCCCTCCCCCTCTCCCCCTCTCCCTCTCTCCCTCTCCCCATCTCTCCCTCTCCCCCTCTCCCCATTTCTCCCTCTCTCCCTCTCTCCCTCTCTCTCTCCCTCTCCCCCCCTCCCCCCCTCCCCCTCTCCCCCTCTCCCCCTCTCCCCCTCTCCCCCTCCCCCTCTCCCCCTCTCCCTCTCTCCCTCTCCCCATCTCTCCCTCTCCCCCTCTCCCCATTTCTCCCTCTCTCCCTCTCTCCCTCTCTCTCTCCCTCTCCCCCTCTCCCCCTCTCCCCCTCTCCCCCTCTCCATCTCTCCCTCTCCCCCTCTCCCCCTCTCCCCCTCTCCCCCTCTCCCCCTCTCCCTCCCCTTCTCCCCTTCTCCCTCTCTCTCACCTCCCCTCCAGTTTATCCACAGACTCCCACCTTGCCGAGACCAAGCTTGCAATTTCTCTCTCGTTTGCGCCCCCTCATTGTGGACCCTCGGACTATCTATACACGGTCTTTGCTGGACTAGACCTCGCACTAAACGTTATTCCCTTTATCCTGTATCTGTACGCTGTGGACGGCTCGATGGTAATCCTGTATAGGCTTCCCGCTGACTGGTTAGCTTGCAACCAAAAGCTTTTCACTGTACCTCGGTACACGTGACAATAAACAAAACTGGACTGAACTGTACCTAATAACCTCTAACAGGGCGGCAATGCGGCACGCCGGCACGGTAGCGCAGCGGTAACGTTGCTGCCACACAGCGCCAGGATCGACCGTGACTACCGCCGATGTCTGTACAGACTATATACGTTCTCCCCCGTGACCTGCGTGGGTTTTCTCCGGGTGCTCCGGTTTTCTCCTACACTCCAAAGACAATAGACAATAGACAATAGACAACAGGTGCAGGAGTAGGCCATTCAGCCCTTCGAGCCAGCACTGCCATTCAACGTGATCATGGCTGATCATCCATGGGTGAGTGGGTGAGTGGGCAAATGCATGGCAGATGCAGTATAATGTGGATAAATGTGAGGTTATCCACTTTGGTGGCAAAAACAGGAGAGTAGGCTATTATCTGAATGGTGGCCGATTAGGAAAAGGGGAGATGCAACGAGACCTGGGTGTCATGGTACACCAGTCATTGAAAGTAGGCATGCAGGTGCAGCAGGCTGTGAAGAAAGCGAATGGTATGTTGGCATTCATAGCAAAAGGATTTGAGTATAGGAGCAGGGAGGTTCTACTGCGGTTATACAAGCCTTGGTGAGGCCACACCTGGAGTATTGTGTACAGTTTTGGTCTCCTAATCTGAGGAAAGACATTCTTGCCATAGAGGGAGTACAGAGAAGGTTCACCAGACTGATTCCTGGGATGTCAGGACTTCCATATGAAGAAAAACTGGATAGACTCAGCTTGTACTCGCTGGAATTTAGGAGATTTTAGTGGGGGGGATCTTATAGAAACTTACAAAATTCTTAAGGGGTTGGACAGGCTAGATGCTGGAAAATTGTTCCCGATGTTGGGGAAGTCCAGGACAAGGGATCACAGTCTAAGGATAAGGGGGAAGTCTTTTAGGACCGAGATGAGAAAAAAAATTTTCACACAGAGAGTGGTGAGCCTCTGGAATTCTCTGCCACAGAAGGAAGTTGAGGCCAGTTCATTGGCTATATTTAAGAGGGAGTTAGATGTGGCCCTTGTGGATAAAGGGATCAGGTGGTATGGAGAGAAGGCAGGTACGGGATACTGAGTTGGATGATCAGCCATGATCATATTGAATGGCGGTGCAGGCTCGAAGGGCCGAATGGCCTACTCCTGCACCTATTGTCTATGTTTCTATGTGATAACGAAGTATCATTAATTAATTCATTCATTCATTCAGTGAAGTTCTCTTTGCATAAATTACACGTGCGGGCACCGCCATGTTTTGGCGCCATTATTCAGCGTCCAGCGTCCCGTCGTCCCGCGCGCTCGATGTACGGGAGCAGTTCCCGCAAAGCCGACGTCCCGGTCCTCTCCCGGCCATCTTTGTGTTCCGGGGATGGACACACACACGTGGGAGGGAACCGGAGCGCCCGGGGAAAACCCACGCAGGTCACGGGGAGGCTCCGTACCGACAGCGTCCGTCGTCGGGACCGAACCCGGGGCCACTGGCGCCGTGAGGCAGCGACTCTACCGCTGCGCCACCGTGCCGCCCAACTGGAGGGAACTGGACCCACGACGCTACGGGATCTTTTTTCAGTCCGATCTTATCTGACCTTCCAGTCACTAAACGCTTTAATTCCCATTCCCATTCCCATTCCCACACAGACCTTTCAGTCCCAGGCCTCCTCCATTGTCAGAGTGAGGTCAAATGCAAATTGGAGGAACAGCAACTCATATTTCACTTACAGCCCAGTGGTATGAATATTGATTTGTCTCACTTCAGGTAGCCCCGGCATTCCCTCTCTCTCTCTATCCCTCCCCCACCCAAGTCGCACTAGCTTCTCGTTTTCACCCAACAAACAGCGGACAATGGCCTTCCCCTCCCCTTCCCAGCTCTCCCACAGCCCACTGTCTCCGCCTCTTCCTTTCTTCTTCCCGCCCCCCCCACCCCCACATCAGTCTGAAGAAGGGTCTCGAGCCGAAACGTCGCCTATCTCCTTCGCTCCATAGATGCTGCCTCACCCGCTGAGTGTCTCCAGCATTTTTATCTACGTTCGATTTTCCAGCATCTGCAGTTCCTGCTTAAACATGGCCTGTTTCCTTTATCATCGATACTTTTTTGCATATCTTTCATTCATAGTTCGTTATCTCTCCACATCATCGTCCAAACCTCTCGTTTCCCTTCTCCCTAACCAGTCTGAAGAAGGGTCTCGACCCGAAACGTTCCTTCTCTCCAGAGATGCTGCCCATCCCGCTGAGTTACTCCAGCATTTTAGTGTCTATCTTCAGATTCAACCATGTCCTGACACAAGACCTTCCGCAGATGTGTTTACAGGGCATGTCGTGCTGCGGCAATTAAGCACTCTCCTCTCCTATCCATTGCTTTGACTCGTATAGACTCAGAAAGTCACACAGCACAGAAACAGGCCCTTCGGCCCAACTTGCTCATGCCGACCAACATGCCCCCTCTCTGCTTGTCTCAACTGCCCACCTCAGGGGGCTGCCAACTTTCATGCTTTGAGTTAAAGAAGGAACTGCAGATGCTGGAGAATTGAGGGTTACACAAAACGCTGGAGAAACTCAGCGGGTGCAGCAGCAGCTAAGGAACGAAGGAGATAGGCGACGTTTCGAGACCCTTCTTTCTTTGAGGTTGGGGGGAGGGACTCCATATAACCATATAACAATTACAGCACGGAAACAGGCCTTCTCAGCCCTTCCAGTCCGTGCCGACCATTTATTTTCCCCTAGTCCCATCTACCTGCACTCAGACCATACCCCTCCATTCCCCTCCCGTCCATATACCTATCCACTTTACTTTTAAATGTTAAAATCGATCCTGCCTCCACCACTTCTGCAGGAAGATCATTCCACACAGCCACCACTCTCTGAGTAAAGAAGTTCCCCCTCATGTTACCCCTAAACTTCTGTCCCTTAATTCTCATGTCATGCCCTCTTGTTTGAATCTTCCCTACCCTCAATGGGAAAAGCTTATCCACGTCAACTCTGTCTATCCCTTTCATCATTTTAAAGACCTCAATCAAGTCCCCCCTTAACCTTCTGCGCTCCAAAGAATAAAGACCTAACTTGTTCAACCTTTCTCTGTAACTTAGTTGCTGGAACCCAGGCAACATTCTAGTAAATCTCCTCTGTACGCTCTCTATTTTGTTGACATCCTTCCTATAATTAGGCGACCTATGCTTGTCTCAACTGCCCACCTCAGGGCTGCCAACTTTCACGTGTTGAGCGTGAGAGTCACGCATTTCAGCCAATTCCCACGCTCTCACACTGATGACAGAATTCTCACGCACAGTTCCCTGCTCACATGTCCCTTTGCGCCACATGCCAGCGATCTGTGCGGGCTGGGGAAGCGCGTCGGTTGACGGCTATGAGTGATGCCGCGTCTCGTCTCTCTTGGTCAGATGTGCAGCCTTTTTTTATTTCAAAATAGACTTTATTCAAGTAATAAATATATAGAATACATCAACCGTGCGAAAAAATCCATCCGACATTTTCGGTGGCTATACAAATTTTTCCATACAGTCTATACACATTTCTCAAATTTCACAAATCGATCCCCCACCCGTGCCACTCATGTGGCCCCCCCGGCGTGGGATACCTTCCCTTATTTTGAGGGGCGTCTCCACCGTACTGTGCCCCCCATGTCCAGCAGCGGAAGGACCTTAGACTGTGGCCCTCCCCCACCGAGCCTTGGCGTTGGCTGCACCGAGCTTCAGTGCGTCCCTCAGCACGTACTCCTGCAGTCTGCAGCGGGCCAGTCGGCAACATTCCCCGACGGACATCTCGCTCTGCTGGGTGGTGAACAACGCTCGGGCAGACCAGAGAGCGTCTTTCACCGAGTTGATGACCCTCCAGCAGCACTCGATGTCAGTCTCTGAATGTGTCCCTGGGAACTCCTCTGTGACGGGGCTGTTTGGAATAAAGCGTACCAGGGACCCTTGCATTTTTCTCCAGACTCTTTGAGCAAATCCACACTCTGCAAAGAGGTGGGCAACCGTCTCCTCTCCACAGCAGCCGTCCCGAGGGCAGCGTGTGCTGGCAGTGAGGTTCCGACGGTGCAGGAAGGATCTGACTGGGAGGGCTCCCCTCACCGCCAGCCAAGCCAGGTCTTGGTGCTTGTTGGTGAGTTCTGGCGATGAGGCATTTTGCCAGACAAGCTGGGCAGTCTGCTCAGGTAACCACGCCACCGGGTCCATCGAGTCCTTTCCCTGCAGTGCCTGCAGGACATCCGAGAGAGGGAGAGAGGGGTCGGATGTGCAGCCGCCAGCAACATGAAGCAGCCGGAGACAGAACTAACCAGGTGAATCGGTTGTAAAACATGGGGGGGACCACAATGAGGCCAAACATCTAGGACAGGGTTCGGCAACCTACGGCGCACGGGCCGAATCCGGCCTGGAACCCGAAAAACCATGGGGTTTTTTTCAATTTGTTTTCGCGGGGTCAGGGCAGGCGAGCCGACCTGGGAACTGCGGCCAGTCCCTGGGACACGAGCCGATCTGGGAACGGCAGCCAGTCCCTGGCCTCGCAGAATGCCAACTTGATCAGTATGGACACATTGGGCCAGCCATGTACATGTTGTATAACTGACTCTATGCAGATCTGAATGGGCTTAGAATGACCATTTAAGCAAAATGGCCCTCACTTTCCCCATTTTGATTCTTGAGATTAATATCCCTTTGCTCTGTTAACAGCGTTAAAGTACTTATGAGGTAGAGTCAGGAAAGGGAACATGTTATTTTTTTAGGGTACACAAAAGGCTGGAGAAACTCAGCGGGTGCAGCAGCATCTAAAGAGCGAAGGAGATAGGCGACGTTTCGGGCTGAAACCCTTCTTCAGACTGATGGGGGGTGGTGGGGGGAGGCGGGGGGAAGAAAGGAAAAGGGAGGAGGAGCCCGAGGGCTGAGGGAGAGGTGGGAAGGGGAGGAGGCAGCAAGGGTTAACAGAATTGAGGAAATTCAATGTTTAAGCCCAGAGGATGCAGACTCCCCGAGCGGAATATGAGGTGCTGTTCCTCCAACTTGCGGTGTTGCTCACTCTGGCTGTGGAGGAGGCCCAGGACCGAGAGGTCGGATACGGAATGGGAGGGGGAGTTGAAGTGCTGAGCCACCGGGAGGTCGGGTTGGTTATTGCGGACCGAGCGGAGGTGTTCGGCGAAACGATCGCCCAGCCTCCGCTTGGTCTCACCGATATAGATCAGCTGGCATCTGGAGCAATGGATGCAGTAGATGAGGTTGGAGGAGGTGCAGGTGAACCTCTGTCGGACTTGGAATGACTGCTTGGGTCCCTGAAAGGAGTGGATGGGGGAGGTGAAGGGACAAGTGTAGCATCTCTTGCGGTTGCAAGGGAAAGTGCCCGGGGAAGGAGTGGAGCAGGAGGGAAGGGAAGAATTGACGAGGGAGTTGCAGAGGGAGCGGTCTTTGCGGAAGGCAGACGGGGGGGAGATGGGAAGATGTGGCGAGTGGAGGGGTCACGTTGGAGGTGGCAAAACTGGCGGAGGACTATCTGTTGTATGCGCTGGCTGGTGTAGTGAAAGGTGAGGACCAGGGGGACTCGGCCCTTGTTGTGAGTGGGGGAATGGGGAGAGAGGGCAGTGTTGTGGGGTATGGAGGAGACCCTGGTGCGAGCCTCATCTATAGTGGGGGAGGGGAATCCCCGTTCTCTGAAGAACGAGGACATTTGCGATGACCTGGTGTGGAACACCTCATCCTGGGAGCAGATGCGGCGTAGACGGAGGAATTGGGAATAGGGGATGGAGTCCTTACAGGAAGCAGGGTGGGAGGAAGAGTAGTCCAGGTAGCTGTGGGAGTCAGTTGGTTTGTAGTGGATGTCGGTCAGGAGTGTATCACCTGCAATAGAGATGGTGAGGTCAAGGAATGGTAGGGAAATGTCGGAAATGGTCCAAGTGTATTTGAGTGCCGGATGGAAGTTGGTGGTGAAATGGATGAAGTCAGTCAGTTGTGTGTGGGTGCAGGAGGTGACACCAAAGCAGTCGTCGATGTAACGGAGGTAGAGGTCGGGGATGGGGGCCCTGGTACGTCGAGAACAAAGATTGTTCGACGTGCCCGACAAAGAGGCAGGCGTAGCTGGGGCCCATGCGTGTGCCCATAGCTACGCCTTGTGTTTGGAGGAAATGGGAGGAGTCAAAAGAGAAGTTGTTGAGGGTAAGGACCAACTCCGCTAGGCGGAGGAGGGTGTCAGTGGATGGGTATGGGTTGCTCCTCTGGTCGAGGAAGAACCGGAGGGCTTTGAGACCATCCTGGTGGGGGATGGAGGTGTAGAGTGACTGGACGTCCATGATGAAGATGAGAGGATGGGGGCCTGGACAACGCAATGCGCGGATCCGACGGAGAGTGTCTGAAGGCACGGAGACAACGGAGAGTATGAAGAAGGGTCTCGGCCCGAAACGTTGCCTATCTCCTTCGCTCCATAGATGCTGCTGCACCCGCTGAGTTTCTCCAGCATTTTGTCTACCTTCGATTTTCCTGCATCTGCAGTTCCTTCTTTAACAACATGTTATTTTTTTAGTTTACTTTAATTTGTTAGTTGATTTTTTTGTTGACTGCCATAATTTCTGAAATGGTCTTAAAGGAACTTCACTGTTATACAGCAGTAATAAGTGATTTTTGTCCAAACAATTGGAATTTGCCTAGAATGTTTGCATTATTCGCAGGGCTGCCAACTCTCACGCATTGAGCGTGAGAGTCACGCATTTCACAAAATTCTCACGCTCTCACGCTGATCTCAAATTTCTCACGCTCAAAAATCTGGAGTTGCTGGAAGACCAAAATAAAGCAAACATTGCTTTAGAGGTGAGTAAAAACCACGAGGGGAATATATAAGGTGAATGCATTGTCTTTTTTTGCCGGGATATGTGATTCAAGAACTAGGGGGCATTGGTTTAAAGCAGGGCTGTCAAACTACCGACCGATTTAGTTTAGGTTCTCCCGTGCAGCTGGTGTGAGAGGTGAGACACGGCAGTGGTCACAGCACCGACCCCCGAGGCACCGCTCACACCTCCCACCCTCATCTCTGGCTGCTCTGTGTCCGCCGGTCGTTCTGTCCACACCGCATGGAGTTTTAACCCCGACCCGGAGCCAGGAGCGGACCGGGTGAGTGGGGGCGTCGGTGCCGCCTCCGGAGCCGCGGGGATGAGTCTCGGGCTCAGGCTCCGCTCCGATGCCCGACCCCCGGGTCACTGACCCTCACCTTCCCCTGGACCCTTGGGTCACTGACCCTCACCTCCCCCCCCGGACTCCCCGGGTCACTGACCCTCACCTCCCCCCCGGACCCCCGGGTCACTGACCCACACCTCCCCCCGGGTCACTGACCCTCACCTTCCCCCGGACCCCCCAGGTCACTGACCCTCACCTCCCCTGGACTCCCCGGGTCACTGACCCTCACCTTCCCCCAAACCCCCGGGTCACTGACCCTCACCTCCCCTGGACCCCAGGGTCACTGACCCTCACCTCCCCTGGACCCCCCGGGTCACTGACCCTCACCTTCCCCCGACCCCCCGGGTCACTGACCCTCACCTCCCCCCAGACCCCCGGGTCACTGACCCTCACCTCCCCCGGACCCCCGGGTCACTGACCCTCACCTCCCCCGGACCCCCGGGTCACTGACCCTCACCTCCCCCCGGACCCCCGGGTCACTGACCCTCACCTCCCCCCAGACCCCTGGGTCACTGACCCTCACCTCCCCCGGACCCCCGGGTCACTGACCCTCCCCTTCCCCCAGACCCCCGGGTCACTGATCCTCACCTCCCCCCAGACCCCCAGGTCACTGATCCTCACCTCCCCCCAGACCCCCCCGGGTCACTGACCCTCACCTCCCCCCAGACCCCCGGGTCACTGACCCTCACCTCCCCCGGACCCCCGGGTCACTGACCCTCACCTCCCCCGGACCCCCGGGTCACTGACCCTCACCTCCCCCCGGACCCCCGGGTCACTGACCCTCACCTCCCCCCAGACCCCTGGGTCACTGACCCTCACCTCCCCCGGACCCCCGGGTCACTGACCCTCCCCTTCCCCCAGAACCCCGGGTCACTGATCCTCACCTCCCCCCAGACCCCCAGGTCACTGATCCTCACCTCCCCCCAGACCCCCCCGGGTCACTGACCCTCACCTCCCCCCAGACCCCCGGGTCACTGACCCTCACCTCCCCCGGACCCCCGGGTCACTGACCCTCACCTTCCCCCGGACCCCCGGGTCACTGACCCTCCCCTTCCCCCGACCCCCCGGGTCACTGACCCTCCCCTTCCCCAGCCCACAGCTGGACACAGAGCACCTGGGCCGGCCCGCATTCCCAGGGAAGGGGAGAGAGGGAAACGTATCCCGGACATCGGCAAGTCTCCGCTCACTCCGGGTGTTGTCACCGCTTCACTGACACACACTCTCACACACAACCTAACACACACACTCACACACAACCTAACACACACACTCACACACACTCTCACACACAACCTAACACACACACTCACACACACTCTCACACACAACCTAACACACACACTCACACACACTCTCACACACACTCTCACACACACTCTCACACACACTCTCACACACACTCTCACACACACTCTCACACACACTCTCACACACAACCTAACACACACTCACACACGCTCTCACACACAACCTAACACACACTCACACACACTCTCACACACACTCTCACACACACTCTCACACACAACCTAACACACACTCACACACGCTCTCACACACACTCTCACACACACTCTCACACACAACCTAACACACACTCACACACGCTCTCACACACACTCTCACACACACACTCACACACGCTCTCACACACACTCTCACACACACTCTCACACACACTCTCACACACACTCTCACACACAACCTAACACACACTCACACACACTCTCACACACACACTCACACACACTCTCACACACAACCTAACACACACACTCACACACACTCTCTTACACAACCTAACACACACACTCACACACACTCTCACACACAACCTAACACACACACTCTCACACACACTCACACTCTCACACACACTCTCACACACACTCTCACACACAACCTAACACACACTCACACACACTCTCACACACACTCTCACACACACTCTCACACACAACCTAACACACACTCACACACGCTCTCACACACAACCTAACACACACTCACACACACTCTCACACACACACTCACACACACTCTCACACACAACCTAACACACACACTCACACACACTCTCTTACACAACCTAACACACACACTCACACACACTCTCACACACACTCTCACACACACTCTCACACACAACCTAACACACACTCACACACGCTCTCACACACAACCTAACACACACTCTCACACACAACCTAACACACACTCACACACACTCTCACACACAACCTAACACACACTCACACACACTCTCACACACACTCTCACACACACTCTCACACACAACCTAACACACACTCACACACGCTCTCACACACACTCTCACACACACTCTCACACACACTCTCACACACACTCTCACACACACACTCACACACACTCTCACACACACTCTCACACACAACCTAACACACACACTCACACACACTCTCACACACAACCTAACACACACACTCACACACACTCTCACACACACTCTCACACACAACCTAACACACACACTCACACACACTCTCACACACAACCTAACACACACACTCACACACACTCTCTTACACAACCTAACACACACTCACACACACTCTCACACACACTCTCACACACACACTCACACACACTCTCACACACAACCTAACACACACTCACACACTCTCACACACACTCTCACACACACACTCACACACACTCTCACACACAACCTAACACACACACACACACTCTCACACACACTCTCACACACACTCTCACACACACACTCACACACACTCTCACACACACTCTCACACACACTCTCACACACACTCTCACACACTCACACACACTCTCACACACACACTCACACACACTCTCACACACACTCTCACACACAACCTAACACACACCCTTACACACACACACAAGGTTTAAAGGGATATGGGCCAAATGCGGATAAATGGGACTAGTTTAGATGGGGCATCTTGATCTGCATGGACAAGTTGGGATGAAGGGCCTGTTTCCATGCTGTAACACTATGACACCCTGTAGAAAGGGTGCAATTGCTCTGGAGAGGATCCAGGGGCGATTTAAGAACACATTGGCGGGGCTGGAAATTTTTATTTCACTTTGAAGAAAGATTTGATAACTGGGATTGAATTCTCTGCAGCAACGGAGGCGAAGAAAAGACTTAGTTGAGGCGAATAATGAGAATAGGACCTGTTTCGATTTTTTGTCGACTGCCACAATTTCTGAAATAGTCTTAAAGTAACTTAACTGTTATAAAGCAGTAAGAAGTGATTTTTGTCCAAACAAATGGAACTTGCATAAAATGTTTGAATTATTAGCAAGGCTGCCAATTCTCACGCATTGAGCGTGAGACCCACGCATTTCAAAATTCTCATGCTCTCACGCTGATCATAAAATTATATAATGAGAATAGGACCTGTTTTGCTTAACAAATAGTGTAGGAAGGAATTGCAGATGCTGGTTTAAACTGAAGATAGACACTAAAAGCTGGACAGGCAGCATCTCCGGAGAGAAAGAATGGGTGATGTTTTGGGTCGAGACCTTCAGCCTGAAGGGTTTGAAAACCAGCCATAAAACACAATGACTGGAAATGTGTGTTATCCAACTAAGGGCAGAAAGCAGAATCATGTGTTCATCTTTATTCACATGACACAGGGCCGGATTTAGATGACCATATAACCATATAACAATTACAGCACGGAAACAGGCCTTCTCGGCCCTTCCAGTCCGTGCCGAACATTTATTTTCCCCTAGTCCCATCTACCTGCACTCAGACCATACCCCTCCATTCCCTTCCCGTCCATATACCTATCCACTTTACTTTTAAATGTTACAATCGATCCTGCCTCCACCACTTCTGCTGGAAGCTCATTCCACACAGCCACCACTCTCTGAGTAAAGAAGTTCCCCCTCATGTTACCCCTAAACTTCTGTCCCTTAATTCTCATGTCATGCCCTCTTGTTTGAATCTTCCCTACCCTCAATGGGAAAAGCTTATCCACGTCAACTCTGTCTATCCCTTTCATAGAAACATAGAGGGCTGGGCCGGGGTTGGAGCAACGTTTACAAACCTCGGCATCAGCTCACACCCGTCCATCCGGACCCCGCCATCCGCTCCTGCCACTGGCCCTCTCCCTCCCTCTCCCTCTCCCTCCCTTCTCTCCTTCCCTCCCTCCTTCCTCTCTCTATTCCCTTCTCTCATTCGCTCCATCCCTTCTTTCTTTCCTTCCCTCTTTTTTCTACTTCCCTCCCTCCCTTCTGTCCCTCCCTCCCTCCCTTCTGTCCCTCCCTCCCTCCCTTCTCTCCCTCCCTCCCTTCTCTCCCTCCCTTCTCTCCCTCCCTCCCCTCTCTCCCTCCCTTCTCTCCCTCCCTTCTCTCCCTCCCTCCCTTCTCTCCCTCCGTCCCTTCTCTCCCTCCCTCCCCTCTCTCCCTCCCTTCTCTCCCTCCCTCCCACACACACATCAGGCACAGACAACTAACACACAGTTAGGATGGGGTAGGTTGGGGCTGAAGCCCAAAGTTTAATGCCTGGACTGGTTTTTCACCAATGGTTATTGGTTTTCCAGGATCTATTTAATTAAATTACTTAAATTACTTTGGATGGGGAAGGGCTGGGGTCACGTGGGTTTGAGGGGAATGGGGAAGACCTAGTGGAACAGGCACTGAGATTACCAGGGTTGGCTGACTAGCACTAGGACCCAGCGCAGTCAAACCCGGGGGAGTGGGAGTCTGCAGCATGGAAGCTTCAGGCCCGGTGCTGGCCGGGCTGCAGATAAGGCAACGGCTGCGGGCTGCCGGAGGGCGGTGGAGTGGCCAGGGTCAGCGGGCAAGGAGTAGGAGGTCCCGGTGGGCGGATGGTCGGTGGGGCGGCGAGGTTGGACGGGTCCGGTGAGGCAGCGAGGTGAGTGGGCCTCCCCTAGATCTCGAGGCCCTGAGCTTAAGCTTGTCTAGCTCATACGTCAATCCGGCCCTGACGTGACACCATAATAAATATATTACAGAAAAAAATAATTTAATGGGGGTGGCACGGTGGCGCAGCGGTAGAGTTGCTGCCTTGCAGCACCACAGACCCAGATTTGATCCTGACCACGGGTGCTGTCTGTACAGTATTTGTACATTCTCCTTATGACCACATGGCTATTCTCTGGATATTCCGGTTTCTCCCACATCCGAAAGTAGTGCAGGTTTGTAGGTTAATTAGCTTCTGTAAATTGTCCGTGGCGTGTAGGATACAACTGGTGTACGATAGATTGCTGGTCGGTGTGGACTTGGTGGGCCGAAGGGCCTGTTTCCATATATATGTTTTACATATATATCTTAATTTCATTGAACCATATACGGTTAAATATGTGGTTTATTTTCGTCTTGTTTCTGTAGTCAAAGGGTAAGGTTGATTGATTTATTTGTGCAGAACAGTGATAGAAGTCTGATTCCTCTTGCCTTGTTTCTATGTTTTTGTTTCTTTATATATAGAAACGTCTACATCATATGAGGAAAGATCGGAAAGACTGGGCTTGTATTCACTGGAATTTAGAAGGATAGAAATATAGAAAACATAGAAACATAGAAAATAAGTGCAGGAGTAGGCCATTCGGCCCTTCGAGCCTGCACCGCCATTCAATGTGATCATGGCTGATCATCCAACTCAGTATCCCGTACCTGCCTTCTCCCCATACCCCCTGATCCCATTAGCCACAAGGGCCACATCTAACTCCCTCTTAAATATAGCCAATGAACTGGCCTCAACTACCCTCTGTGGCAGAGAATTCCACAGACTCACCACTCTCTGTGTGAAAAATGATTTCCTCATCTCGGTCCTACAAGACTTCCCCCTTGTCCTTAAACAGTGACCCCTTGTCCTGGACTCCCCCAACATCGGGAAAAATCTTCCAGCATCTAGCCTGTCCAACCCCTTAAGAATTTTGTAAGTTTCTATGAGATCCCCCCTCAATCTTCTAAATTCCAGTGAGTACAAGCCGAGTCTATGCGAGTACAAGCCTAGTACAGCATGAATTATAATCCAATTTCCATAATGTCTTTAGTCAGAGGGTGGTGAATCTGTGGAATTCTTGGCCACAGACGGCTGTGGAGGCCAAGTCAGTGGATGTTTATAAGGCAGAGATAGATAGATTCTTGATTAGTGCGGGTGTCAGGGGTTATGGGGAGAAGGCGGGAGAATGGGGTTAGGAGGGAGAGAAAGATCGGACATGATTGAACGGCGGCGTAGACTTGATGGGCCGAATGGCCCAATTCTGCTCCTATAACTTAAGATTTTAGTATTTGATTTTTCTACCCAGGGATAAAGTTTCTACCCTGGAGACCGCACTTATCCATGTTTAATTTAGTATAGAGACACAGCGTGGAAACAGACGCACCAAGTCCGCACCGAGCAGCGATCCGCGCACACTAACACGCACACTATCCCACACACGAGGAAGAACTTACCATTGTACATTGTATGCCTGCAAACCTGCACCTTTTGGAGTGTGGGTGGAAACCGAAGCACCCGGAGAAAACCCACGCAGGTCACGGGGACACACATACAAACTCCACACAGACAGCACCTGTAGTCGGGATCGAACCCGGGTCTCCGGTGCTGTGAGGCAGCAACTCTACCGCCCTGGTAGAGGTTATTCGGTACATTTTAGTTTAGTTTAGTTTATTGTCACGTGTACCGAGGTACAGTGAAAAGCTTTTTTGTTGCGTACCATCAAAGACTGTACAGGATTACAATCGAGCCCACAGTGTACAGATACAGATCGCCGCGGGCGTGGCATGGACTTAATATCCGGAGCCTGGGGTCCCTTGTCGGGGATCGCTGGAGTAGAGCTCAGACCACTGGCCTGTGTGTGGCCTATAACATCCTGAAGCCGCGGTCTCCAGTAGGAAAGTGCCCGATTCAGGCGCTCCAAGTGTGTTCGACCGTCCCGACGTCGGAGTTTGGATCATCCCGACGAGAGGGCCCGTACATCGGCCCGTCCGTAGCGGCGACTACGGAGGATTCACGGCCCCGACCACGGGTGGACAAAGGCAGAGGACTGGCTGATCTTTGCTGCCTTCCTCCACGGTGAAGAATTTTTTATATTTCAACATAGACTTTATTCAAGTAATAAATATATACAATACATCAACCGTGCGAAAAATCCATCCGACATTTTCGGAGGCTATACAAATTGTTCCATACAGTCTATATACAGTTCTCAAATTTCGCGAATCGATCCCCCACCCGTGCCACTCATGTGGCCCCCCTGGAATGGGATCCCTTCCCTTATTTTGAAGGGCGTCTCCACCATACTGTGCCCCCCATGTCCTATACTGTGGCCCTCCCCCACCGAGCATTGGCGTTGGCTGCACCGAGCTTCAGTGCGTCCGTCCCTCAGCACGTACTCCTGCAGTCTGCAGCGGGCCAGTCGGCAACATTCCCCGACGGACATCTCGCTCTGCTGGGTGGTGAACAACGCTCGGGCAGACCAGACAGCGTCTTTCACTGAGTTGGTGACCCTCCAGCAGCACTCGATGTCAGTCTCTGAATGTGTCCCTGGGAACAGTCCGTAAATCACAGAGTCCTCTGTGACGGAGCTGTTCGGGATAAAGCGTACCAGGGACCCTTGCATTTTTCTCCAGACTCCACCACAGTGAAGAATGCTGTGTATGTGACGAACAACATTGGCTTCAGATATAACTGCACAGATACAGTCCCCGTCGCCAGGATGGAACCCGGCTCTCCGCCGCTGTCAGGCAGCGACTCTACCGCTGCGCCACCGTTGCCAACCAGCCATGGGCGTGTGATCGCCACGCCACTGAGGGGAACCGCAGCCAGCTCTAAAACCCAATCTGCTGCCGTTACGTCAATGTCAAAGTCAAAAGAATTTATTGTCACGTGTCCCTGACAGGACAATGAAAATCTTTCTTTGCATAGCACAACAGAACATAGAAGGCATTGACTACAATTATATACGTAAATACACACGTGAATTAATAAATTAATAAAGTGCAAATAACAGATGGAGGGATACTAATGTTCAGAGTTCCGAGCCAGGTTTAATAGCCTGATGGCTGTGGGGAAGTAGCTATTCCTAAACCGGGTTGTTGCAGTCTTCAGGCTCCTGTACCTTCTACCCGAAGGTAGCAGGGAGATGAGTGTGTGGCCAGGGTGGTGTGGGTCCTTGATGATGCTGCCAGCCTCTTTGAGGCAGCGACTGTGATAAATCCCCTCGATGGAAGGGAGGTCAGAGCCGATGATGGACTGGGCAGTGTTTATCACTTTTTGTAGTCTTTTCCACTCCAGGGCGCTCAAGTTGCCGAACCAAGCCACGATGCAACCGGTCAGCAAGCTCTCTACTGTGCCCCTGTAGAAGTTAGAGAGAGTCCTCCTTGACAGACCGACTCTCCGTAATCTTCTCAGGAAGTAGAGGCGCTGATGAGCTTTCTTAATAATTGCATCTGTGTTCTCGGACCAGGAAAGATCTTCACAGATGTGCACGCCCAGGAATTAAGAGCCCTCTTGACCCTTTCAACCATCGACCCGTTGATATAAACAGGACTGTGGGTCCCCATCCTACTCCTTCCAAAGTCCACAATCAGTTCCTTGGTTTTGCTGGTGTTGAGGGCCAGGTTGTAGTGCTGGCACCATATGGACAGTCGCTCGATCTCTCTTCTATACTCTGACTCATCCCCATCAGTGATACGTCCCACAACAGTGGTGTCGTCAGCGAACTTGATGATGGAGTTCGCGCTGTGACCGGCTACGCAGTCATGAGTATAGAGTGAGTATAGCAGGAGGCTCAGCACGCAGCCTTGAGGTGCTCCCGTGCTGATTGTTATCGAGTCTGACACATTTCCACCAATATGGACAGATACCAACACCAATACCGATACGTTACCCATGGCCAACTAACTGGGAACAGGCCAGGGCACAAGGCTGGGGCCCTCGCACTCTGCCGGAGGAGGCTGGGATGTTGGAGGCAGCTTTAACCACCATTGGTATCTGACCAGCAGCTGAGGACTGATCTGCGTAACAGTTTAATCCACTCCAGCTTGCTGCCTGTCTGCGCTGGCAATTACGTGCTGCTTGCTTGTGTTACAGCAGGTAACCTTAAACTAACTCCTCAAGGGCAGTCGGCTAGTGCGGAGAATGTGCACACGTGTACCCTCGTACGCACGTGTACCCTTGTACGCACACTTACATCTGCCCACTCCCCCAACCTGTCCAAGTCACCCTGCATTCTCATAGCATCCTCCTCACAGTTCACACTGCCACCCAGCTTGGTGTCATCTGCAAATTTGCTGATGTTACTTTGAATCCCTTCATCCAAATCATTGATGTATATTGTAAATAGCTGCGGTCCCAGCACCGAGCCTTGCGGTTCCCCACTAGTCACTGCCTGCCAGTCTGAAAGGGACCCGTTAATCCCTACTCTTTGTATCCTGTCTGCCAACCACTTCTCTATCCATGTCAGCACTCTATCCCCAATACCATGTGCCCTAAGTTTGCCCACTAATCTCCTATGTGGGACCTTATCAAATGCTTTCTGAAAGTCCAGGTTCACTACATCCACTGGCTCTCACTTGTCCATTTTCCTAGTTACATCCTCAAAAAATTCCAGAAGATTAGTCAAGCATGATTTCCCCTTCGTAAATCCATGCTGACTCGGACCGATCCTGTTACTGCTATCCAAATGTTCGGCTATCCCATCTTTTATAATTGACTCCAGCATCTTTTCCACCACCGATGTCAGGCTAACTGGTCGATAATTAATTCCCTGTTTTCTCTCTCCCGCCTTTCTTAAAAAGTGGGATAACATTAGCTACCCTCCAATCCACAGGAACTGATCCTGAATCTATAGAACATTGGAAAATTATCACCAATGCATCCACGATTTCTAGAGCCACTTCCTTAAGTACCCTGGGATGCAGACCATCAGGCCCCTGGGGATTTATCAGCCTTCAGTCCCATCAGTCTACCAAACACCATTTCCTGCCTAATGTGGATTTCCTTCAGTTTGGTAGCAAAAACAGGAAGGCAGATTACTATCTAAATGGCGTCAAGTTGGGAAAATGGGAAGTACAACGGGATCCTTGTACATCAGTCTATGAAAGTAAGCATGCAGGTACAGCAGGCAGTGAAGAAAGCGAATGGCATGTTGGCCTTTATAACAAGAGGAGTCGAATATAGGAGCAAAGAGGTCCTTCTGCAGTTGTACAGGGCCCTAGTGAGACCACACCTGGAGTATTGTGTGCAGTTTTGGTCCCCTAATTTGAGGAAGGACATTCTTGCTATTGAGGGAATTGCAGCGTAGGTTTACAAGGTTAATTCCCGGGATGGCGGGACTGTCATATGCTGAGAGAATGGAGCAGCTGGGCTTGTACACTCTGGAGTTTAGAAGGATGAGAGGGGATCTCATTGAAACATATAAGATTGTTAAGGGCTTGGACATACTAGAGGCAGGGAACATGTTCCAGATGTTGGGGGAGTCCAGAACCAGGGGCCACACAGTTTAAGAATAAGAGTAAGCCATTTAGAACTGAGACGAGGAAACACTTTTTCTCACAGAGAGTTGTGAGTCTGTGGAATTCTCTGCCTCAAAGGGCGATGGAGGCCGGTTCTCTGGATGCTTTCAAGAGAGAGCCAGATAGGGCTCTTCAAGATAGCGGAGTCAGGGGATATGGGGAGAAGGCAGGAACGGGGTACTGATTGGGATGATCAGCCGTGATCACATTGAATGGCGGTGCTGGCTCGAAGGCCCCTGGTTCTGGACGCCCCCAACATCGGGAACATGTTTCCTGCCTCCAGCATGTCTAAACCCTTAATGATCTTATATGGTTCAATAAGATCCCCTCTCATCCTTCTAAACTCCAGAGTGTACAAGCCCAGCCGCTCCATTCTCTCAGCATATGACAGTCCCGGGAATTAACCTTGTAAACCTACGCTGCATTCCCTCAATAGCAAGAATGTCCTTCCTCAAATTAGGGGACCAAAACTGCACACAATACCCCAGGTGTGGTCTCACTAGGGCCCTGTACAACTGCAGAAGGACCTCTTTGCTCCTATATTCGATTCCTCTTGTTATAAAGGCCAACATGCCATTCGCTTTCTTCACTGCCTGTTGTACCTGCATGCAAGAATGTCCTTGCTTACTGGCCCAGTGAGCTAGCCCAGCTGTTCTCAGGCAACTGAACCATCCTATCACTAACTAGAGAGCGGTTCCATCTACATCATCTGAGACTTTCGGTCTATCTTTAATCGGACTTCACTGGACTTTTT
>OY740789.1:5247541-5497541 GCA_963514005.1 Raja brachyura
ATATATAATAATATCACACACATTTACATTTCTTCCGATTTTATATCCAACGATGAACTTTATTTCAGACTTGACAAGGGACAACATTAAATAAAAAAAACATTGTAAACCTTCCCGCTGATCCGGGCCAGACTCCCCGCCGGGACTCAGCCCCACGTCGGGCCGCTCCCCCGGGACTCAGCCCGAAGTTGGGCCGCTCCGTCGGAAAACCGCTTCAGACTCGGCCCCGTGTCGGGCCGCTCCGCTGGGACTCAGCCCCGCGTCGGGCCGCTGCTTCAACGGAGGCGGAAGTAAGATGGCGGAGCAAGATGGCGGAGGCTGGTTGCTGAAATGAGTCCTATAATTATTACCCGTGAATCTGCCCATGACCGTACTATGCGTTTTTCGTGGGAGTAGCCCATCTTGCTCCGCTATAGTAGCAATGTTACAAAATATTGAGATTTCAAAAATCAAGTCTGCAACTTATCCCATCCGATAAAGCATAAAAAGAAGTTTAATTTGACACCTAATTCACTTTCATATCTTCAGTATTAAAAAAGTTATGGCCATTTTCATACTCGGAAATTAGCATCTTGTTCCCCATTGCCTTTCAATTGACTTAACTCAAAAGCTGTGATCTGGAACAGTCAAAAGCCCATAACTTTCTTAAAAATTAAGAGAAATTTTCAGTTATAGATTGAAGCATTCTGAAACAAATATGAAACAATCTTACTTGGATGACCTGAAATTAAAGCATATAATTAGTTAGTTATCTAATTGTAGCTAATTACAAAATTCAATGAGTAGATCTAAACATCTATCCATTTCTTAAGAAAAGATAAATTTTTTAAATAGCCTAAGTGTCCAAATAACATTCACACAATAATCCACAATATAACATGATTTTTAAATCTAATTTTCATGAATTTCTAGGCCAAATGGAAGGAATTTAGTGTTTAATGCCTGTAAATTAATGGCCATTTAAATCAACTAGCGAGTGGGTTTTAGTGGAATGCGGTGGATTGGAACGTTGCGGTTTGCGGTGAAGTCGGGGGGAAAAATACAGCTGGTTCATACATTTTTTTTGTCCCCTTTTCGTAACATGAAAATGTGATTAAAGCCTTCCTAAAAATCAAGTTTTTATGTAAAAATCAACTGTGCACTACATTTTTCTCCCTACGTTAGGTCCGTTCTGCTGTCGGCGTTCACGGCTTTAGAAGATGATTTTTAAATTACTCTAGTTAATAAATAATCTAGCGTAGTTTAAAAATACCTTCATGAATGAAATGTCGCAGCGATTTCTCTTTAGCGACGAAATCGCCCGACATGGATCGATTTGGACTGTCTAGGGAAAAACGGCAATTTAAACACGCCCCCCTCTGAAAGACGCCAAAGTCACGCACACGGGGAGCGGCAGAACTGCAGCGCCGCTAAAGGTAGGTATGGTAACATACCAAGCTATAGAATCTTTGCTGCTGACCAAAGTTGCTGAATATGTAGCTGCAGGTTTCAGGAAGTTGTGGTCATGAGAAATACACATTGGCCTGCGGTTACTGCATATTCGCGACTAGGGCATTACCCACACCCATCTGACTGAGATAACAGGTGCTTAGAAGGGTGAGGAATATATAAACCGTCGACCCAGAAGGCTGCGGAATGTATTAAAGAAGGAACTGCAGATGCTGGAGAATCGAGGGTTACACAAAAAGCTGGAGAAACTCAGCGGGTGCAGCAGCATCTAAGGAGCGAAGGAGATAGGCGACGTTTCGGGTCGAGACCCTTCTACCCGAAACGTCGCCTATCTCCTTCGCTCCTTAGATGCTGCTGCACCCGCTGAGTTTCTCCAGCTTTTTGTGTAACCCTGGGGAATGTACCTGTCTTTGCCCTAGTATTGTTCCACTAAATAACATCTCCCCATTGTGTACGTGCCTGTTGTCTTGACCATTGCGTACGTGTCTGTTGCTTGATTTGGGTAAATATGGGAGGCATACACCGTAGCATTAAAGTATGTAAAGCATTACGAATAAAGATATAGAGCTTGACTCTTGCTAGGTTGCTGACCTGTCGGCCGAATAAACGTACGTTTAAACCAACCCAGGTGTCCGCTCGATTATTGTGGAAACAACCGATGTAAGCGAAAACCGAGATTCCCATTTGGTGTCAGAAGTGGGATGCCGACCGACGACTGAGCCTGCCGGTTGAGAAAGGCCGACGGGCGGGCAGATCGGAGGAGGAGTGCACACCAAAGTGAGTACCTTTAGTTAAATTGCCACTTGGTCCTACCTCAGATCTCGTCGCTCTAAGGTACTTCACCGGCACGGGTCAGTTGAAGGGACGGCATCCGAACGTTCCGGTTGTGGGCACTGGGATAGGGCCGTCTCGAGGATTGTCCTAGTCTGATCGAGCGGATAAAACACCCCGAAGAGGGGGGACCGTCGACGGTATATAAAAGGAGTGCACTGGGGGGGGGGGGGGGGGGGGAGGAGGGAACTGTAATGGTTATTGAATCGTCATGAAGAAGGTGACCGATTAGTAGTATTGAGACGTTAACCGAGACCAAGGTACCCCCGTATCTCACAGAAAGTCCGCCTTAGACTGGTTGTTAAGAAAATAAATCCTCCATGAGAAGGTCAGGAATTGAAGTGACAGAGTGAGATACGGTGGAACCAAGGACTCACGGTTGACCCTGAAATATTGGTGTGTAATAGTACAAGTATAAAAATGGGTAACGGCACGGACACCAGTGGTCACCCAGACCGGCCATTACATCAGCTATGTTTCTTGCATCGGGAAATGGAGGAGACCTTCAGGCATATGTCGGGAGGACTCATCCATGAACTGGGGAAGGATGAATGACCTGAAGGGGGTTCAAAGGATATGGGTGTGCTGTCAAGGGCCAGGAGTGTAATATGGAAAATTGATTTTTTTTAAAATTACAAGAAGGCCATTCAGTTGTGGACCGATCATTGCAACGTGGAATAGGCATGGTCTTTAACGGCCATTTGGCAGCTTAATGCCTTGAAACTAGGAATACCCCTGACCGAGGGGGGGGTCAAGAGAAGTTGGTGACAATATTAAAACAGGAATGTAGGCATGCAAAGGAGAATAAGGGTCGTCAGGAGCGAGAGACAAAATAAGGCCGAGGTAGAGAGGACTTGCGTAAGTCGGCGGCTGGCATAGATTTGGGAGGTGACGAGGAGGAGGAGGGGGTAGAGGATTACCATTGGGGAGTCCGTGGAGCACCCCCGCTGAACCAGCCTGCCCCCATTGCCAGTCCCGTGTCCGTCCTCCAATTCCAGCTACCCGATCCAAGATTAAACCTCGCCCTTCACAGATACCAGTTTCCAAATCTCCCGTACCCTTGCTGAACCCCAGAAGAAGACGGTCCCATACTGGGTGGGGGGACCACAGGGAAGACAGTTGCCCCTCCAGCAGACCGACCCCCTCCGTATTCTCCCGATGCCCCGCAATCTACCGACTCCGTGGGAGGCAGAATTAAGCTGAACCCCCCGGACCAAAGCCAGCAATAATATGACACAGCAGCGAACCCAATCCCCCTCCAGCTCCTCCTTATCGACCTCAGACAATTATTACAATGACGACGAATGGGACATGGCACCTGAAGACGGAGACGAGAGAAAGGAGGAAGAGGCTAGAAGGCCTAGGAAGAAGAAGCACCCCCTACGCGCAAGGGAAATGCCAATGAGAACGGTCGTGAATCCTGCAGCCGCTGGGGTGGCCGTCGTAGCAGGAGGGCCCCCTGCGACCATCCAGGTGTACGCTCCGTGGAAACCAAACGATACGTTGATAATCCTGAATGGGGCACCAGACAAAGTCAAGTGCCCAGGACGACTTGCGGATTTCATCGGCAACATGTTGGACGCCTACCAAGCCGTCTCTTTGGACGCCTGGAGTCTGGTCAGACAATCCCTGAATCGAACGCAGTGGGGCAAGTTCCTCACCCAGCTGGGGCACAATGACCACGCTGCTATGGAAGCCGTGCACCCGGGAGTTGCTGGAGACCCTACTCCTGGCGGCCCTCGAAGCGACCCTGAGAAAAGCCGTTGAGATCGCATGCCAGTCCCAAAACCAGGCAAACCGAATCAGTATCGGCTAGTCCAGGACCTGCGGGCCATCAGCCCAGCGCATATTCTCGCTACCATCCTGGCTAAAGCAACAGTCTTTGGATCTCCAACAAGCCTTTTCCTCGATTCCTTTACATCCGGACTATCAGTACCTGTATAATGGACAACAGTATACATGGACCAGATTGCCACAGGGCCTTGTAAACTCGCCGACCCTATTTTCTCGTTGTCTGCAACAGCAATTACAAAACCTGCAGGAACCAGTCTGGTGAACCTTCTCTGTACTCCCTCTATGGCAAGAATGTCTTTCCTCAGATTTGGAGACCAAAACTGTACGCAATACTCCAGTTGTGGCCTCACCAAAGCCCTGTACAACTGCAGTAGAACCTCCCTGCTCCTATACTCAAATCCTTTCGCTATGAATGCTAACACACCATTCACTTTCATCACTGCCTGCTGCACCTGCATGCCTACTTTCAATGACTGGTGTACCATGACACCCAGGTCTCGTTGCTGCTCCCCTTTTCCTAATTGGCCACCATTCAGATAATAGTCTACTCTCCTGTTTTTGCCAGCAAAGTGAATAACCTCACATTTAATAAATGTTAAAAACAACCTCACTTGTGCTCTGCACGGGCCCGTTCATGGCTCCGCATGTAACCTTACTTATAAAGGAGTCCATTGTAAGCTGTCTAAGGAATGTGTCCCTGTAAATGCTGGATTTCAGTTGTTGTGTGGATGGGCTAACGGGACCCATCTGACAGTAGGATCCCATCACCTGCCAATCCCTAGTTATAGCAATGTGATTGGTGAAGCATGGAGGGACTGGTCTGGAGAAGTCATTAATACCCGAAAAACAGAACAGTGTGGCGTGCAAAAGTATTCAGCCCCCGTGTCAATACTTTGTAGAACCACCTTTCGCTGCAATTACAGCTGCAAGTCTTTTGGGGTATGTCTCTACCAGCTTTGCACATCTAGAGACTGACATTTTTGCCCATTCTTCTTTGCAAAATAGCTCAAGCTCAGTCAGATTGGATGGAGAGCGTCTGTGAACAGCAATTTTCAAGTCTTGCCAGAGACTCTCAATTGGATTTAGGTCTGGACTTTGACTGGGCCATTCTAACATATGAATATGATTTGATCTAAACCATTCCATTGTAGCTCTGGCTGTATGTTTAGGGTCGTTGTCCTGCTGGAAGGTGAACCTCCGCCCCAGTCACAAGTCTTTTGCAGACTCTAACAGGTTTTCTTCCAAGATTGCCCTGTATTTGGCTCCATCCATCTTCCCATCAACTCTGACCAACTTCCCTGTCCCTGCTGAAGAAAAGCATCCCCACAGCATGATGCTGCCACCACCATGTTTCCCAGTGGGGATGGTGTGTTCAGGGTGATGTGCAGTGTTAGTTTTCCGCCACACATAGCGTTTTGCATTTAGGCCAAAAACTTCAATTTTGGTCTCATCAGACCAGAGCACCTTCCTCCACATGTTTGCTGTGTTCCCCACATGGCTTGTGGCAAACTGCAAACGGGACTTCTTATGGCTTTGTTTCAACAATGGCTTTCTTCTTGCCACTCTTCCATAAAGGCCCGATTTGTGGAGTGCACGACTAATAGTTGTCCTGTGGACAGATTCTCCCACCTGAGCTGTGGATCTCTGCAGCTCCTCCAGAGTTGCCATGGGCCTCTTGGCTGCTTCTCTGATCAATGCTCTCCTTGCCCGGCCTGTCAGTTTAGGTGGACGGCCATGTCTTGGTAGGTTTGCAGTTGTGCCATACTCTTTCCATTTTCGGATGATGGATTGAACAGTGCTCTGCGAGATGTTCAAAGCTTGGGATATTTTTTATAACCTAACCCTGCTTTAAACTCTCCACAACTTTATCCCTGGCCTGTCTGATGTGTTCCTTGGGCTTCATGATGCTGTTTGTTCACTAATGTTCTCTAACAAACCTCTGAGGCCTTCACAGAACAGCTGTATTTATACTGAGATTACATTACACACAAGTGAACTCTATTTACTAATTAGGTGACTTCTGAAGGCAATTGGTTGCACTGGATTTTATTAAGGGGTATCAGAGTAAAGGGGGCTGAATACTTTTGCACGCCACACTTTTCAGTTTTCTATTTGCAAAAAAAAAATTGAAAACCATGTATCATATTCCTTCCACTTCACAATTATGCGCCACTTTGTGTTGGTCTATCACATAAAATCCCAATAAAATACATTTACGTTTGTGGTTGTAACGTGACAAAATGTGGAAAAGGTCAAAGGGTGTGAAAATTTTTGCAAGCCACTGTAAAGCATTACAAATAAAGATATAGAGCGTGACTCTTTGCTAGGTTGCTGACCTGTGTAAAGACGTTTAAACCAACCCAGGTGTCCGCTCGATTATTGTGGAAACAACCGATGTAAGCGAAAACCGAAATTCACAAAGGGACCCGTTAATCCCTACTCTTTGTTTCCTGTGTACCAACCAATTTTCTATCCATGTCATTACCCTACCCCCAATACCATGTGCCCTAAATGTTCCCACTAATCTCCTTTGTGGGACCTTATCAAATCATAGGATCATAGAAAATAGTTGCAGGAGTAGGCCATTCGGCCCTTCGAGCCAGCACCACCATTCAATATGATCATGGCTGATCATCCAACTCAGTATCCCGTACCTGCCTTCTCTCCATACCCCTGATCCCCTTAGCCACAAGGGCCACATCTAACTCCCTCTTAAATATAGCCAATGAACTGGCCTCAACTACCTTCTGTGGCAGATAATTTCACAGACTCACCACTCTCTGTGTGAAAATAGATCTTCTCATCTAGGTCCTAAAAGACTTCCCCCTTATCCTTAAACTATGACCCCTTGTTCTGGAGTTCCCCAACATCGGGAACAATCTTCCTGCATCTAGCCTGACCAACCCCTTAAGAATTTTGTAAGTCTTAATAAGATCTCCCCTCAATCTCTTAAATTCCAGCGAGTACAAGCCGAGTCTATCCAGTGTTTCTTCATATGGAGAAGGACAGAACTGGGCCTAGGGTTGAGGATTTTGATTGGAGAAAGGCTAACTTTAACGAGATGCGAGATGATTTAAAAGAAGTGAACTGGGACATTTTGTTTTATGGGAAAGATGTAGAGGAGAAATGGAGGACATTTAAAGGGGAAATTTTAAGAGTACAGAATCTTTATGTTCCTGTTCGGTTGAAAGGAACCAGTAAAAATTGGAAAGAGCCCTGGTTTTCAAGGGAAATTGGACATCTTGTTCGGAAAAAGAGGGATATCTACAATAATTATAGGCAGCATGAAGTAAATGAGGTGCTTGAGGAGTATAAGGAATGTAAGAAGAACCTTAAGAAAGAAATTAGAAAAGCTAAAAGAAGATATGAGGTTGCTTTGGCAAGTAAGGTGAAAGTAAATCCAAAGGGTTTCTACAGCTATATTAATAGCAAAAGGATAACAAGGGATAAAATTGGTCCATTGGAGAGACCGAGTGGACAGCTATCTGCAGAGCCAAAAGAGATGGGGGAGATATTGAACAATTTCTTTTCTTCGGTATTCACCAAGGAGAAGGATATTGAATTATGTGAGGTAAGGGAAACTAGTAGAGTAGCTATGGATACTATGAGTTTCAAAGTAAAAGAAGTACTGGCACTTTTGAAAAATATAAAAGTGGATAAGTCTCCAGGTCCTGACAGGATATTCCCCAGGACATTGAGGGAAGTTAGTGTAGAAATAGCCGGGGCTATGACAGAAATATTTCAAATGTCATTAGAAACGGGAATAGTCCCCGAGGATTGGCGTACTGCGCATGTTGTTCCATTGTTTAAAAAGGGCTCTAAAAGTAAACCTAGCAATTATAGACCGGTTAGTTTGACTTCAGTGGTGGGCAAATTAATGGAAAAGATACTTAGAGATAATATATATAAGTATCTGGATAAAGAGGGTCTAATTAGGAACAGTCAACATGGATTTATGCCTGGAAGGTCATGTTTGACTAATCTTCTTGAATTTTTTGAAGAGGTTACTAGGGAAATTGACGAGGGTAAAGCAGTGGATGTTGTCTATATGGACTTCAGTAAGGCCTTTGACAAGGTTCCTCATGGAAGGTTGGTTAAGAAGGTTCAACTGTTGGGTATAAATGCAGGAATAGCAAGATGGATTCAACAGTGGCTGAATGGGAGAAGCCAGAGGGTAATGGTGGATGGCTGTTTGTCGGGTTGGAGGCAGGTGGCTAGTGGGGTGCCTCAGGGATCTGTGTTGGGTCCTTTGTTGTTTGTCATGTACATCAATGATCTGGATGAAGGGGTGGTAAATTGGATTAGTATGTATGTAGATGATACCAAGATAGGGGGCGTTGTGGATAATGAAGAGGATTTCCAAAGTCTACAGAGTGATTTAGGCCAGTTGGAAAAATGGGCTGAAAGATGGCAGATGGAGTTTAATGCTGATAAATGTGAGGTGCTACACCTTGGCAGGACAAATCAAAATAGGACGTACATGGTAAACGGTAGGGAATTGAAGAATACAGTTGAACAGAGGGATCTGGGAATAACCGTGCATAGTTCATTGAAGGTGGAATCTCATATAGATAGGGTGGTAAAGAAAGCTTTTGGTATGCTAGCCTTTATAAATCAGAGCATTGAGTATAGAAGCTGGGATGTAATGTTAAAATTGTACAAGGCATTGGTGAGACCAAATCTGGAGTATGGTGTACAATTTTGGTCGCCCAATTATAGGAAGGATGTCAACAAAATAGAGAGGGTACAGAGGAGATTTACTAGAATGTTGCCTGGGTTTCAACAGCTAAGTTACAGAGATAGGTTGAATAAGTTAGGTCTTTATTCTCTGGAGTGCAGAAGGTTAAGGACTTGATAGAGGTCTTTAAAATGATGAGAGGGATAGACAGAGTTGATGTGGACAAGCTTTTCCCTATTAGAATAGGGAAGATTCAAACAAGAGGACATGACTTTAGAATTAAGGGACAGAGGTTTAGGGGTAACATGAGGGGGAACTTCTTTACTCAGAGAGTGGTAGCGGTGTGGAATGAGCTTCCAGTGGAAGTGGTGGCGGCAGGTTCATTGGTATCATTTAAAAATAAATTGGATAGGCATATGGATGAGAAGGGTATGGAGGGTTATGGTATGAGTGCAGGCAGGTGGGACTAAGGGAAAAAAGTTGTTTGGCATGGACTTGAAGGGCCGAGATGGCCTGTTTCCGTGCTGTAATTGTTATATGGTTATATGGAAGTCCTGCCATCCCAGGAATCAGTCTGGTGAACCTTCTCTGTACTCCCTCTATGGCAAGAATGTCTTTCCTCAGATTAGGAGACCAAAACTGTACGCAATACTCCAGGTGTGGCCTCACCAAGACCCTGTACAACTGCAGTAGAACCTCCCTGCTCTTGTACTCAAATCCTTTTGCTATGAATGCCAACATACCATTCGCTTTCTTCACAGCCTGCTGCACCTGCATGCCTACTTTCAATGGCTGGTGTACCATGACACCCAGGTCTCCTTGCATCTCCCCTTTTCCTAATCGGCCACCATTCAGATAATAATCTACCCTCCTGTTTTTGCCGCCAAAGTGGATAACCTCACATTTATCCACATTATACTGCATCTGCCATGCATTTGCCCGCTCACCCAACCTATCCAAGTCACCTTGCAGTCTCCTAGCATCCTCCTCACAGCTAACACTGCCCCCCAGCTTCGTGTCATCCGCAAACTTGGTGATATTGCATTCAATTCCCTCATCCAGATCATTAATATATATTGTAAATAGCTGGAGTCCCAGCACTGAGCCTTGCGGTACCCCACTAGTCACTGCCTGCCATTCTGAAAATGACCCGTTTACTCCTACTCTTTGCTTCCGGTTTGCCAGCCAGTTCTCTATACACATCAATACTGAACCGCCAATACCGTGTGCTTTAAGTTTGTATACTAATCTCTTATGTGGGACCTTGTCGAAAGCCTTCTGGAAGTCTAGATATAACACATCCACTGCTTCTCCCTTATCCACTCCACTAGTTACATCCTCGAAAAATTCCATAAGATTAGTCAGACATGATTTACCTTTCGTAAATCCATGCTGACTTTGTCCAATGATTTCACCGCTTTCCAAATGTGCTGCTATCCCATCTTTAATAACTGACTATAGCATTTTCCCCATTACTGATGTTAGACTAACTAGTCTGTAATTCCCCCTTTTCTCTCTCCCTCCCTTTTTTAAAAGTGGGGTGACATTAGCTACACTCCAATCCTCCAATTATCACTAAGGCATCCACTATTTCTGGGGCTACCTCTTTGAGTACTCTGGGATGCAGACTATCTGGCCCTGGGGATTTATCGGCCTTTAATCCATTCAATTTACCTAACACCACTTCCCGGATAACCTGGATTTCACTCAGTTCCTCCATCTCATTTGACCCCAGGTCCCCTGCTATTTCCGGCAGATTATTTATGTCTTCCTTTGTGAAGACAGAAGCAAAGTAGTTATTCAATTGGTCTGCCATGTCCTTGTTCCCCATGATCAATTCACCAGTTTCTGACTGCAAGGGACCTACATTTGTTTTAATAACCTTTTTCTCTTCACATATCTATAAAAACTTTTGCAGTCTGTTTTTATGTTCCCTGCCAGTTTTCTTTCATAATCTATTTTCCCTTTCCTAATTATGCACTTTGTTCTCCTCTGCTGGACTGAATTTCTCCCAGTCCTCTGGTAGGCTGCTTTTTCTGGCAAATTTGTATACTTCATCTTTAGTTTTGATACTATCCCTGATTTCCCTTGTTATCCACAGATGCACTACCTTCCCTGATTTATTCTTTTGCCAAACTGGGATGAACAACTGTTGTAGTTCATCCATGCAGTCTTTAAATGCCTTCCATTGCATATCCACCCTCAACCCTTTGAGAATCACTTGCCAGTCTATCTTGGCCAATTCACGTCTCATACCCTCAAAGTTACCTTTCTTTGAGTTCAGAACTCTTGTTTCTGAATTAACAATGTCACTCTCCATCCTAATGAAGAACTCAACCATATTATGGTCACTCTTGCCCAAGGGGCCACGCACAACAAGACTGCTAACTAACCCTTCCTCATTACTCAATACCCAGTCTAGAATAGCCTGCTCTCACGTTGGTTCCTCTACTTGTTGGTTTAGAAAACTATCCCGCATACATTCCAAGAAATCCTCTTCCTCAGCACCCCTGCCAAATTGATTCACCCAATCTATATGTAGATTGAAGTTACCCAATATATATGTTTTACCTTTGTTGCACGCATTTCTAATTTCCTGTTTGATGTAATCCCCAACTGCACTACTACTGTTGGGTGGCCTGTACACAAGCGTTTTCTGCCCCTTAGTGTTTCGCAGCTCTACCCATATCGATTCCACATCCTCCACGCTAATGTCCTTCCTTTCTATTGCATTGATCTCCTCTCTAACCAGCAACGCTACCCCACCTCCTTTTCCTCTCTGTCTATCCCTCCTGAATATTGAATATCCCTGGATGTTCAGCTCCGAGCCTTGGTTACCCTGGAGCCATGTCTCCGTGATCCCAACTATATCATAGTCAAAGCTATGATATATATATTAATAGCTATCTGCACCTTCAACTCATCCACCTTATTACGAATGCTCCTCGCATTGAGACACAAAGCCTTCAGGCTTGTTTTTACAACACTCTTACTCCTTATACAATTATGTTGAAAGGTGGCCTTTTTGATTTGTCTGCCTGCCACTTTTACTTTTCACCTTGCTACCAATTGCTTCTACCTTCATTTTATACCACTCTGTCTTTCTGCTGACACATTTAAGAAACCCACCACCTCTTATTCTCTGTTTATTATTTTTTTCTTCTTTCCCCCCTATATGTTGGGTCTGAGTGCTTCCCTTCTCTGCCTCCTGCCTCACACACTGTCGACTAGCTTTCTCTATTTGAGTCCCTCCCCCCAACCGTTCTAGTTTAAAGTCTCCCCAGTAGCCTTTGCAAATTTCCCCTCCAGGATATTGGTCCCCCTCGGGTTCAAGTGCAACCAGTCCTTTTTATACAGGTCACTCCTTCCCCAAAAGAGGTTCCAATGATCCAGAAACATGAATCCCTGCCCTCTGCACCAGTCCTTCAGCCACGCATTTATCCTCCACCTCGCTCCATTCCTACTCTCACTGTCGCGTGGCACAGGCAGTAATCCTGAGATTGCTACCTTTGCTGTCCTTTTCCTTAACTCTCCTCCTAACTCCCTAAATTCTCCTTTCAGGACCTCTTCCCTTTTTGTACCTATGTCATTGGTACCTATATGCACCACGACCTCAGGCTCCTCTCCCTCCCTTTTCAGGATATCTTGGACACGTTCAGACACATCCCAGACCCTGGCACCATGGAGGCAAACTACCATCCGGGTCTTCGGACTGCGTCCACAGAATCGCCTATCTGACCCCCTAACTATAGAGTTACTATTGCCCTCCTCTTCTTTTCTCTGCCCTTCTGAGCAACAGGGCTGGTCTCTGTTCCGGAGGCCCGGTCGCTGTTGCCACCCCCAGGTAAGCTGTGCCCCCCAACAGTACTCAAGCAGGAGTACTTATTGTCAAGGTGTACAGCCACCGGGGTACTCTCTAGTCCCTGCCTCTGCCCCTTGCCCCTCCTAACCGTGACCCACTTATCTGCCTCCCGTGGTCTTGGAGCGACCCTGTAACTCCTCTCTATGACCTCCTCACTCTCCCTGACCAGACGGAGGTCATCGAGCTGCTGCTCCAGGTTCCTTAGGAGCCCCACCTCGACACACCTGGCGCAGATGTGGACGTCTGGAGGGCTATCCGACTCCATGACCTCCCACATCTGACATCCAGAACAGTAAGCTGCCCTGGGCCTCATACAACATAAAATACAATACATACACTACAAACTGCCGGAAGAAATCAGAAATCTGACTGTCAATCAGCTGCGTACTCTAGTCCACCAATCAGCGGCTTCCTCAAGCCCACTTAGTTGACTGGAATGTTACAGATTTAGAACGTTACAGATTGTGGTTTCTCCCTCACCAACGGTTCCTGGGCCTCTCAAATGTCTCGGTTTATTACCAGATTTCTTCCCAATCCTATGTGCGTTATCCAAAAATGGAAGATTTTCATAGTGCTCAATGTAGATATGTTACAATACCTACCTTTAGCAGCGCTGCAGTTCTGCCGCTCCCCGTGTGCGCGACTTTGGCGCCTTTTAGAGGGGGGCGGGTTTAAAATGCCAATTCTTTCTAGGCAGTCCAAGTCGATCCATGTCGGGCGATTTTGTCGCTAAAGAGAAATCGCTCCGACATTTCATTCATAAAGGGTTTTTTAAACTACGGTAGATTATTTATTAACTAGAGTAATTTAAAAATCATCTTCTAAAGCTCTGAACGGTGACAGCGGAACGGACCTAACGTAGGCGATAAAAGAAGCTACACAGTTTATTTTTACATAAAAACTTGGTTTTTAGGAAGGCTTTAATCACATTTTTATGTTGCGAAAAGGGGACAAAAAAAATGTATGAACCAACAGTATTTTTCCTCCCGACTTCACCGCAAACCGCAACGTTCCAATCCACCGCATTCCACTAAAACCCACTCTCTAGTTGATTTAAATGGCCATTAATTTACAGGCATTAAACACTAAATTCCTTCCATTTGGCCTATAAATTCATGAAAATGAGATTTAAAAATTATGTTATATTGTGGATTATTGTGTGAATGTTATTTGGACACTTTGGCAATTAAAAAAAAGTTTATCTTTTCTTAAGAAATGGATAGATGTTTAGATCTACTCATTGAATTTTGTAATTAGCTACAATTAGATAACTAACTAATTATATGCTTTAATTTCAGGTCATCCAAGTAAGATTGTTTCATATTTGTTTCAGAATGCTTCAATCTATAATAACTGAAAATTTCATTGAGTTCTCTTAATTTTTAAGAAAGTTATGGGCTTTTAACTGTTCCAGATCACAGCTTTTGAGTTAAGTCGAGTGAAAGGCAATGGGGAACAAGATGCTAATTTCCGAGTATGAAAATGGCCATAACTTTCTTAATACTGAAGATATGAAAGTGAATTAGGTGTCAAATTAAACTTCTTTTTATGCTTTATCTGATGGGATAAATTGCAGACTTGATTTTTAAAATCTCAAAATTTTGTAACATTGCTACTCAATGTTGAAAGTCGTCTTTGTCATTTTAGAAGCATATTTTATAACATTTTCTCCTTGACCTCCCGGCAAATCAACAATTCGCAAATTCAGTCGACGGCTTCTGTTTTCCAGATCCATATTTTTAATCTTGTATTACTGGAGTGCCCGAGTATTTTCATTCATTCTCTGTTCCAGTTTTCCAATCTTCAAATCTCGCTCCTGGCCCAGGGTTCGCAAGTTATCAATTTGTTCCTTCTGTTCACGAGATTCATCTTGTACCACGATCTTGCCTGTCTTGAACTTCCTTCCAAAAAAGTAACGTTTTTTGAAGTGTTTTTTGTTCATATATACCCCATATGAAACCACAACTACCTCACCAAGTGTGGGACTATGGATTCATTTAAGTGGAAAAGGGCACAACAGATCCTAGCACTTTTACCAATTTTGGGTACTTGACTTTCAGAGTTGGTCATCGTGTACTCCAATGACACAGTACGACTTAGAAATAGATACTTTTGCCTGACACCAGCAACCACACGCCCCACATGAACGTTTTAACATCCAGCGCAGATAGTTGTGCTTTCCCTCTTGAAAATGCAGGAATTTCTGCTCGACAACCGTAAAATCCGGCATCATATATGATCATATATGGATAGGTATATGGACGGGAAGGGAATGGAGGGGTATGGTCTGAGTGCAGGTAGATGGGACTAGGGGAAAATAAATGGTCGGCACGGACTGGAAGGGCCGAGAAGGCCTGTTTCCGTGCTGTAATTGTTATATGGTTATATGGTTATCATCTTCGATCTCAAAACGCCTATCAGCTAAAATGACATCTCCATGGAGTAGGTTGTCAAAAAAGTTAGATGAAAGTGTAATTGTTTTATCTGTGCCTCTGCCGCCCCCCCCCCCCCCCCCCCATGCCGCAGATAAAAATGAAATTGCATCATATGTTGTTATTCCTATCAATAATTTGATGGTGTTTCTAGTTCGAGTAAGTCTGTGCGCGAGCCTCTAAACTCACAGGTCTATCACAAAATACTTCAAGGCAATCTATAATCATGTTTTCCAAATGTTCGCCGAAGTTGCATGGACAAGGTCTTCCACAGAACCTCTCTTTCAGGCCACACAATTAACGGATATGCCGTAAAGGGCATCAATCCCAGTATTGAATACATGCGATATTGTGGAATCACTAACAAGGAATCGATACGCAAGATCTTCATCAAGTCCGAGCTTCATCAAGATGATTACCAACTGCTGGAAAGGTGTTAGTCAATGTCTACTGGGGAGCTTGTCCTTAACATAATTGAAGACCAGCATCAAAATGGCAAACGTTGGTAAATCCGTGTCGAACTTAACCTTGTAGTCATCCTTGGAAAAGCTTTCTTGTGAAAACTTAATTTGACAATAGACAATAGACAATAGGTGCAGGAGGAGGCCATTTCGCCCTTCGAGCCAGCACCGCCATTCAATGTGATCATGGCTGATCATCCCCAATCAGTACCCCGTTCCTGCCTTCTCCCCATATCCCCTGACTCTGCTATCTTTAAGAGCCCTATCTAGCTCTTTCTTGAAAGTATCCAGAGAACCGGCCTCCAATGCCCTCTGAGGCAGAGAATTCCACAGACTCACAACTCTCTGTGAGAAAAAGTGTTTTCTCATCTCCGTTCTAAATGGCTTACCCCTTATTCTTAAAGTGTGTGGCCCCTGGTTCTGGACTCCCCCAACATCGGGAACATGTTTCCTGCCTCTAGTGTGTCCAAGCCCTTAACAATCTTACATGTTTCAATTTGGGCTGCTTCTTGTCTTGCTTTAGCGAGCTCTTTGTTGTTATTGTCTGCTTGTGCTTCCAGTACTGTTGTGTCTGCTGCACACGTGTCTGTTAGTGTTGACGTGTCCATTGTCACTTTGACGGGTGCTTGTATTTCCATGTCAAGTTGATGGTGTACTTGCAGCTCCGGTTCAAAGCTCTCATCATCATTAACCTGTTCAGCATCATCTTCCAGAGCTACGGATGCTTGAGCTGCAATCAAATCTGCCTTCATACTCTCTCTCATAGCGTTCTGGTGCACGTTGTCTATCCTGCTCTTTGTCATCACCGCGTCCCATATTCACAGTTGGTGCTGAATTGGTAACATCATTCCATGCTGCAGGCTGTTCTGTAATGAAATAATAAATAGATAAATAGATAAATAGATAAATGCGATTCATTGTGTAGGCATTAAACAGGAAAAATTGAGATGTATATTTTGGCAAATAATAAAATGTCCTGACAACTTAAACACCCACTCCCTTTCAAAGATGAAACTCATGAACATGGATAGGGTTTACATTGAAACATAGAAATTAGGTGCAGGAGGAGGCCATTCGGCCCTTCGAGCCTGCAGCGCCATTCAATATGATCATGGCTGATCATCCAACTCAGTATCCCGTACCTGCCTTCTCTCCATACCCTCTGATCCCCTTAGCCACAAGGGCCACATCTACTCCCTCTTAAATATAGCCAATCAACTGGCCTCAACTACCCTCTGTGGCAGAGAGTTCCAGAGACCCACCACTCTGTGTGTGAAAAAAGTCCTTCTCATCTCGGTCCTAAAGGATTTCCCCCTTATCCTTAAGCTGTGACCCCTTGTCCTGGACCTCCCCAACATCGGGAACAATCTTCCTGCATCTAGCCTGTTCAACCCCTTAAGAATTTTGTAAGTTTCTATAAGACCGCCTCTCAATCTCCTAAATTCTAGAGAGTATAAACCAAGTCTATGCAGTCTTTGTTCATAAGACAGTCCTGACATCCCAGGAATCAGTCTGGTGAACCTTCTCTGCACTCCCTCTATGGCAATAATGTCCTTCCTCAGATTTGGAGACCAGAACTGTACGCAATACTCCAGGTGTGGTCTCACCAAGACCCTATACAACTGAAGTAGAACCTCCCTGCTCCTATACTCAGCATGGTTGGATTGGGTTGGGTGAGAAGCTATTTAAGAAACAGGCAACAATTTGTAGAAATAGATGAGCATAAATCAACTGACATGAACATAACTTGTGGAGTACCTCAAGGCTCTGTGTTAGGTCCAAAGCTTTTCATAATATACATTAACGACATATGCAGAGTATCAAATATACTGAAATTGATTATATTTGCCGATGATACGAATATTTTTAGTTCCAGTGACAATTTGAAGCAGCTTTTGGAGGTCATCAGATCAGAAATGAACAAATTAAAACAGTGGTTTGATGTCAACAAATTGTCTCTAAATTCAAGCAAAACAAAGATGATGCTATTTGGAAAACATAAAGCAAACCCTCAAGTACAATTGAAAATAGATAACATAAGTATTGAATTGAATTGAATTGAATTCCTTTATTGTCATTCAGACCTTTCGGTCTGAACGAAATTACGTGCCTGCAGTCATACATATATAAAACATATATAGAACGAGTAAATGAAAATACATTTCTTGGTGTGATCTTAGACCACAAAATCTGCTGGAAACCACATGTAGACCACGTCAAAGCAAAACTGGCAGAGTCTATAGCAATATTGGGAAAACCAAGACACATTCTGGACCACAAATTATTAAATACACTCACATTGCCATGTCTGAGTTACTGTGTGGAGATATGGGGTAACACCTACAAAACCAACCTACAAAATTACATTACAAAAAAGAGCAATAAGAATCATCAATAGCGTTGGATACCTTGAACATACCAATGTATTATTCTTAAAGTCACCTGCACTGAAGTTCACCGATCTGGCTAAATTTAAAGACTGCACAAATCATGTACCAAGCAAGAAATAATTTACTTCCAGGAAATACAAAGACTGTTTATGGAAAGACAGGGTGGGTATAATTTGAAAGGGGAACTTAATTAAAAAAAACTCAATGTCAGAACAACTCTTAAAAGTATGTGCATAGCAATGTGTGGGATGGTCTGGAACAGGAGATAAAACTTAGCACAAACATAATACAGTTTAAAAAGATGTACAAAAACACTTTTTTTTTAAAAGGATATTGGGATGAGGATAGGTGATTGTGAGTGGGATATTTGTTATGCTGATTGTAGTGGGAAGGGTGATTATAGGGTGATGGGTTGTATATATGACTAACAGATACTGTATAGTATAGGACGGTTTGTTCCTCTTTACTTTTTTCTCTTTTTTTGTATGGCTTTGTAAATATTTGATTAGTGTATAAATGTCAATAATTCGGTGTACATATGGAAATAGGTGGTTTATAGCTGCTAAATGTGTATAAGATCATTATAAGCAGTTGAATAAGGGGTGGGAATTAATAAGCTTAATAAGGGAATTAATATAAATGAAATAATATATGATTTCATTTATTTATCCTTTATAAATATGCTAGTTTTGTTTTGTGTACGCTGTTTCACACTTGCTTTTTATTTTTTAGTCTGTTCGAAATAAAGCATTTATTATTATTATTATATATGTATTTTATCATGCCAATAACGTTTTTTAGTTGAAAATTTAAAATTTGGATCTGTATCTGGCTCTCTCCCTCTCTCTGTCTCTCTCTGTCTCTGTATCTTTCTCTCTCTGTCACTCTCTGTCTCTGTCTCTCCCTCTCTGTCTCTGTATCTCTGTATCTTTCTCTCTCTGTCACTCTCTGTCTCTGTCTCTCCCTCTCTGTCACTGTATCTTTCTCTCTCTGTCACTCTCTGTCTGTCTCTCCCTCTCTGTCTCTCTCTGTCTCTGTATCTTTCTCTCTCTGTCACTCTCTGTCTCTGTCTCTCCCTCTCTGTCTCTGTATCTTTCTCTCTCTGTCACTCTCTGTCTCTGTCTCTCCCTCTCTGTCTCTGTCTCTCTCCCTCTGTCTCTCTCTGTCTCTGTATCTTTCTCTCTCTGTCACTCTCTGTCTCTGTCTCTCCCTCTCTGTCTCTGTATCTTTCTCTCTCTGTCACTCTCTGTCTCTCTCCCTCTGTCTCTCTCTGTCTCTGTATCTTTCTCTCTCTGTCACTCTCTGTCTCTGTCTCTGTATCTTTCTCTCTCTGTCACTCTCTGTCTCTGTCTCTCCCTCTCTGATTCTCTCTGTCTCTGTATCTTTCTCTCTCTGTCTCTGTATCTTTCTCTCTCTGTCTCTCTCTGTCACTCTCTGTCTCTGTCTCTCCCTCTCTGTCTCTCCCTCTCTGTCTCTTTTTTTTGGCATTATACTCAATAATTTATTTTTTGAACTTGTGCAGATCGCGGGTAACAAGGAGACACAAACCAGTGGAAAACTCAAAGCATTACATGTTTGGTCCTCATGAAGGAAAGGGAGATGGGTAATTGTATTGAAATCTCCTTCAGCTGTTTTTTATTTCATTACTTTACAGTACAATGTGTCTTTTCAACAAAGAGAAGAAAATATTTTGAATGAACGTTCTTTAAAAAATATTCATTGGACAACAGGGATTTGAATCTTCTCTTATGGACTAAGGTTTTACTCCAGCTAAGGTTACACGCAGCAAATTTAGAATTCTGCTCACTACTGGAACGTAAAACTCTCTCCATCTCTCTCTCTCTTTCTCTCTCTCTCTCTCTCTCTCTCTCCCTCCCTCTCCCTCTCCCGCCCTCTCTCCTGCCCTTTCTTCCTCTCCCTCTCTCTTTCTCCCTCTCTCTCTTCCTCTCTCTCCCTTTCTCTCTCTCCCTCTCCCCCCCCATTCCTTCCTCTCCTGCCCTCTCTCTCTCTCTCTCTCTCTCTCAGTCTCTCTCTCAGTCTCTCCTCTCCCTTCCTCCCTGAGGTTTCTGATGGATAACGTCAGAAGTGAAAGTGAACCCCGAGTGTTTGAGTGTCTTTGCACGCCGCTTAGCTCAGGGGCCGCCACTTCCTCCCCGGGGCTGCGAGGTGCCGTACTGCAAAGGGGAGCGCGGGCCGGGGGTTGCGGTGGGCTAGCAGGGGGGTCCCGGGGCCGAATGCGTACACGAGTGGAGACTGGAGACCCGGTGCGGAAGATGGTAGCGGGGTGGGGCATTGCCGGCCATCCCGAATCACACACACGGGTAAATTGGCTGCGACCTCTCTCTGCTTCAGTGGCAGCACCAGGCTCTAGTTAGCGGCGGGGCGGGGGGGAGAGTATAGACACAGGCCCTTCGGCCCAACATGTCCAGGAACATGTTCCCCATGTTGGGGGAGTCCAGAACCAGGGGCCACACAGTTTAAGAATAAGGGGTCGGCCATTTAGGACTGAGATGAGGAAAAACTTTTTCACCCAGAGAGTTGTGAATCTGTGGAATTCTCTGCCTCAGAAGGAAGCGGAGGCCAATTCACTGGATGCTTTCAAGAGAGAGTTAGATTTAGCTCTCAGGGCTAAAAGAATCAAGGTATATGGGGGAAAAAGCAGGAATGGACTACTGATGTTAAACGATCAGCCATATTGAAACATATAAGATCATTAAGGGATCGGACACGCTAGAGGCAGGAAACATGTTCCCGATGTTGGGGGAGTCCAGGACAGGGGCTACAGTTTAAGAATAAGGGGTTGGCCATTTAGGACTGAGATTCGGAAAAACCTTTTTACCCAGAGAGTTGTGGGATCTGTGGAATTCTCTGCCTCAGAGGGCAGCGGAGGCCAATTCTCTGGATGCTTTCAAGAGAGAGTTAGACAGATAGAGTTCTGAGGCTAAAGGAAACAAGGGATACAGGGAAAGGTTGAGGAGGCTGGGTCTCTATTCCATGGAGCGCAGCAGGATGAGGGGGAGATTATTAGAGGTGTACAAAATCACGAGAGGAATAGATCGGGTAGATGCACAGAGTCTCTTGCCTAGAGTAGGGGAACTAAGGACCTGTCCTATCCATGTACCAGTCCAACTGTTTCTTAAACATTGGGATAGTCCAGCCTCAACTACCTCCTCTGGCAGCTTGTTCCACACACCCACCACCCTTTGTGTGCGAAAGTTACCCCTCAGATTCCTATTAAATTTTTTTCCCCTTCACCTTGAACCTGTGTCCTCTGGTCCTTGGTTCCTCTCTCTCCTCTCTCACCTTCCCTCCCCCCTCTCTCTCCCCCCTCCTCTCTCCACCCCATTGTGTGTGTGTGTGTGTGTGTGGGTCTGGTGTGTGGGTCTGTGTGTGTGTGTGTATTTGTGTGTGTGTGTATTTGTGTGTGTGTTTTGTGTGCGGGTGTGTTCGTGTGTGTGTGCGTACGTGTGCGTGATCTTACCCTTGCCTCCTCTGGCAGTAGTTGGTCCGATCGCGTTGCCAGCCTCTGTCTTTACTTGCTCAGCTTGTCCACCTGCTGCAGCCGGCTCTTTGCCCTGCAGCCTCCAGCTCGCTCTGCCAGGGGAAGCAAACCAGCGGCCAGACCCGGTTACAGCCCCTACCCCCCCACCCCCCCCCCCCCCCCTCCCCACGGCAGCCACCCACCCCCTCATCCTGGCAGCTGAACATCTCCTCTGACTATCCAGAGAAGTTGTGGTGAACAAATGCCAGGAAAAACTAGGATTAGAGGTATGCTTGATGAATGAAATTTATCACGCACATATTAGCAGAGAAAGGTGAGAGAGAGAGAGGGGAAGAGAGAAGGGGGTAAGTGAGAGAGAGAGAGAGGGGGGGAGAGAGAGAGAGAAAGAGGGGGGAGAGGGAGGAGGGGAGAGAGAGAGGGGGTGAGAGGGGAGAGGGGAGGGGAGAGTGAAGGAGGGGAGAGTGAGGAGGGGTGAGAGGAGTGAGAGAGGGAGAGAGGGGTGAGAGAGAGGAGGGGAGAGGGGAAGAATGAGGGGGGTGAGAGAGACAGTGGGGCGGAGAGAGGAGAGAGAGAGAGAGAGAGCGGTAGATTTAAGGTGGAATAAGAAATGTAAATGGATTTCAGATTTAATGGCCCCGTCAGTAAAGGAGGAAATTTCTTCAATGATTCCAGAATAATCTTCTGAAACAATATGATCACAAAGATTTAAAGCAATGTGGCCTTGATAGAAATGTTGGTATCTTCCTCACAGATGGTGCAGTACTAGAAGATTGGAGTGCGGCTAATATGGGCCATTTATTTGAGAAGGGCTGCAAAGGCAAGCCAAGGAACTATAGACCAATGCGCCCAACATCAGTTGTGGAAATGTTTATGAGAGAGAGAATTTATCAGCGTTAGTTTAGTTTAGCGATGGGCGCGGAAACAGGCCACCGAGTCCACGCTGACCAGCGATCCCTGCAAATTAATGCTACCCGACACCCACTAGGGACAATTTTTACATTTACACCAAGCCATTCAACCTACAAACCCGCACGTCTTTGGAGTGTGGGCTGAAACCGAAGATCTCGGAGTGAACCCACGCAGGTCACGGGGAGAACGTTCAAACTCCACACAGATAGCACCCGTAGTCGGGATCGAACCCGGGTCTCCGGCGCTGCATTCGCTGTAAGGCAGCAACTCTACCGCTGCACCACCGTGCGACTCTACCATGTGATAGAGCCTCTAGCAGAAAGTATGTCATCCGAATATTCATGGATATAATACCAAACACTCAAATAATAAAATTTCATTATTATGCAGACGACACATTATTATACATTACAAATTCGCAAATTAGCATAATAAATATATTAAATTTAATAGAGGAATTTGGCTCCTTTTCTGGATATAGAATAAATTGGAATAAAAGCGAAATTATGACGATAAAAACCTCAAGAGCCGATACATCTGTTGAAATTCCCTTTTAGAATTGCAACAGAAAAATTAAAGTATCCAAATTACTAGGAAATATAAATCATTATTTAACGCAAACTACATGCCTTCATTAACTAAATTAAATGGGTGATTAAACTCTGGAAAACGCTGCTGATGTCCTTAATAAATGCTATAAAAATGATAAATGATCTTGTTACCACAAATACTGTACCTATTTCAACCATTACCAATATATTTACCCAAAAAAAATATTTAACAAACTAGACTCTGATATTACAAATTTCATATGGGACTATAGATCACATAGAATCCAAAGAAAACATCTGTGTAAACATAAAGAATTTGGGGGACTGACACTCCCCAATTTGTTGTACTCCTATTGGGCCGTGAATATTAAAAATATAGTTAACTGGTTGAACAGTTCTGCCCAACAAGTGGATTGGATAAGAATGGAGAGAGAGGATTGTTCCCCCTATAATATAGGAGCGATCCTTCTTTCTTCGATAAAACTGAACAATATAATATATAAGAAGAATCCAATTATTCACAGTATAATCCGAATTTGGAAACAAATAAAATTAACTTTAAAATTAAGAAACTTATCGCTTCTTTCTCCAATAGTTAACAATCCCTCATTCAAACCATCCATTATTGATAAAACGTTTATCTATTGGGAAAGATTAGGAATTAAAATGATTGGAGATATGTATGAAATGGGAAAACTTCTGTCATTCCAACAACTACAACTAAAATACAATTTGAAAAGTAATCAATAATTCAAATACCTTCAAACTCGAGATTATTTGAAAAAACACATACAAGGATATCAAACTCTAACCTCAGATTTATTAGATGAAGGAATGAACAGAAAGGCAGAATCAAGCAATTTAATATCATATCTATATAATATAATTTTAAATATAGAAACACCAACGACAGAGGCAATTAGAAGGGACTGGGAACAAGAATTATTGATAAAAATTCCGAAAGACAGATGGGAAAAAAAACTATTATATGTAAATAAATGTTCGATTAATGTGAGGCATAACTTAATTCAATTTTAAATTTTACATAGATTATATTACTCGAAAAATAGACGGAATAAAATATTTCCAAATGTTTCCCCCATTTGTGACAAATGTCTAATTCAAAATGCCACTATAGCACATTCCTTTGTCTCCTGTACAAAACTGCACAAATTGTTGAATGAAACTTTTACAAAACTATTTAACATAAAATTGAACCCCAATAGAGAACTGATTATCTTTGGATCAATGGAAGAGGGACGTAAGCTAACTACGTTCCAAGAATCTCTCTTTAATTATGGTTTAATAACAGCAAAAAAATGTATACTCAAATTCTGGAAAAACGCATCCACGCCAACGTTTAAAATGTGGATTTCAAATTTGTCGGAAACGTTACATCTTGAAGAAATGAGATTCCTCCTATTGGTGGTAAAGTAGGCCAATTCTTAAAGATTTGGTCTCCTTTTATCGACTTCTTACAAGCATATCTTTTCACACAGAGAGTGGTGGGTCTCTGGAACTCTCTGCCACAGAGGGTAGTTGAGGCCAGTTCATTGGCTTTATTTAAGAGGGAGTTAGATGTGGCCCTTGTGGCTAAGGGGATCAGAGGGTATGGAGGGTATGGAAGGCAGGTACGGGATACTGAGTTGGATGATCAGCCATGATCATATTGAATGGCGGTGCAGGCTCGAAGGGCCGAATGGCCTACTCCTGCACCTAATTTCTATGTTTCTATATAGTGCAACATAACCTTAGAAATTAAATGGTTCAGAACCGGGTGACTGGTGGGTAAAGATATTAAAGAGGTATATCTCTCCTAATTTATTTTCCTTCTTTCTTTAAAAAAAAATCTTTTTAGCTTCTTCTTTCTATCTCTCTCGTTATTCGTTTCTACTCTCTTGTCTATCTATCTCTTTTTCGGGCTCTTATTATATCATGAATCAGCACCATCGCCATTGCCTACGACATTCTCTATTTTCTTCTTTCTATCACTGTTCTTTTATTATTAAATTTAAAATAAGAAGCTGTACAAGAACTGTAATACGTCTGTATGCATCAGGTACTTAGGTACCACATTACTGTACCAAAAATAAAAAATAAATTTAAAAAAAACCTACAAACCCGTACGTCTTTGGAGTGTGGGCTGGAACCAAAGATCTTGGAGAAAGCCCACGCAGGTCACGGGGAGAACGTACAAACTCCGCACAGACAGCGCCCATAGTCGGGATGGAACCCGGGTCTCCAGCGCCACATTCGCTGTGAGGCAGCAACTCTACCGCTGCGCCTCCGTGCGACTCTACGCAAACAGGGGAAATAGCCACTCACTAAACGCCCGGTCTTTGTCTGTATTGTAGTTTGGAAGGAAACAACAATGTCCAAATAGCTGAGTTGGGGGCAGAGGAGGTTGAGGGGGGAAGAGGAAGGGGGGGGGGGTGGAGAGGTGGGGGTGGGGGGAAGGGAAATGAGTGGTGGAGGAGAGTGGGGGGGGGGGAAGAGCGGGGAAGTTGGCTGGACAAAATGGGGGAATATGGGATTTGAGGGGGGAGAAGGAGAAGGGGGAGATGGGAGAAGGGGGAGAGGGAGAAGGGGAGAGGGAGAAGGAGAGAGGGAGGGGAAGAAGGGGGATGGGGAGAAGGGGGAAGAGGAATTTGAGGGAGGCAGGTGGATTTGATAGGGGGAGAAGGGGATAGGGGAAGAGGGGAAAGGGGGATTTGAGGGGGGGAAGAGGGATTTTGGGGAGGGGCAGAAAATGAAAAGGGGAGGGAGACAAGGGGTAGTGGGAACTGAGGAACCCCCTCTCCGTGCTCCACTGATGCTCCCCCCCCCCCCCCCCCCCCCCCCCCCCCCCCACTCACTGCCGGGACGTCCCGTCCTCGCTTGTACTTCTGCAGCAGCCGCTGTGGGAGAGGAGAAAGGGTCCAAACTGTGGAGAGAGGTCCTCTGAATAGAGATGGCCGGAGGCCCCACCACACACCCCCTTTCCCCCTCACCGAGAGTGCAAGAAATGGCCCCAGCGTTTCCCGACCCCTTCCACCCACACCTCTCCCTCCCTCCCTCCCTAATGGCCTTACATTTCACCACCCCCCCCCCCCCCATTTCTTCTCTCTTCATCTGACACCCCTCTGTCTCTTTCTCACCTACAGCCAGGGACGGATTTACGTATAAGCTTGACAAGCTTAAGCTTAGGGCCTCGAGATATAGGTGGCCTCCGGCCAAGGCAGGACACCTGCCGTTCAACTCTCTCTCTCTGTCAAACTCCGTCTCCGCCTGCCATCCGTATCCGTGTCCAGGCCGCCAGGTTACTCTGCCCTCCGCTCGCTCCACACCCGCCGGCACGGCAGGCCGCGTTGCACATGCGCACTGCTACGGCCAGCACATCACCAGCTGCACTGCACACGCGCACTGCCACGGCAACTGGTTGGCGCTGGGCACTTTCTCCCTCGCTTTGAATTGTGGGAGATCTGGCCGCCATTGCCGTCCGTTTCGCCGCCTCGCCGCGACTGCTGAAAACAACACAGAATCACTCACTGACCCTGGATCTGCAGTAACTCCCTGGAGTAACTCTTGCTTCTGGTTTCCTCGTCCTCCATAAATATTCTAAATGGAATTTAAACTGGAGGTGGTGGAGGGCTGAACAATAACAGCCTATTGCATTTTATCTGTTTATTTATTGTGTATACATTGGCTTGCAAAAGTTTTCATACCCCTTGAACTTCTCCACATTTTGTCACAAAGTGTGGCGTGCAAAAGTATTCAGCCCCCTTTACTCTGATACCCCTAAATAAAATCCAGTGCAACCAATTGCCTTCAGAAGTCACCTAATTAGTAAATAGAGTCCACTTGTGTGTGATCTAATCTCAGTATAAATACAGCTGTTCTGTGAAGGCCTCAGAGGTTTGTTAGAGATCATTAGTGAACAAACAGCATCATGAAGCCCAAGGAACACACCAGACAGGTCAGGGATAAAGTTGTGGAGAAGTTTAAAGCAGGATTAGGTTATAAAAAAATATCCCAAGCTTTGAACATCTCATGGAGCACTGCTCAATCCATCATCCGAAAATGGAAAGAGTATGGCACAACTGCAAACCTACCAAGACATGGCCGTCCACCTAAACTGACAGGCCGGGCAAGGAGAGCATTGATCAGAGAAGCAGCCAAGAGCAGCCATGGTAACTCTGGAGGAGCTGCAGAGATCCACAGCTCAGGTGGGAGAATCTGTCCACAGGACAACTATTAGTCATGCACTCCACAAATCGGGCCTTTATGGAAGAGTGGCAAGAAGAAAGCCATTGTTGAAACAAAGCCATAAGAAGTCCTGTTTGCAGTTTGCCACAAGCCATGTGGGGGACACAGCAAACATGTGGAGGAAGGTGCTTGGGTCTGATGAGACCAAAATTGAAGTTTTTGGTCTAAATGCAAAACGCTACGTGTGGCGGAAAACTAACACTGCACATCACCCTGAACACACCATCCCCCATGGCAGTATCATGCTGTGGGGATGCTTTTCTTCAGCAGGGACAGGGAAGCTGGTCAGAGTTGATGGGAAGATGGATGGAGCCAAATACAGGGTAATCTTGGAAGAAGACCTGTTAGAGTCTGCAAAAGACTTGAGACTGGGGCAGAGGTTCACCTTCCAGCAGGACAATGACACTAAACATACAGCCAGAGCTACAATGGGATGGTTTAGATCAAAGCATATTCATGTGTTAGAATGGCCCAGTCAAAGTCCAGACCCAATTCCAATTGAGAATCTCTGGCAAGACTTGAAAATTGCTGTTCACAGATGCTCTCCATCCAATTTGACTGAGCTTGAGCTATTTTGTAAAGAAGAATGGGCAAAAAATTTCAGTCTCTAGATGTGCAAAGCTGGTAGAGACATACCCCAAAAGACTTGCAGCTGTCACTGCAGCGAAAGGTGGTTCTACAAAGTATTGACTCAGGGGGGATGAATACTTTTGCACGCCACACTTTTCAGTTTTTTATTTGTAATAAAATTTGGAAACCATGTATAATTTTCCTTCCACTTCACAATTATGCACCACTTTGTGTTGGTCTATCACATAAAATCCCAATAAAATACATTTACATTTGTGGTTGTAACATGACAAAATGTGGAAAAGTTCAAGGGGTATGAAAAGTTTTGCAAGCCACTGTATATACCCACACACACACAAATTCCCTCCTCAGATTAATAAAGCTCTATCGTAAAGTATCGTGTGTGCAGGAAGGAACTGCAGATGCTGGTTTAAACTGAAGATAGACACAAAAAGCTGGAGTAACTCAACAGGTCAGACAGAATCTCTGGACAAAAGGAAAATATTACGTTTTGGGTTGGGTCTGAAATAGATTCCTGCACACCTTTGGAATGTGGAAGGAAACAAGAGCACCCGGAGAAAACCCATGCAATCAAAGGGAAAGGGAGCAAACTCCATACAGACAGCACCCATATTCAGGATCAATTCCGGGTCTCTGGCACTTTTAGGCAGCAACTTTATGGCCAATGTACTGCCCCGTAGTCTTGAACTGAATGAAAACGTACAGTAGCTGTAAAGGGGGACATAGCGTCACTTGGAGATTTAAGACTGAAAATTGATATTTTCAATTTTTTAGTTACCAAAGGTATCAACGTATAATTGTTTGTGTGTTGGAAAATAAAATATAGTGGCACAGCTGGTGGACTTGCTGCCTCACACGCTAGAGATCTGTGTTCGATCCTGTCCTCGGGCACTGTGTTGAATTTGCACATTCTCCCTGCAAGCGTGTGGGTTTCCTCCCACATCCCAAAACCGCATTGGCGTTGTAGGTTAATTTGTCTCTGTAAAATTGCCCCTAATGTGTAGGGAGTGGGTGAGGAAAGTGGGATAACAGAACCTGTGTGAATGGGTGGACAAAAATGCTGGAGAAACTCAGCGGGTGAGGCAGCATCTATGGAGCGAAGGAAATAGGCGACGTTTTGGGTCGAGACCCTTCTTCAGACACATCTCAAAGATGTGTGATCTCTGGAGAAAAGGAAAAAGGTGACGTTTCTCGTCAGAAGAAAGGTCTCAACCCCAAACGTCACCTATCCATGTTCTGGGGGGAACGGGAAGAAGAATGGAAGAGGCAGAAACAGTGGGCTGAGGGAGAGCTGGGAAGGAGGGAGAAAGCAGGGACTGCCTGAAATTTGAAGTCAATGTTCATACCGCTGGGGTGTAAACTGCCCAAGCGAAATATGAGGTGCTGCTCCTCCAATTTACGGTGGGCCTCACTGTGGCCATGGAGGAGGCCCAGGACAGAAAGGTTGGATATTGAATGGGAGGGGGAGTTGAAGTGCTGAGCCACCGGGAGATCAGGTAGGTTATTGCGAACCGAGCGGAGGTGTTATGCGAAGCGATCGCCAAGCCTGCGCTTGGTCTCACCGAGGTTGATCAAACGCTGAATAATCCAAACACATTTTTGTTTGGAAGTGGAAAGAAATAATAGAAATTGCATTCATTGCAACGTGTAAAAAGAGATGAGATACTGTATTGTAATTTTGCTGCATGTCATTGTGGTATATATCATGTCTCGATTGGTGAATATGTTTAGTTGACTATTTGAAGCAGAAATAATACGTGAATGCTTCATTGACCATAATTCCGACTGGTAACTACGCACTTTGTCCGAGCACATTGTCGCATGCGTTATGCAAATCGTCTTAAATGACCACCTAAACTGTCATTTGACAACCTAAAAAACTGCCAAGGTTGCCCGGCTGACAACAGAGAAAAAAATTAAGTGAGAGGCCTGCAACATGTACAATATTTTGACACTGTCATAGGCCTTTCTTACATATGCTGTCACAACACACTGTAGTCTCTAAACAAACCTTCAGTAATTTTCCTTGCCGTCCTTTTCAGAATAATAGTGTTTTAAGCCAATAACTCGACACTAGCACTGGCAATAAATAAATAAATAAATAAATAAATAACGCAGCTTTCCAGTCCCTTATCTTATTGGCCGCGCTCGGCTGCAAATCGCTGTCAATCTGGTGGACCATCTTCCTCTAGTCGTGGGGGTGGGGGATAGGGAGGGGCCTCACAGGTAGAACAGCCTAGGGCCTGTCTTCATCTAAATCCGGCCCTGGCTGTCGGCTAACCCAGCGAGACAGGCAGAGTTGAGCTAGATATAGCGCTGCTTCTCCTCGCTGGCCGTAAGCCTGGGCTGTCGGTCCCGTAAATACCGTCCACAGGGCCCACGGCTGAAGCTTCCGAAGCCTCGCGCGCGCGTGTGTGTGTGTGTGTGTGTGTGTGTGTGTGTGTGTGTGTGTGTGTGTGTGTGTGTGTGTGTGTGTGTGTGTGTGTGTGTGTGTGTGTGTGTGTGTGTGTGTGTGTGTGTGTGTGTGTGTGGGTGCGCGCGAGTGTGTGTTTGAGTGTGCAAATTTGTGTCCCCACCAGTCCCACCCACGTTTTGATAGCGATTTCCATGCCTGGCCTCACCCGCTGAGTTACTCCAGCTTTTTGTGCCTCCCTTCGATCTACCAGCATCTACAGTTCCTTCTCAATCATTCTGGTAAACCTCGTCCGCACCCTCTCCAAAGCCTCCACATCCTTCCCGTAATGGGACGACCAGAACTGCACACAATACCATAAATGCAGCCTGATCGAATGTTTCTAAAGCTGTTACTAGACTTCCTGACTCTTAATACTCAGTACCCCCAACCGGTCAAAACTGCAGCCTATAACATCCTGAAGCCGCGGTCTCCGGTAGGAAAGTGGCCGATTCGGGCGCTCCAAGCCGCGGAGTGTGTTCGACCGTCCCGACGCCGGAGTTTGGATCATCCTGACAAGAGGACCCGTACATCGGGCCGTCCGTAGCGGCGACTACGGAGGATTCACGGCCCCGACCACGGGTGAACAAGGGAGGAGGACTGGCTGATCTTTGTTGCCTTCCTCCACAGTGAAGAATGTTGTGGTGGATGTTGGTGTTAAATTCTATTGTTCTTTTTAAGTGGATCGCTGCTAGCAGATTCATTTCACTGCACCTTCGGGTGTATGTGACGAATAACATTGACTTTGACTTTGACTTTTTTACGCCTTCTTTAGCACTCTGGCTACTTGTTTTGTTTAGTTTAGTTTAGTTTGGAGATATAGCGTGGAAACAAGCCCTTTGGTCCACACCAAGTATTGATCAACTGCCCACTAGTTCTAAGTTATCCCAGGTTTGCAACCCACACAATCGGGGCAATTTACAGAGACCAATTAACCTGTAAATCCGCACGTCTTTAGGCTGTGGGGGGAAACCGTGGCACCCGGAAGAAACCCATTTGATCACAGAGGAGAACACGCAAACTCCACACAGACAGGTCAGGATCGAACCGGGGCCTTTGGGGCAGTTGAGGTTGAGTTTAGTTTATTGTCACGTGTACCGAGGTACAGTACAAAGCTTTAGTTGTGAGCTGACCAGTCAGCGTGGATTGTCACCTTGTCGTGGTGGAGAAGCTTGTGTGGACCTGAGATCCTGAGAGCGATGCCGTCTGGAGCGATGCTCCTGGTAGGGCCACCTAAGGTCGAGGGGGAGGTCTCTGACAGAGAGCGATCCAACCAAGACCTCAACAGTGGAACAGGCGGAGGACGATGGCTGACCTTAGTGGAGCGTCACAACGGCTGGGAAGGCGGATGAAGGCTGCGGCAGAAAAGGGTCTCCGGTCGTCTTGGACTCCGTGCCACTGGATCCTGACCCAGATCTGTCAAGGACCGTGGGGTGGCTGTCTGTGCACCAGTCTCCCCACGTTAAACAAAGTCACGCACAGGCGTCCTCCATGAGTCATACTGGTTTGGAGTGACCACCGATGATGATGAGTCAGCGGAAAGTCTGAAATCCGAAGGAGGGTCTCGACCGTTTCTCAAGCGATGCTGCCCGACCCACTGTGTTACTCCGGCTTTTTGTGTCTATCTTCAGCCTAATGGCAACAGGTGATGAAGGCGACACAGGGCTGTGAGGCCTTGGCTCCACCAGCTGCGCCACCATGCCATCTATTACACCAATGGATTTGCCACAGTTCTGAGACGTTCTTTCGGTTGCATGAAACTGTATTACATTTCAACAGTCTATTTAGTTTATTGGTTTCATTTAAATTATTCACTGGTAGGGGCGCATCTTTTTCCTTGTAGTGTACAGTAACAGAGGCTGTGACTCACTGCTTTTCCTGGGTCCTAATGTTCTTCCTGGGCCCATTCAACAGAGCCCCCATAGAGTATTGATAAGACTGAATTATTCATTCCACAAAGATAATGGTTACACAAGGCATCTTATTGTATTCTTCATTAATTAGTTTCAGTAAGTGCTAAGTTGGATGTGGTGCAGAAGAGATTCGCCGGCATATTCATAAATTCATGAGTTATAAAGTAGAATTAGGCCATTCGGCCCATCGAGTCCAGTCCACCATTCAATCATGGCTGATCACTGCCTCCTAATCCCATTTTCCTGCCTTCTCTCCATAACCCTTGACATTCGGTGCTGGGACCCCAGTTATTTACAATATATATTCACGATTTAGACGAGGGAATTAAATGTGACATCTCCAAGTTTGCGGATGACACAAAGCTGGGTGGCAGTGTGAGCTGCGATGAGGATGCTATGAGGCTGCAGGGTGACTTGGATAGATTGGGTGAGTGGGCAGATACATGGCAGATGCAGTATAATGTGGATAAATGTGAGATTATTCACTTTGATGGCAAAAACAGGAAGGTAGATTATTATCTGAATGGTGTCAGGTTAGGAAAAGGGGAGATGCAACGAGACCTGGGTGTGCTTGTATATCAGTCACTGAAAGTAAGCATGCAGGTACAGCAGGCAGTGAAGAAAGATAATGGCATGTTGGCCTTCATTGCGAGAGGATTTGAGTTTCAGGGCAAGGATGTCCTACTGCAGTTGTACAGGGCCCTGGTAAGAAGGCACCTGGAGTTATGTGTGCAATTTTGGTCTAATTTGAGGAAGGACATTATTCCTATTGAGGGGGTGCAGCGTAGGTTCACCAGGTTAATTCCCAGGATGGCAGGACTGACAGATGATGAAAGAATGGGTTGACTGGGTTCGTAGTCACTGGAATTTAGAAGGATGAGAGGGAATCTTATTGAAACATATAACATTGTTAAAGTATTGGACAGGCAGGACGCAGGAAAAATATTCCCGATGTTGGGCAAGTCCAGAACCAGGAGGTCATAGTTTAAGAATAAGGGGTAGGCCATTTCGGACTGAGGTGAGGAAAATCTTCACATAGAGAGTTGTGAGTCTGCGGAATTCCCTGCCACAGAAGGCAGTAGAGCTCAATTCACTGGATGTTTTCAAGAGAGAGTTAGATTTAGCTCTTGGGGCTAAAGGAATCAAGAGATATGCGGAAAAAGCAGGAACGGGGTACTGATTTTAGATGATCAACCATGATCATATTGAATGGCGGTGCTGGCTCAAAGGGCCGAATGCCTACTCCTGCACGTATCGTCTATGTTTCTATGTATACTGTCTCAGTGTGTATTACGGCTGTACACTTGTGCTGTATCTGAGATGCTGATCAAATCTGTATCTAAGTACTTATGTCGGGTGATACTTGTACGGACCTGTATACAGGAATGAATTTCACTGTACCTCAGTACGTGTGACAAATAAAGTGCCATAATCAAACCATACTGTAGGATCTATTGAATCGCATGACAGAGAGCAAAGAACAAACGGCACATAGCTGAGCCAGACACCTTCCTTGTGTCTCGTTTATTCATGAAGCCCCTTTTACCTACATCCTCACCAATCATGCCCGTGTGCAGATAAGACCAATTAGTGCGTCCGACTCTGGTGGATGGACCTTCTCGTGTGGCTGCTGGCGAGTCGCCAGCGGTAACAGGCTGTACGCAAAACCAATGTGGGCGTGAAGGCACCACAATACCATACGAGGTGTAATATACAGAGGGCCAATGAACGCACAAATCCGCGCGTCTTTGAGATGAGTCAAGAGAGAGTCAAGAGTGTTTTATTGTCATATGTCCCGGACAGGACAATGAAATTCTTACTTGCTACAGCACAAACAGATAAAGTGAATATGTAAGCATTGTATATAATGGGGGGAAAAAGAAAATGTAAAAATAAATAACAAATATAGTGCAAATAACAGATAGTAATATAGTCTTTTGCAGTTCAGGGCTCAGAGCGTATTCGTTGTGTTTAATACCCTGGTGGCTGTAGGGAAGAAGCTGTTCCTGAACCTGGACGTTACAGTTTTCAGGCTCCTGTACCTTCTTCCTGATGGCAGTGGTGAGATGAGTGTGTGGCCAGGATGGTGTGGGTCTATGTTAAAGAAGGAACTGCAGATGCTGGAGAATCGAGGGTTACACAAAAAGCTGGAGAAACTCAGCGGGTGCAGCAGCATCTAAGGAGTGAAGGAGATAGGCGACGTTTCGGGTCGAGACCCTTCTTCAGACTGGTCAGGGATCAGGGAAACGAGAGATATAAACAGTGATATGGAGAGATAAAGCAAGAACAATGAGTGAAAGATATGCAAAAAAGTATTGGTGATAAGGAAAGCAGGCCATTGTAAGCTGTTTCTGGTGTGAAAATGAGAAGCTAGTGCGACTTGGGGGGGGGGGGGGGGAGATGGAGAAGGAATGTCAGGGCCCGAGGGCTGAGGGAGAGGTGGGGGGGTGGGGGGAAAGGAGCAGTCTGGGTTAACAGAATTGAGAAAATTCAATGTTTAAGCCCAGAGGATGCAGACTCCCCAAGCGGAATATGAGATGTTGTTCCTCAAACTTGCGGTGTTGTTCACTCTGGCCATGGAGGAGGCCCAGGACCGAGAGGTCGGATACGGAGTGGGAGGGGGAGTTGAAGTGCTGAGCCACCGGGAGGTCGGGTTGGTTATTGCGGACCGAGCGGAGGTGTTCGGCGAAACGATCGCCTAGTCTCCGCTTGGTCTCACCGATGTAGATTAGCTGGCATCTGGAGCAACGGATGCAGTAGACGAGGTTGGAGGAGGTGCAGGTGAACCTCTGTCGGACTTGGAATGACTGCTTGGGTCCCTGAAAGGAGTGGATGGGGGAGGTGAAGGGACAAGTGTAGCATCTCTTGCGGTTGCAAGGGAAAGTGCCCGGGGAAGGAGTGGAGCAGGAGGGAAGGGAAGAATTGACGAGGGAGTTGCGGAGGGAGCGGTCTTTGCGGAAGGCAGATAGGGGGGGAGATGGGAAGATTTGGCGAGTTGGCTGTCACGTTGGAGGTGGCGAAACTGGCGGAGGACTATCTGTTGTATGCGCTGGCTGGTGGGGTGAAAGGTGAGGACCAGGGGGACTCGGCCCTTGTTGTGAGTGGGGGAATGGGGAGAGAGGGCAGTGTTGCGGGGTATGGAGGAGACCCTGGTGCGAGCCTCATCGATAGTGGGGGAGGGGAAACCCCGTTCTCTGAAGAACGAGGACATTTGCGATGACCTGGTGTGGAACACGTCATCCTGGGAGCAGATGCGGCGTAGTCGGAGGAATTGGGAATAGGGGATGGAGTCCTTACAGGAAGCAGGGTGGGAGGAAGAGTAGTCCAGGTAGCTGTGGGAGTCAGTTGGTTTGTAGTGGATGTCAGTCAGGAGTGTATCACCTGCAATAGAGATGGTGAGGTCAAGGAATGGTAGGGAAATGTCGGAAATGGTCCAAGTATATTTGAGTGCCGGATGGAAGTTGGTGGTGAAATGGATGAAGTCAGTCAGTTCTGCGTGGGTGCAGGAGGTGACACCAAAGCAGTCGTCAATGTAACGGAGGTAAAGGTCGGGGGTGGGGCCCTGGTACGTCGAGAACAAAGATTGTTCGACGTACCCGACAAAGAGGCAGGCGTAGCTAGGGCCCATGCGTGTGCCCATAGCTACGCCTTGTGTTTGGAGGAAATGGGAGGAGTCAAAAGAGAAGTTGTTTAGGGTAAGGACCAACTCCGCTAGGCGGAGGAGGGTGTCAGTGGATGGGTATGGGTTGCTCCTCTGGTCGAGGAAGTACCGGAGGGCTTTGAGACCATCCTGGTGGGGGATGCAGGTGTATAGTGACTGGACGTCCATGGTGAAAATGAGAGGATGGGGGCCTGGACAACGGAATGTGCGGAGCCGACGGAGAGTGTCTGAGGTGTCTTGAACATAGATGGGGAGGGATTTAACAAAGGGGGATAGGATGGAGTCAAGGTATGTGGAAATGTGTTCGGTGGGGCACGAACAGGCAGAGACAATGGGTCTGCCGGGGCAGTCGGGTTTGTGGATTTTGGGGAGAAGGTAAAATCGGGCTGTGCGGGGCTGGGAAACGATGAGGTTGGAGGCTCGGGGGGGTAGGGAGCCGGAGTTAATGAAGCCGGTTATGGTGCTCGAGATGGTGGCCTGGTGCTCGTCAGTGGGGTCATGGTCCAGGGGTAAGTAGGAGGAGGTGTCCGAGAGTTGGCGCGTGGCCTCTGCTTTGTAGAGATCGACGCGCCAGACTACCACGGCACCTCCCTTGTCGGCGGGTTTGATAACCCAGTCTGGGTTGTTGCGGAGTGAGTCGATGGCAGTACGTTCGGAGGGGGAGAGATTGGAGTGAGACAGGGGAGTGGAGAAGTCGAGGCGGTTGATGTCCCGACGGCAGTTTTGTATAAATAGTTCTAAAGCTGGAGGGCCACGAGGGGGGGTCCACGAGGAGGGGGTACGTGGGAGACAGGAAAAGGGATCATCAGTGGGGGGCGAGGACTTGTTCCCGTGGAAAAACGCTGTGAGGCGGAGGCGACGGTAGAACAGCTCCAAGTCGTGGTGGGCACGGAACTCATTGGTGTGGGTCTATGATGATTTTGGATGCCCTTTTTGAGGGATGTGGGAGGAAACCGGAGCTCCCGGGAGGAAACCCACGCAGGTCACAAGGAGAACGTGCAAACTCCACACAAAGACAGCGCCCGGGGTCAGAACCGAACCAGGGTCCTCGGTGCTTCTTCTTATCGAGTCCACACACAAGATTAGAAGCTGTTCTGCCAGAGCTGAACACACTTCTCGGTATCTGCGTACAATGGTGTCTGCCTTGTCGCTTCTTGTGGGTGGTGGTGGAAAGATTGGTGGAAACAGGGACGCGACGTGAAGGCTCTTTCCATGACCCCTCTTTGGCGCCGTGAGGCAGCGAGTCTGGCACTGGGCCACCCTGTTGACCTACATGTTTCTAGGGAAACAACTGATACTACTGAAAACCATCACTGGTGTCACTGTGACATCAGTGCTTGTGATGTCAGTAAAAGATACTTTAGCATTTTGCATAACCCAGTGTTGACATTCTTAAAGAGCGGGACCGGCCGAGGAGTGAAGGGACACAAGATCAACCCTAACCATGGCGGACAAGGTAAGTTGTAGCAGTGGCTGGCTTACATAATAGACAATAGACAACAGGTGCAGGAGTAGGCCATTCGGCCCTTCCAGCCAGCACCATTCACTATGATCATGGCTGATCATCCCCAATCAGTACCCCGTTCCTGCCTTCTCCCCATATCCCCTGACTCCGCTATCTTTAAGAGCCCTATCTGGCTCTCTCTTGAAAGCATCCAGAGAACCGGCCTCCACCACCCTCTGAGGCAGAGAATTCCACAGACTCACAACTCTCTGTGAGAAAAAGTGTTTCCTCGTCTCCGTTCTAAATGGCTTACCCCTTATTCTTAAACTGTGGCCCCTGGTTCTGGACTCCCCCAACATCAGGAACATGTTTCCTGCCTCTAGTTTATTGTCATGTGTAGCGAGGTACAGAGTAAAGCTTTTAGTTGCGTGCTATCCAGTCAGAGGAAAGACTGTACATAATTACAATCGAGCCGTCCACAGTGTACAGATACAGGATAAGGGGAATAACGTTTAGTGCGAGATAAAGTCTAGTAAAGTCCTATTAAAGACAGTCCAAGGGTATCCAATGAGGTAGATGGTAGGTCATTTAAGAATAAGGAGTAAGCCATTTAAAACGGAGACGAGGAAACACTTTTTCTCACAGAGAGTGGTGAGTCTGTGGAATTCTCTGCCTCAGAGGGTGGGGGAGGCCAGTTCTCTGGGATGCTTTCAAGAGAGAGCTAGATAGGGCTCTTAAAGATAGCGGAGTCAGGGGATATGGGGAGAAGGCAGGAACGGGGTACTGATTGGGGATGATCAGCCATGATCACATTGAATGGCGGTGCTGGCACGAAGGGCCGAATGGCCTCCTCCTGCACCTATTGTCTATTGTCTATTGGTGTGGCAGCAACTCTACCGCTGCGCCACCGTGCTGCCCCTAACGAGGGGGAGAAGGATGAGTGACTTTGTGGTGGTAATGATGCACAGGACGGAAGCTGCAGGAGCTGAGCGCTGGGTATCAGCTGACTGTGAGAAGCTTGAGTGTCAGTTACCTGTTACAGTTGCACACCCGCACGCCAGTGCCGGCTTTACCCTGAAGCTCAGGAACTTGGTTGCCTGAACGGCGTAGGCAGGCAACGTGTTTCAGCAGATGAACTGAGGAGTGTGGCTCGCTTGTCAGCCTGGACCAACCGCACAGTGTAAGCAAGCCACCTGCAAGCGACTGGTGACCCAGTGTGACGATTTGCCTTCCGCAGCCGTGTGGTAAACTCGGACCTTTTTTTTCCCCCTCAGTTTTTTTTTTAAATTGCTGTTTTTTTCCTTTTTCTTTCCTCCCACAAATATGTAATATGTGAACATGCGATTCTGTTCCATTCTGTTTGTAGTTTGTGTGTTTGTGTGTTTTTTGCACAGTCCTTGAGCATTGGCCACTTTTCATGTCACTGCACATCTCGTATGTGTATGTGAGGAATAAACTTGACTTGAATCATCTCGCACGTGGAGGGGGGGGGGGGAGGGAGGGAGGGGGTAGAACGTCGCTTATTGAGTTCTTCCCACCTACTTCCCTCGACTGTCCACTCATAGAACTTAGAACCTAATACGTACAGCACAGGAACAGGCCCTTCGGCCCACAATGTCCGTGCAGAACATAACGCCAGGTTAAACTAATCTCCTCTGCCTGCGTGTGATCCATATGATCAGTTCATAAGTTAAAGGAGCAGAATTAGGCCATTCGGCCCATCATGTCCACTCTGCCATTCGATCATGGCTGATCTATCTCTCCATCCTAACCCCATTCTCCTGCCTTCTCCCCATAACCCCTGACACCCGCACTAATCAATCAATCAAATATCCATTGACTTGGCCTCCACAGCCGTCTGTGGCGATAAATCCCACAGAATCACCAGCCTCTGATGAGAGAAATTCCTCTTCAACTCCTTCCTAAAACTACGTGTTTTAATTCTGATGCTGTGGCCTCTATTCCCAGACTCTCCCACCAGTGGAAACATCCTCTCCATCCCTTGAGTTCCCTTGACTCTGTCCACTTATAGAACATAGAACCGAGAACGTACAGGAACAGGAACAGGCCCTTCGGCCCGCAATGTCCGTGCCGAACATGACGCCAAGTTGAACTAATCTCCTGTGCCTGCCATATCCCCCCTTTCCAAGCATATCCAAGCCTCTTAAACACCACTATCATATCTGCCTCCACCACCACCCCTGGGAGCGCGGTCCAGGCACCCACCACCCTCTGTGAAAGAAAAACATTCCACTCATCTCCTTTAACCTTTGCCCCTCTCACCTTGAAGACGAGGAAACACTTTTTCTCCCAGAGAGTTGTGAGTCTGTGGAATTCTCTGCATCAGAGGGCGGTGGAGGCCGGTTCTCTGGATACTTTCAATAGAGAGCTAGATAAGGCTCTTAAAGAAAGCGGAGTCAGGGGATATGGGGAGAAGGCAGGAACGGGGTACTGATTGGGGATGATCAGCCATGATCACGTTGAATGGCGGTGCTGGCTCGAAGGGCCGAATGGCCTACTGCACCTATTGTCTATTTCCACCCTGGGATAGAGGTTCTGACTGTCTACCATATCTATGCCTCTCAAATGTGATATTCAAAGGGGAAGGAGGACTATCCCAACCCGATACGTCATCTGTCCATGTTCTCCAGAGATGCTGCTTGCCCCGCTGAGTTACTCCAGCACTTTGTGTCATTAAATGTATGTTAAATGAAGCCAGCTCAGGTATCTGTGTGAAAGGCTGCTGTTGTAAATGATAGCACATTTCCTGCAAGGTTCTGGAAATATACAGCAATATGTAGGAAAATGCAACATTGGTTGATATTCTATACAAATACTAATGTCATAAAGGAGTAGAGGGTTTCGGCATGGAAACAGGCCCATCGGCCCAACACGTCGTTGCCGACCAAGATACCTTACTGAAAAACGTGTCACTTAGTCCCGTTTGTTTATCTTTGGCTCAAGTACCTCTAAACCTTTTCGATCGTGTCTTTTACATGTTGTTATAGTACCCGCAGTGCTATCGTTCTGGGCAGTGGGCAGGTGCTCTAGACCTGCACAGGAAGGTAGACGCTCCCGCCCCCACGGGTCTCGGGCAGATGGGGCTCGTCAGCCTGGGAAGGCAGTCCATCTAGGAGAGGGAAAACTCTGATTTAAAACCTCCACTGCCTTGTGGCGGTATCCAGTCGTGGAAAAGGCTCCAGGATTAAACCTCTTGAAAATCTGGAGTCGGAGCCCCCAAGGTGGTTGTCTACAACCTCGCTCTGGCAGCTCCTGCGACGGCGCTGGTGCCAAACTGTAACGGCCCTGCTGTTCCTTTGAATCGATCAGCGACGTGGAGAGGGGGGACGTGCTGCATGGGCAACAGCCTGTCCTCCATATGACATCGATCGCTCAGGCTTGCATCCGACCAGGATGCATCACCCATGGGTCAGGCATGACCGAGAGGGGCCTACTACTACTAGTACCTGCCTCAACTACTGTACCTCAGGGCAGCATGGTGGCGCAGTGGTAGAGTCGCTGCCTCACAGTGCCAGAGACCTGGGTTCAATCCTGACTATGGGTGCTGTCTGTACGCTTTCCCTGTGACCGCGTGGGTTTACTCCGGGTGCTCCGGTTTCTTCCCACACTCCAAAGACGTACAGGTTTGTAGGTTAATTGCCTTTGGTAAAATTAGCTTCCCTCTTCTCCCCTCTCCCAACAGGCAAGAGGTACAGAAGTGTGAAAACGCACACCTCCCTAGTCAGGGACAGTTTCTTCCCGGCTGTTATCAGGCAACTGAACCATCCCATCAGCTAGAGAGCAGTCCTGACCATTTACCTCACTGGAGACCCTTGGACTATCTTTAATAGGACCACTGGACTTTACCTTGCACTAAATGTTATTCCCTTTCTCCTGTATCTGTACACTGTGGACGGCTTGATTGTAATCATGTACAGTCTTTCCGCTGACTGGATAGCAGGCAACTAAAAGCTTTGTACCTCGCTACACATGACAATAAACTGAACTAAAGTACACTTAGTTTAGTTTCAGGCAGCACGGTGGTGCAGCGGTAGAGTTCCTGCCTCACCGCGCCAGAGGCCCGGGTTCGCGCCTGACAACGGGTGCTGTCTGTATGGAGTTTGTACGTTCTCCCTGTGACCTGCGTGGATTTTCTCCAGTTGCCCCGGTTTCATCCCACACTCCAAAGACGTACAGTTTGTAGGTTAATTGGCTTTGGTAAAATTGTAAATTGTCCCTAGTGTGTGTGGGATAGTGTCAGTGTACGGGGATCGTTGGTCAGCGCGGACTCGGTGGGCCGAAGGGCCTGTTTCTGAGCTGTATCTCTAAACTATAACTAAACTAAACCAAACTCATCTTTTCTATGTTGTGTCATTGATCCTATGATTCCAAGATGGCTTTTATATAGAATAAGAGATACAGTTACAACTAGTCAAAGGGCTGGGCGTGTGTGACTATAGGATAACAGTATCAGTGGACAAGACGGTAGATTAAAACCTAATTAACAAACCTGAGAGGTTTGTGCACACAGCCACAGAATACTCTAAGCAACTCGTCAGAGACAAGTTTCCAACTTCGATACAGAGGGCAGTGGAGGCCAAGTCACTGGATGGATTTAAAAGAGAGTTAGATAGAGCTCTAGGGGCTGTGGACTCATAGAAACATAGAAAACAGGTGCAGGAGTAGGCCATTTGGCCCTTCGTGCCTGCACCGCCATTCAATATGATCATGGCTGATCATCCAACTCAGTATCCTGTACCTGCCTTCTCTCCATACCCTCTGATCCCCTTAGCCACAAGGGCCACATCTAACTCCCTCTTAAATATAGCCAACGAACTGGCCTCAACTACATTCTGTGGCAGAGAATTCCACAGATTCACCACTCAAGGGGTATCAAGGGATATGGGGAGAAGGCTGGCACGGGTTATTGATTGGGGACGATCAGCCATGATCACAATGAATGGCGGTGCTGGCTCGAAGGGCCAAATGCCCCAATCCTGCACCTATTGTCTATGTTTCTATGATAGCTTGTGAGACAAATTAAAAACAGATCTTTATCTGTTCAGAGAGCAGTAATCGGAGGACATGGATAAAATGTCCAAACATACTAATGAAGAGGAGTGGACCACTTGGCCCTTCGAGCCAGCCCCACCATTTCATGTGATGATGGCTGATCTGATTGTAACTTTAGTTCAGAGATGCAGCGTAGCAACAGGCCCTTCAGCCCACCGAGTCCGCGCCGACCAGCGATCACCCTGTACATTACCACTATCCTACACACACTAAAGACAATTTACAATTTACTGAAGCCAATTAACCTACAAAAACCGAAGCACCTGGAGAAAGCCCATGCGATGATTTAGTTTCGAGATACAGCAGGGAAACAGGCCCTTCGACCCATCTAGTCCGCGCCGACCAGCAAACCCCGCACACTAACACTATCCTACACACACTAGGGACTATTTTTACATTTACCAAGCCAATTAACCTACAAACCTGTACGTCTTTGGAGTGCGGGAGGAAACCGAAGATCTCGGAGAAAACCCATGCAGGTCACGGACAAACTCCGTACGGTCATATAACCATATAACAATTACAGCACGGAAACAGGCCTTCTTGACCCTTCTAGTCCGTGTCGACCATTTATTTTCCCCTAGTCCCATCTACCTGCACTCAGACCATACCCCTCCATTCCCTTCCCGTCCATATACCTATCCACTTTACTTTTAAATGTTAAAATCGATCCTGCCTCCACCACTTCTGCTGGAAGATCATTCCACACAGCCACCACTCTCTGAGTAAAGAAGTTCCCCCTCATGTTACCCCTAAACATCTGTCCCTTAATTCTCATGTCATGCCCTCTTGTTTGAAACTTCCCTACCCTCAATGGGAAAAGCTTATCCACGTCAACTCTGTCTATCCCTTTCATCATTTTAAAGACCTCAATCAAGTCCCCCCTTAACCTTCTGTACCCGTAGTACCCGTAGTCGGGATCGAACCCGGGTCTCCGGCGCTGTAAGGCAGCAACTCTACCGGCATCAAATTCAGCATTGACATTATGGGCTGAAAGGCCTGTTCATGTCCCGGCCTACTCAACCTCTCCCTGTAGCTCACACCCTCTAGTCCTGGCAACATCCTCGTAAATCTTCTCTGAACCCTTTCCAGCTTAACAATATCTTTCCTATAACATGGTGCCCAGAACTGAACACAATACTCTAAATGCGACTTCACCATTGTCTGATACGACTGCAACATGACCTCCCAACTCCTATACTCATACTGCACACAATTCTCTGCGATTTCTTGCAGTCTGGGATGGAACTGTTCCTAAACCCTGCAGTGATACACCCCGATGTTCAAAGTTAGACAAATTCCCTTGTAATATCACTAAGCCCCCAACCACATACGTTATATGTCCGTGAGGGCTCTGCTTCCTCCTGTATTATGGAGAAGATTGGGCCCTGCATAGTGGCCATTCGGTGGCATGGAAGAGCATGTCGACACACCCCAGGTAGACAATAGACAATAGGTGCAGGAGTAGGCCATTCGGCCCTTCGAGCCAGCACCGCCATTCAATGTGATCATGGCTGATCATCCCCAATCAGTACCCCGTTCCTGCCTTCTCCCCATATCCCCTGACTCCGCTATCTTTAAGAGCCCTATCTAGCTCTCTCTTGAAAGCATCCAGAGAAACGGCCTCCACCGCCGTCTGACACAGAGAATTCTGCAGACTCACCACTCTCTGTGAGAAAAAATGTTTCCTTGTCTCCATTCTAAATGGCTTACTCCTTATTCTTAAACTGTGGCCCCTGGTTCTGGACTCCCCCAACATTGGGAACATGTTTTCTGCCTCTAGCGTGTCCAAGCCCTTAACAATCTTATATGTTTCAATGAGATCCCCTCTCATCCTTCTAAACTCCAGAGTGCACAAGCCCAGCTGCTCCATTCTCTCAGCATATGACAGTCCCGCCATCCCGGGAATTAACCTTGTAAACCTACGCTGCACTCCCTCAATAGCAAGAATGTCGTTCCTCAAATTAGGGGGCCAAAACTGCACACAATACCCCAGGTGTGGTCTCACTAGGGCTCTGTACAATTGCAGAAGGACCTCTTTGCTCCTATATTTGATTCCTCTTGTTATAAACATAGAAACATAGAAAATAGGTGCAGGAGTAGGCCATTCGGCCCTTCGAGCCTGCACCGCCATTCAATATGATCAAGGCTGATCATCCAACTCAGTATCCCGTACCTGCCTTCTCTCCATACCCCCTGATCCCTTTAGCCACAAGGGCCACATCGAACTCCCTCTTAAATATAGCCAATGAACTGGCCTCAACTACCTTCTGTGGCAGAGAATTCTAGAGATTCACCACCCTCTGTGTGAAAAATGTTTTTCTCATCTCGTTCCTACAAGACTTCCCCCTTATCCTTAACCTGTGACCAATTGTTCTGGGCTTCCCCAACATTGGGAACAATCTTCCTGCATCTAGCTGTGTCCAACCCCTTAAGAATTTTGTAAGTTTCTATAAGAGGCCAACATGCCAATAAAAGTCAACATGCCATTCGCTTTCTTGACTGCCTGCTGTACCTGTATGCTTACTTTCATAGACTGATGTACAAGGACATCCAGATTCTGTTGCACTTCCCCTTTTCCCAACTAGGCACAAAATGCTGGAATAACTCAGCGGGTCGGGCAAAGCATGGGTGATGTTTCAGGTCGAGACCCTTCTTCCACACAGCCAGCTCACTCTTTTTCACACAGAGGGTGGTGGGTGCGTGGAACAAGCTGCCAGAGGAGGCAGTTGAGGCTGGGACTATCCCAACGTTTAAGAAACAGTTGGACAGGTACATGGATAGGACAGGTTTGGAGGGATATGGACCAAGCGCAGGCAAGGTGGGACTAGTGTAGCTGGGACATGTTGGCCGGTGTGGGCGAGTTGGGTCGAAGGGCCTTTTTCCACTCTAGTACTCTTTGACTCTTGCCTTTCCCTCAGTTGTCCTTCGCCACGCACAGTGTCTCCAGCCAGCAGAGCACCCAAATGTACGGCGCGGAAAGCTTCGAGTCCCTCTGCGATGAGACCATGGACAAGATCTTGGAAAGGACCAGCGAAGATGACTTTGACACTGACGTGGAGATTGACGGTGAGAACGTGCTTACTTTATCTTTACCGGCCGTGGAGGATAGTCATTCAGCGAGGCAACGGGACCTTAAGGGGTTGGACAGGCTAGATGCAGGAAGATTGTTCCCGATGTTGGGGAAGTCCAGAACAAGGGGTCACAGCTTAAGGATAAGGGGGGAATCCTTTAAGACCGAGATGTGAAAGACTTTTTTCACACAGAGAGTGGTGGGTCTCTGGAACTCTCTGCCACAGAGGGTAGTTGAGGCCAGTTCATTGGCTATATTTAAGAGGGAGTTAGATGTGGCCCTTGTGGCTAAGGGAATCAGAGGGTATGGAGAGAAGGCAGGTACAGGATACTGAGTTGGATGATCAGCCATGATCATATTGAATGGCGGTGCAGGCTCGAAGGGCCGAATGGCCTACTCCTGCACCTATTTTCTATGTTTCTATGTTTCTATGACCTTCGGCCCAACTTCACACAGAGAGTTGTGAGTCTGTGGAATCCGCTGCCTCAGAGGGCAGTGGATACTTTCAAGGGAGAGCTAGATAGGGCTCTTAAAAAAGGCAGAGTCAGGGGATATGGGGAGAAGGCAGGAACGGGGTACTGATTGGGGATGATCAGCCGTGATCACAGTGAATGGCGGTGCTGGTTCGAAGGGCCAAATGGCCTACTCCTGCACCTATTGTCTATTGTCTATTAACTTACCCGACCAACATGCACCAGCTACGCTAGTCCCACCTGCCCGCGTCTGGCCCCCATCCATCTAAACCTGTCCTATCCATGTACCTGTCTCTTACACATTATGGTGTCACCCGCCTCAACTTCCTCCTGGCCATGGAGTCACACAGTGTGAAAATAAGCCTCCCACATTCCAAACATGTGCAGGTTTGTAGGTTAATTGGCCCTCTTTAAATTGCTACGTGTGTGTTGGACACAGAACTAGTGCGAACGGGTGATCGATGATCGGCGTGGTCCCGGTGGGCCGAGGGGCCTGTTTACGCGCTGCACCTCTACCTCTAACGTCTAAAATTTTGTCCAACCTCTCCCTGTAGCTGAAACCCTCTAATCCAGGCAGCGATCTGTGAACCCACTTTTGCACCCCTTTCCAAAATCCCCACATCCTTAATAGCCCTGTCCCACGGTACGAGTTCATTCCAAGAGTTCTCCCGAGTTTGCCCCGATTCGAACTCGGAGATTTACGGTAATGGCCGCTCGTCGGTACTCAGGGCTCTCGTAGACATTTTTCAACCTGTTGGAAAATCTTCACGAGTCTTCCTGTGCTTACCTGCCTTAAGGGTTTGGACAAGCTAGATGCAGGAAGACTGTTCCCGATGTTGGGTCCAGAACAAGGGGTCACAGTTTAAGGATAAGGGGGAAGTCTTTTAGGACCGAGCTGAGAAAAACATTTTTCACGCAGAGAGTGGTGAATCTATGGAATTCTCTGCCACAGAAGGTAGTTGAGGCCAGTTCATTGGCTATATTTAAGAGGGAATTAGATGTGGCACTTGTGGCTAAAGGGATCAGAGGGTATGGAGAGAAGGCAGGTACGGGATACTGAGTTGGATGATCAGCCATGATCATATTGAATGGCGGCGCAGGCTCGAAGGGCCGAATGGCCTACTCCTGCACCTATTTTCTATGTTTCTATGTTTCTATATTTCCCGAGTACCTGCTGTTAGCGTTACGAGCCGCTAAGAGACGTCCCCGAGCTCCGACGTACCCGCTACGTTCATTCTCCGTGCTTACTACGAGTTTGATTTTTTTTAAACTCAGGAGAGCTGTTAGAATGAACTTGCACCGTGGGACAGGGCTTTTACCTGTAATGGGGCGACCAGGGCCAGCCAAGCTGTATCTGTAAATTAAACTACTCAATCTCCCGGTGATTTCGGCCCGAAACGTTGCCTATTTCCTTCGCTCCATAGATGCTGCCGCACCCGCTGAGTTTCTCCAGCAATTTTGTCTATTTTAACTCCTCTTCCCATTCCCAGCCATGATACACCATGTGTGTCCTGGGCCTCCTCCTCCATTGTCAGAGTGAGGCCAAACCTAAATTGGAGGAGCAGCATCTCATATTTCTCTTGGGCAGCTTACACCCCAGTGGTATGAATATTGATTTCTCTAACTTCAAGTAACCCTTGCATCCCCCCCTCTGTCCCTCCCCTACCTTAGTCATTGTACTAGTTTCATTGTTGTCCTGTTCAGTTCCACTGTCTGTATTAACTCATTATCACCTGCCCCACAGCCAACAATGGGCCATTGTGGGCTCCACATTTCCTTGATGCTTTCTGCATATCTTCCATTCAGTACCATCTATATCTCTCGTTCCCTGCTACCTGGACTGTCAGTCTGAAGAAGGATGTTGACTGATTGGCATGAGAACATACAGGGCAAGATTAGCAAGTTTGCTGATGATACAAAAGTGAGTGACAATAGGCAATAGGCAATAGGTGCAGGAGTAGGCCATTCGGCCCTTCATGCCAGCACCGCCATTCAATGTGATCATGGCTGATCATCCACAATCAGTACCCCATTCCTGCCTTCTCCCCATATCCCCATGACTCCACTATCTTTAAGAGCCCTATCTAGCTCTCTTTTGAAAGCATCCAGAGAAACGACCTCCACCGCCGTCTGAGACAGAGAATTCCGCAGACTCACAGCTCTCTGTGAGAAAAAATGTTTCCTCGTCTCCATTCTAAATGGCTTACCCCTTATTCTTAAACTGTGGCACCTGGTTCTGGACTCCCCCAACATCGGGAACATGTTTCCTGCCTCTAGCGTGTCCAAACCCTTAATAATCTTATATGTTTCAATAAGATCCCCTCTCATCCTTTCAAACTCCAGAGTATACAAGCCCAGCCACTCCATTCTCTCAGCATTTGACAGTCCCGCCATCCCAGGAATTAACCTTGTAAACCTATGCTGCACTCCCTCAATAGCAAGAATATCCTTCCTCAAATTAGGGGACCAAAACTGCACACAGTATTCCAGGTGTGGCCTCATTAGGGCCCTGTACAACTGCAGAAGGACCTCTTTGCTCCTATACTCAACTCCTCTTGTTATAAAGGCCAACATGCCATTCGCTTTCTTCACTGCCTGCTGTACCTGCATGCTTACTTTCATTGACTGATGAACAAGGACCCCCCAGATCCTGTTGTACTTCCCCTTTTCCCAACTTGACACAATTTAGATAGTAATCTGCCTTCCTGTATTTGCTGCCAAAGTGGATAACCTCACATTTATCCACATTAAACTTCATGTGCCCACTCACCCAACCCGTCCAAGTCACCCTGCATTCTCATAGCATCCTCCTCACAGTTCACACTGCCAACCAGCTTTGTGTCATCTGCAAATTTGCTAATGTTACTGTGAATCCCTTCATCTAAATCATTGATGTATATTGTAAATAGCTGCGGTCCCAGCACCGAGCCTTGCGGTACCCCACTAGTCACTGCCTGCCATTCTGAAAGGGGCCCGTTAATCCCTACTCTTTGTTTCCTGTCTACCAACCAATTTTCTATCCATGTCAGCACTCTACCCCCAATACCATGTGCCCTAAGTTTGCCCACTAATCTCCTATGTGGGACCTTGTCAAATGCTTTCTGAAAGTCCAGGTTCACTACATCCAATGGCTCTCCTATGTCCATTTTCCTAGTTACATCCTCAAAATATTCCAGAAGATTACTCAAGCATGATTTCCCCTTTGTAAATCCATGCTGACTCGGACCGATCCTGTTACTGCTATCCAAATGTGCGGCTATCTCATCTTTTACAATTGACTCCAGCATCTTTCCCACCACCGATGTCAGGCTAACTGGTCGATAATTAATTCCCTGTTTTCTCTCTCCCACCTTTCTTGAAAAGTGGGATAACATTAGCTACCCTCCAATCCACAGGAACTGATCCTGAATCTATAGAACATTGGAAAATTATCACCAATGTGTCCACGATTTCTAGAGCCACTTCCTTAAGTACCCTTGTTAAAGAAGGAACTGCAGATGCTGGAGAATCGAGGGTTACACAAAAAGCTGGAGAAACTCAGCGGGTGCAGCAGCATCTAAGGAGCGAAGCAGGGTCTCGACCCGAAACGTCGCCTATCTCCTTCGCTCCTTAGATGCTGCTGCACCCGCTGAGTTTCTCCAGCTTTTTGTGTAATCCTTAAGTACCCTGGGATGCAGACCATCAGGCCCTGGGGATTTATCAGCCTTCAGTCCCATCAGTCTACCCAACACCATTTCTTGCCGAATGTGGATTTCCTGCAGTTTCTCCATCACCCCAGATCCTTTCGCCACTAGTACATCAGGAAGATTGTTTGTGTCCTCCTTAGTGGTTTGGTGGTTGTGAACGATTGCAACAGGATCTGGTTCGATTGGCCAGGTGGGCGGAGGAATGGTTGATGGAATTGAATACAGAGAAGTGTGAGATGTTGCATTTTGTGACATCGAACAAGGTCAGGACCTACACAGTAAATGGTCGGCCTCTGGGTGGTGTTGTAGAGCAGAGGGATCTAGGAGTACAGGTGCATGGTTCCATGAAGGTCGAGTCGCAGGTAGATACGGTGGTCAAAAAGGCTTTTGGCAATTTGGCCTTCACCAGTCTGAGTATTGAGTATAGAAGTTGGGAGGTCATGTTGCAGTTGTATAAGACGTTGGTGAGACCGCATTTAGAATATTGTGTTCAGTTCTGGGCACCATGTTATAGGAAAGACATTGTCAAGCTTGAAAGGGTACAGAGAAGATTTACGAGGATGTTCCCAGGGCTAGAGGGTGTGAGCTATAGGGAGAGGTTGAGTAGGCTGGGTCTCTATTCCTTGAAGCGCAGGAGGATGAGGGGTGATCTTATAGAGGTGTACAAAATCATGAGAGGAATAGATCGGGTAGATGCACAGAGTCTCTTGCCCAGAGTAGGGGAATCGAGGACCAGAGGACATAGGTTCAAAGTAAAGGGGAAAAGATTTAATAGGAATCTGAGGGGCAACGTTTTCACACAGAGGGTAGTGGGTGTATGGAACAAGCTGCCAGAGGAGGTAGTTGAGGCTGGGACTATCCCAATGTTTAAGAAACAGTTAGACAGGTACATGGATAACCATATAACCATATAACAATTACAGCACGGAAACAGGCCTTCTTGGCCCTTTCAGTCCGTGCCGACCATTCATTTTCCCCTAGTCCCATCTACCTGCACTCAGACCATACCCCTACATTACCTTCCCGTCCATATACCTATCCACTTTACTTTTAAATGTTAAAATCGATCCTGCCTCCACAACTTCTGCTGGAAGATCATTCCATACAGCTACCACTCTCTGAGTAAAGACATTCCCCCTCATGTTACCCCTAAACTTCTGTCCCTTAATTCTCATGTCAGGCCCTCTTGTTTGAATCTTTCCTACCCTCAATGGGAAAAGCTTATCCACGTCAACTCTGTCTATCCCTTTCATCATTTTAAAGACCTCAATCAAGTCCCCCCTTAACCTTCTGCGTTCCAAAGAATAAAGACCTAACTTGTTCAACCTTTCTCTGTAACTTAGTTGCTGGAACCCAGGCAACATTCTAGTAAATCTCCTCTGTACTCTCTCTATTTTGTTGACATCCTTCCTATAATTAGGCGACCAAAATTGTACACCATACTCCAGAATTGGTCTCACCAATGCCTTGTACAATCTTAACATTACTTCCCTACTCCTATATTCAATGCTCTGATTTATAAAGGCCAGCACACCAAAAGCTTTCTTTACCACCCTATCTACATGCGATTCCACCTTCAGGGAACTATGCACAGTTATTCCTAGATCCCTCTGTTCCACAGCATTCCTCAATTCCCTACCATTTACCATGTACGTCCTATTTTGATTTGTCCTGCCAAGATGGAGCACCTCACACTTATCAGCATTAAACTCTATCTGCCATCTTTCAGCCCACTCTTCCAAATGGCCCAAATCTCTCTGTAGACTGAAAATCTACTTCATCATCCACAACACCACCTAACTTAGTATCATCTGCATACTTACTTATTCAATTTTCCATCCCATCATCCAGATCATTGATGTACATGACAAACAACAGTGGACCCAACACACATCCCTGAGGCACCCCACTGGTCACCGGCTTCCAACCTGACAAACAGCCATCCACCATTACTCTCTGGCATCTCCCATTCAGCCACTGTTGAATCCATCTTGCTACTCCGCCATTAACACCCAAAGATTGAGCCTTCTTAACCATCCTTCCATGGGGAACTTTGTCAAAGGCCTTACTGAAATCCATATAGACAACATCCACTGCTTTACCCTCATCAATTTTCCTAGTAACCTCTTCAAAAAATTCAAGACGGTTTGTCAAACATGACCTTCCAGGCACAAATCCATGTTGATGTTGATCCATGTTCTTGATCAGACCCTGTTTATCCAGATGCTTATATATATTATCTCTAAGTATCCTTTCCATTAATTTGCCCACCACTGACGTCAAACTAACAGGTCTATAATTGCTAGGTTTATTCTTTGAACCCTTTTTAAACAATGGAACAACATGCACAGTACGCCAATCCTCCGGCACTATTCCCGTTTCTAATGACATTTGAAATATTTCTGTCATAGCCCCTGCTATTTCTACACTAACTTCCCTCAATGTCCTAGGGAATATCCTGTCAGGACATGGAGACTTATCCACGTTTATATTTTTCAAAAGTGTCAGTACTTCCTCCTCTTTGAATCTCATAGTTTCCATAGCTACTCTACTTTTTTCCTTTACCTCACAGAGTTCAATATCCTTCTCCTTGGTGAATACCGAAGAAAATAAATTGTTCAATATCTCCCCCATCTCTTTTGGCTCTGCAGATAGCTGTCCATTCTGGCTCTCTAATGGTCCAATTTTATCCCTCGTTATCCTTTTGCTATTAATATAGCTGTAGAAACCCTTTGGATTTACTTTCACCTTTCTTGCCAAAGCAACCTCATATCTTCTTTTAGCTTTTCTTATTTCTTTCTTAAGATTCTTCTTACATTCTTTATACTCATCTAGCACCTCATTTACTCCATGCCTCCTATAATTATTGTAGATATCTCTCTTTTTTCGAACCAAGTGTCCAATTTCCCTTGAAAACCATGGCTCTTTCCGATTTTTACTATTTCCTTTCAACCGAACAGGGACATAAAGATTCTGTACTCTTACAATTTCCCCTTTAAATGTCCTCTTCTACATCCTTCCCATAAAACAAAATGTGCCAATTCACTCCTTTTAAATCATTACCCATTCCCTCAAAGTTAGCCTTTCTCCAATCTCAACCCTTGGTCCAGTTCTGACACTCTCCATAATTATATTGAAACTAATGGTATTGTGATCACTGGTCCCGAAGTGCTCACCAACGCATACCTCCGTCACCTGACCTGCCTCATTTCCTAACAGGAGGTCCAGCACTGCCCCTTCTCTGGTCGATACCTCTATGTATTTCTGCAAAAAACTATCCGGCACACATTTAACAAACTCCAAACCATCCAGCCCATTTACAGAATGTGTTTCCCAGTCTATTTTTGGAAAATTGAAATCTCCCACAATCACTACCTTGTGCTTACTACTAATATCTGCTATCTCCTTACATATTAGCTCTTCCAATTCTCGCTCATCATTTGGCGGTCTATAATACACCCCTAAAAGTGTTGCTACACCATTCCCACTTCTCAGTTCCACCCAAATAGCCTCCCTAGACGAGCCCTCTAATCTATCCTGCCAAAGCACTGCTGTAATATCTTCTCTGACAAGCAATGCAACACCTCTACCTCTGGTCCCTCCAGTTCTATCACACCTGAAGCAACGAAATCCTGGAATATTTAGATCCAATCACAACCCTCCCGCAACCATGTTTCACCGATTGCCACAACATCATATTTCCAGGTGTCAATCCAGGCTCTAAGTTCATCCAACTTTCCTACAATGCTCCTAGCATTAAAATATACACATTTTAGAAACCCACCATCCCTTCTTCTCTGTTTATTATCTTTTTCCTCTTTCTCGCCTACATTTTGGGTCCGAGTGCTTCCCTACTCTGCCTCTTGCCCCTCACCCTGTCCTCTAGCCCCCTCTACCCGAGTCCCTCTACCCCAGTCGTAAAAAACACAAGACAGATGAAATTAAAGTGACGAGGTTTGGAGGGATATGGACCATGCGCAGGCAGGTGGGACTAGTGTAGCTGGGACAGTGTTGGCCAGTGTGGGCGAGTTGGGCCGAAGGGCCTGTTTCCACACTGTATCACTCTATGACTATGACTCCAAATCGTCACCTATTCCTTTTCTCCAGAGATGCTGCCCGACCTGCTATCTGTGGCTCAGAAAGCGTGTCAGGCAGCTTTCTGTGTCTGTCGAGTTTAAACCAGCACCTTTAGTTCCTCCCTACACATACCGGTCCATACTTCCTGCTCTTGTTACTGTCGATCAATAATCAACATGTTTTTCAATCTCCCGTCTGTGAAAAAAGTGAAACCCTCGGGAGAGAGCCAGAACGAGGAGCAGATATACCGCAAGGCGTGCGAGGAGGTTGGAGTCAGCCCCATGTCTTACTTCCTTCGGCACTACAAAGATGCCCGACTCAACCTGAACTACCGCTGCATATCAGCCAAAGCCCTGAAGGCCCTCTCCATCTCGCTCGTGGTGAGTAGGAAGGAACGGCAGTGGCTGGTTTACACCCAAGATACGATACGATAGAACTTTATTTATCCCCAGGAGGGAGATTGGACTGCCGACAGTCGTAAAAAACACAAGACAGATGACGAGGGACAAGGATTGGGGATAGAAACAAAGAAACTAGGTGCAGGAGGAGGCCATTCGGCCCTTCGAGCCAGCACCGCCATTCAATGTGATCATGGCTGATCATCCCCAATCAGTACCCCTTTCCTGCCTTCTCCCCATATCACCTGACTCTGCGATTTTTAAGAGCCCTATCTAGCTCGCTCTTGAAAGCATCCAGAGAACCCGCCTCCACCTCCCTCTGAGGCAGGGAATTCCCCGTTCCTGCTTTTTCCACACATCCCTTGATTCCATTCTGGAACTGGATCTGGATGTAGTACGCTGAAAAGCTCTTGGTAGAGCATAACTCAGCAAGGGACAATTTTTACATTTACACCAAGCCAATTAACCTACAAACCTGTACGTCTTTGGAGTGTGGGAGGAAACCGAAGATCTCGGAGAAAACCCACGCAGAACAAGGGGAGAACGTACAAACTCCGTACAGACAGCGCCTGTAGTCGGGATCGAACCCGGGTCCCCGGCGCTGGATTTTGCTGTAAGGCAGCAACTCTACCGCTGCACCACCGTGACCTGCCCTTCATCCGGGATGTGCAAAGATTAGGGAGTGGGGGGGGGGGGGGGGGGGGGGGTGGGGTGGGAAGGGGAGTCTGTCTACCCCACGACAGAAGGGGAAGGAGTTGTATAGTTTGGTCGCAACAGGGAAAAGGGATCTCCTGCGGCTTTCTGCACTGCATCTTGGATAGGCACAAAAATGCTGGAGTAACTCAGCGGGACAGGCAGCATCTCTGGAAAGAAGGAATGGGTGACCCTTCTTCAGAAGGAGAGGGAGACATTATGTTTGGGGAAGGTATGTAAACAAGAGATCCAAAGGGGTCGAAGATCAATGTAAATGTAGAATGGATCATTGTTGGCTGAGGGGAAGGTGGCAACGAGGTATACAACCAGAATAATCAGACTCGGTGTCTCATTGGATATCACAGTCATTGCCTGACTGCGGGTGCCATCTGTACGGAGTTTGTACGTTCTCCCCGTGACCGCGTGGGTTTTCTCTGGGTGCTCCAGTTTCCTCCCACAGTCCAAAGTTGTGCAGGCTTGTGACTATGATAAAATTGTAAATTGCCCCTAATGTGAGTCGGAAAGAGATAGTGTAAGGGGATCGTTGGTCGGTGTGGACTCAGTGGGCCGAAGGGCCTGTTTCGACATTGTATCTCCAAAGTCTAGTGTCTACTAATCAGTTCCTGTCACTGGTACATTCTGAGGTCCCCATCTGCTTCAAGAAGACCACTATCACCCAGCGAAAAGTAAGGTAGCGTGTCTTAATGACTGCAGTCCATTGGCTCAGACATCCACCGTCATGAAGTGCTTAGAGTGGCCGGTGATGGTGCACGCTAACTCCTGCCTCCCAGCCAGTCGTGATCCATTGCAGTTTGCTTACCGTGGCAACAGGTCCCAAGCAGACATATTGTGAGCATGTTTGGGCCCCAAAATCAAGTTTTTTCTTCACATACACATACGGGATGTGCAGTGAAATGAAAAACGGCAGTGCTCGCGGACTTTGTGCAAAAAAAAAACAAACAAACTACAAACAGAATGGAACATAATCACATGTTTACATATTACATATTAAATATTGTGGGCGGTATTGTGGTACAGTAGAGTTAGTCCCTGGTGAGATAGGAGTTTACAGTCCTAATGGCCTCTTGGAAGAAACGCCTTCTCAACCTCTCCGTACTCACAGCATGGCAACGGAGGCGTTTGCCTGACCGTAAGAGCTGGAACAGACCGTTGCAGGGGTGGAAGGGGTCTCCCATTATCTTATTGGCTCTGGAGTTGCACCTCCTGATATATAGTTCCTGCTGAGGGGCGAGTGTAGTTCCCATAGTCCGTTTGGCCAAACGCACTATTCTCTGCAGAGCCTTCCTGTCCTGGGCAGAGCAGTTCCCAAACCAGATTGTGATATTCCCGAACAAGATGCTTTCCACAGCCGCTGAGTAGAAGCACTGGAGGATCCTCGGAGACACTCTGAATTTCCTCAATTGCCTGAGGTGGTAAAGGAATATCTGAGGAAGGATGTGTTGGCTCTGATGAGGGTCCAGAGGAGGTTTACAAGAATGATCCCAGGAAGGAGTGGGTTAACCTATGATGATCATCACTGGAGTTTAGAAGGATGAGGGGGGGGGGGGGGGGGGGGGCTCATTGAAACATACAGAATAGTGAAAGACTTGGATAGGGTGGATGTGGAGAGGATGTTTCCACTAGTGGGAAAGTCTAGAACCAGAGAGGATGAGTCTCGGACTAGAGGTCACAGCCTCAGAATTAAAGGACGTTCTTTTAGGAAGGAGGTGACGAGAAAAGTATTTAGTCAGAGGGTGGTGAATCCATGGAATTCTTTGCCACCGAAGGCTGTGGAGGCCAAGTCAGTGGATATTTGTAAGGCAGAGATAGATAGATTCTTGATTAGTGCGGGTGTCAGGGGTTATGGGGAGAAGGCAGGAGAATGGGATTGGGAGGGAGATACAGATCCGCCATGATGATTGAATGGTGGAGTAGACTTGATGGGCCGAACGGCCTAATCCTACTATTCCTTAAGGCCTTACGACGTCCCTAAACTCATCTCTGGAACATCTAGACGACAAGGCCACGGATGTTAGACTCGTGCTTTATCGATATTCCTCTACTCCCTTCATGTTTCTAGTGCCTATCTAAATGTCTCTTAAAATAATCCATCTCCACTAATGAGACTTCAAACGCCACTATCGTATCTGCCTCCAGCATCACCCCTGGCAGCACGTTCCAGGCACCCACCACTATCTGCGAAAAATAACTTTCCCCGCACGTCTCATTTAAACTTTGCCCCTCTCAACTTAAAGCTATGCCCTCTAGTCATTGATTTATTTTTTTTCCATTCTGAAGACAGCCAGCCCGATCTATGCCTCTCGTAAGGGGGAACGTTGAAAGGAGATGCGCGGGGGCAAGTCTTTTTTACACAGAGGGCGGTGTGGGTGGGTGCCTGGAAGGTGCTGCCGGGGGTGGTGGTGGAGTCAGGTGCGATAGCAGAGTGGATGAGGCTTTTGGACGGGCACATGGATATGCAGGGAATGGAGGGATATGGATCACGTGCAGGCAGAGGAGATCAGTTCATCTTGCCATCGTGTTCAGCGCAGACATTGTGGGCTGAAGGGCCTCTTTGTGTGCTGTACTATCCTACATGCTCTGTTGGAGATGCTGAGAGAGAAACACAGTGAACACTGTCTTTTGTATTCCGCAGACTAATACAGTGGTGACCATCCTGGACCTGGAATACGATGGGATTGATGCTGAGGGAGTGCGGTACTTGATGGAGATGTTAGCCGAGAACTGCTTCATCCAGACTCTGGTAATACCTCTTTGAGTTGAGTGTAGTTTATTGTCACGTGCAGCGAGGTACAGTGAAAAGCATTTGTTGTGCGCTAACCAGTCAGCAGAAAGACAATACACGATTACAATCAAGCCGTCCACAGTGTACAGATACAGGAAAAAAGGGAATAACGTTTGGCGCAAGATAAAGTCCAGTAAAGTCCGATTAAAGATATTCCAAGGTTCTCCAATGAGGTAGATGGGACAATAGACAATAGGTGCAGGAGTAGGCCATTCGGCCCTTCGAGCCAGCACCGCCATTCAATGTGATCATGGCTGATCATCCCCAGTCAGTACCCCGTTCCTGCCTGCTCCCCATATCCCCTGACTCCGCTATCTATAAGAGCCCTATCTAGCTCTGTCTTGAAAGTATCCAGAGAATCAGCCTCCACCGCCCTCTGAGGCAGAGAATTCCACAGACAGTTCTTTAGTTGGTGATAGGATGGTTCAGTTGCCTGAAGTCTGCCTCAGCCCAATCTGCTCCAGGACAAGGGGTCACAGCTTAAGGATAAGGGGGAAATCCTTTAGGACCGAGATGAGAAGGACTTTTTTCACACAGAGAGTGGTGGGTCTCTGGAACTCTCTGCCACAGAGGGTAGTTGAGGCCAGTTCATTGGCTATATTTAAGAGGGAATTAGATGTGGCCCTTGTGGCTAAGGGGATCAGAGGGTATGGAGAGAAGGCAGGTACGGGATACTGAGTTGGATGATCAGCCATGATCATATTGAATGGCGGTGCAGGCACGAAGGGCCGAATGGCCTACTCCTGCACCTAATTTCTATTTTTCTATGTTTCTATGCTCTGTGTCGGAGGTAATGATCAGTGTTCCTTGAAGGAGCCAATGCTGATCGATGAGCAGTTCACAAGTTCACATGGGCTGGCCGATCGAGGTTCACAATTTCACAAGGACCGCTCAGTTAGTGCTCACGAGGGTTCACCAGGATTGTCAATCAATGGTTCACAAGGGAACCACTGGAGCTGTTTGATTAGACTCTGTGCATCTACGCCATCTATTCCCCTCATGATTTTATACACCTTTTCTCGTTTAGAGATGCAGCGCGGAAACTGGCATCTAAGATGCTGCCTCACCCGCTGAGTTAGTCCAGCATTTTTATCTACCTTCGATTTTTCCAGCATCTGTAGTTCCTTTTTAAACATATCAAATGCCCTTTTCACTACTCTGTCTGCTTGTTTCCTGCCACTTTCAGGAAACTATGTACTGGTACTCCTAGTTACTTCTGCTCTACAACACTCCCAGGTCCCCACCGTACACTGTGATGGTCCTGCCCTAAATGACTTCCAAAGATGCAACTCCTCTTATTTATCTGAATCAAACTCCATTAGCCATTCTTCCATCGAATTCACAACTGATCTAGGTCCATAGAAACATAGAAAATAGGTGCAGGAGGAGGCCATTCGGCCCTTCGAGTCAGCACCGCCATTCATTGTGAGCATGGCTGATTGTCCCCAATCAATAACCCGTGCCTGCCTTCTCCCCACATCCCTTGACTCCACCAGCCCCTAGAGCTCTATCTAACTCTCTCTTAAATCCATCCAGTGACTTGGCCTCCACTGCCCTCTGTGACAGGGAATTCCATAAATTCACAACTCTCTGGGTGAAAACGTTTTTTCTCACCTTAAATGGCTTCCCCTTTATTCTAAGACTGTGGCCCCTGGTTCTGGACTCGTCCAACATTGGGAACAATGTAACCCTCTGTATCCCTCTGTAATTCCTGACAACCTTGTTCACGGGCTGTGATACTACCAATTTTAGTGTCATCTGCAAACTATCTAACCATGCCTTTGTACATTCTCATCTAAATTGTTGCCATAGATGGCAAGGAGCAATGGGCACAGTAGAATTAGGGTCTCTAGTGCTGTGTGGCAAGGGCTCTACTGGAAACCCTGCCACCTTGGCCCCAAATCTGTTTCACTTTCCACGGAGGCTCAGCGGTAGTGTTGCTGCCTTACAGCGCCGGGGACGCGGGTTTGATCCCGACCGCGGGTACTGTCTGTACGAAGTTTGCACGTTCTCCCCGTGACAGCGTGGGTTTTCTCCGAGATCTTCGGTTTCCTCCCACACTCCAAAGAGGTACAGGTGTGTAGGTTGATTGGCTTGGGTTTGTATACTTGGTATAAGTGTAAAATTGTCCCTGGTGTGGGTGTGGGATAGTATTGATGTGCGGGGAACGCTGGTTGGCGCAGACTTGGTGGGCCAAATGGCCTGTTTCCACGCTGTGTCTCTAGACTAAACTAAATTAAAGTTAACTAAGTTACTTCAACCCCCCCTCCCAGTCCAAATCCTTTCTGTCATGGGCCTCCTCCACGGCCAGCGTGAGTCCCACCCCAAATTGGAGGGGCAGCACCTCATATTTCGCTAGGGTAGTTTACACCCCAGCGGTACGAACATTGACCTCCAATTTCAGGTAGTCCTTGCTTTCTCCCTCCTTCCCCTCCCCTTCCCAGTTCTCCCACTGTCTCTGCCTCTTCCTTTCTTCTTCCTGCCCCCCCCCCACCCCACCCCACATCAGTCTGAAGAAGGGTCACGTCACCTATTCCTTCGCTCCATAGATGCTGCCTCACCCGCTGAGTTTCTTCAGTATTTTTGTCTACCTTCAATTTTTCCAGCATCTGCAGTTGTTTCTTAAACTAAACTGACCTGCTGAGTATGTCCATATTTTTTCTTTTGATACTCAGATTTTCAGCATCTGCATTTTTATAATTTTTTTCCCCCAAGGCAAGAATAGTTGATCAAATCTAATACTAGCCTTGGGTAAGTACTTTGTTCCTACCCAACATACAGAATATACAGGAGCCTGTAAACCATGACCATCAAGTTTAAGGCAGCTTCTTCCCAACCATTATCTGGCTCTTCAATACAACACTGACCTTAACTATGAACCTCTACGTTTAGGTTAAGTTCTTTGCTATCCTTCTGCAGTTGTACAGGGCCCTAGTGAGATCACACCTGGTGTATTCTGTGCAGTTTTGGTCCTCTAATTTGAGGAAGGACATTCTTGTTATTGAGGGAGTGCAGCGTAGGTTCACCAGGTTAATTCCCGGGATGGCGGGACTGTCATATGCGGAGAGAATTGAGCAGCTGGGCTTGTACACTCTGGAGTTTAGAAGGATAAGAGGGGATCTTATTGAAACATATAAGATTGTTAAGGGTTTGGACACACTCGAGGCAGGAAACATATTCCCGATGTTGGGGAGTCCAGAACCAGGGGACACAGTTTAAGAATAAGGAGTAAGCCATTTAGAACTGAGACGAGGAAACACTTTTTCTCACAGAGAGTGGTGAGTCTGTGGAATTTTCTGCCTCAGAGGGCGGTGGAGGCAGGTTCTCTGGATGTTTTCAAGAGAGAGCTAGATAGGGCTCTTAAAAATAGCAGAGTCAGGGGATATTGGGGAGAAGGCAGGAACGGGGTACCGATTGGGGATGATCAGCCATGATCACATTGAATGATGGTGCTTCTGCACCTATTGTCTATTGTCATCGGGAAGAATGTACAGGAGCCTATAGACCATGACCATCAAGTTCAAGGCAGCTTCTTCCCAACCACTATCTGGCTCTTGAATGCTACACTGACCTCAATAGTACTCATGTCTGCTAGCGTTTGCTTCACCTCCTTCTCCTTTATTTCTCCTTTTGTAGTCATTTCAGACACAAATCCTTGTGAGTAAGACTCTTCTTCTGAGCTTTCTGCTGTCATTTGCAGAGTTTCCAAAACTTCCTGAAGCTTGATAGTAGCTTTCTTAGGTCCTCATGAGCATCTCTCCTTGCTCATTTTAAAACTCCCATTAAATTCCAGCTCCGGTGAGTTTTTAAAAATCAGTCCTGTCTCTCAACACGGCTTTTTCACAATTTTAACGGGAGAGGAGCTCAATGCTGCGACCTTACAGCTTCATGGCCGCCCCCGGAAGTCTAATTAAACGCACTTGACTGCCCTTGGGACTTTGTCTGGTTTTGATACAATGCCGCTGATTGGTTCTTTTGTTTTGGTTTCTCTGTAAACGAGTAAATGTGGCCGGTTAATGCAGATGAACAAATTGAATCGGGTGAAATCGGATAGGTGCAGGGAAAAAAATTGGAATGAATAAAATGCAGAACTGCCCAAGGTCATTATTCTTCCTCCTTCATCACTGAGTCTCTCCCCTCTCTTCTGTTTCCACTTTGGAACATAATAATACTGAAAATATCAAGCCAATGATAACAGGAACATTGATCGAATTAGACGCGGATGAAAAAAAAGTGATGTGCCTGGATTTAAAGTGTAGGAAATAGAAATTCGGCCCATTAAAGATTCGGCCCATCAAGCCTACTCCGCCATTCAATCACGGCTGATCTGTTTCTCCCTCATGACCCCATTCTCCTGCCTTCTCCCCATATCCCCTGACACCCGTACGAATCAAGAATCTATCTATCTGTCTCTGCCTTAAAAATATCCATTGACTTGGCCTCCACAGCCTTCCGTGGAGGACAATAATTCCACAGATTCACCACTTTCTGACTAAAGTTCCTCCTCATCTCCTTCCTAAGGGAACGTCCTTTAATTCTGAGGCTGAGCTGTCTGGTCCTAGACTCTCCCACTGGTGGAAACATCCTCTCCACATCCACTCTATCCTAGCCTTTCACTATTCGGTACTTTAAAGTTGTAATGTAATCTGGGCAAGAACTTTATATTTTGTAATACTTCCAAGGTACAATGTGGCTTCCAATTCTCGATGACATCTCCCTCCATAGTACTGGTGAACCACACAAATAATCACAGACCTATATTTATTTGGAGACTCTTTGCTCAGATACTACCAAAAAATCACATTGTCTTTATTGGAGTCATGAGGTCATGCAGCACAAACATGTATCTGTTCATTAGAGACAAAGTCCAATGTCCGCAACGGGGTAGAGGTGAATCGGACAGTACCCCAACTTATGGAAGGGCCGTTCAGAAGCCTGATAACAGAGGGGAAGAAGCTGTTCCTGAGTCTGGTGGTGCGCGCTTTCAACCTTCTGTACCTTCTGCCGGACGGGAGCGGGGAGAAGAAGGAATGACCGGGGTGGGAAGGGGAAAGTCTGTGATTATGTGGGCTGTTTTCCTGAGGCAGCGTGAAGTGTGGATGGAGTCGATGGTGGGGAGTGTGGACTGTGTGATGGACTGGGCCACATCTACAATGGTGGGGAGTGTGGTCTGTGTAATGGACTGGGCTACATCTACAATGGTGGGGAGTGTGGTCTGTGTGATGGACTGGGCCACATCTACAATGGTGGGGAGTGTGGTCTGTGTGATGGACTGGGCTACATCTACAATGGTGGGGAGTGTGGTCTGTGTGATGGACTGGGCCACATCTACAATGGTGGGGAGTGTGGTCTGTGTGGTGGACTGGGCCACATCTACAATGGTGGGGAGTGTGGTCTGTGTGATGGACTGGGCCACATCTACAATGGTGGGGAGTGTGGTCTGTGTGATGGACTGGGCCACATCTACAATGGTGGGGAGTGTGGTCTGTGTGGTGGACTGGGCCACATCTACAATGGTGGGGAGTGTGGTCTGTGTGGTGGACTGGGCCACATCTACAATGGTGGGGAGTGTGGTCTGTGTGGTGGACTGGGCCACATCTACAATGGTGGGGAGTGTGGTCTGTGTGGTGGACTGGGCCACATCTACAATGGTGGGGAGTGTGGTCTGTGTGATGGACTGGGATACATCTACAATGGTGGGGAGTGCGGTCTGTGTGGTGGACTGGGCTACATCCACAACTCGCTGCAATGCCTTAAAGTCTTGGGCAGAGCTGTTCCCAAACCTAGAGTTGATGCAACCCGCTTTCTATGATGCAAGCAGCGATCTATATCCCTGGATCCAGATATGCTGTCTGACCCGCTGAGTTACTTCAGCATTTTGTAGCTATCTTCCACACGGATCATGTGCAAGCAGAGGAGATAGGTTTAACTTGGCATCATGTACTGCATGGGTATTTTGGGTTGAAGGGCCCGTTCCAGTGGTGCACTGATCTATTTCTAGATAGGGCTCTTAGAGATAGCGGAGTCAGGGGATATGGGGAGAAGGCAGGAACGGGGTGCTGATTGGGGATGATCAGCCATGATCACATTGAATGGCGGTGCAGGCTCGAAGGGCCGAATGGCCTACTCATGCACCTATTGTCTATTGTAGGAAGGAACTGCAAGTGCTGGTTTACACCAAAGACAGACACAAAATGCTGGAGTAACTCAGTGGGACAGGCAGCATCAATGGAGAAAAGGAATGGGTGATGTTTCGTGTCAGTCCGAAGAAGGGTCTTCACCCGAAACATCACCCATTCCTTCTCTCCAGCCAATATTTAGCAGATGGCGGACACGATTACAAAGCAACTCAGGGGTGTTGTCTCCAGAGAGTTGACCAATATTTATCCCTTATTTATTTGCATTGATCTGACTTTATCACTTTACTCAATGTGGGAGCCTACAAAGTGCCTGCATGTGCTGCATTAAACCAGAGGTTAACATCCAGATGGACTTTAACAGGAGTTGCACGGTAGACACAAAATGCTGGACAGGCAGCATCTCTGCAGAGAAGGACAATAGACAATAGGTGCAGGAGTAGGCCATTCGGCCCTTCGAACCAGTACCGCCATTCAATGTGATCATGGCTGATCATCCCCAATCAGTACCCCTTTGCTGCTTTCTCCCCATATCCCCTGACTCCGCTATCTTTAAGAGCCCTGTCTAGCTCTCTCTTGAAAGTATCCAGAGAACCGGCCTCCACCGCCCTCTGAGGCAGAGAATTCCACAGGCTCACAACTCTCTGTGAGAAAAAGTATTTCCTCATCTCCGTTCGAAATGGCTTACCCTTTATCCTTAAACTGTGGCCCCTGGTTCTGGACTCGCCCAACATCGGGAATTTCCTGCCTCTAGCGTGTCCAAACCCTTAATAATCTTATATGTTTCAATAAGATTCCCTCTCATCCTTCTAAACTCCAGAGTGTACAAGCCCAACCGAATGTGTGACGTTTCGGGTCGAGACCCTTCTTCAGCCTGAATAGACCACATAATTAATTCTTCATTCCTTCTCTCCAGAGATGCTGCCTGCCCCGCTGAGTTACTCCAGCGTCTTGTGTCTACTTTCGATTTAAACCAGCATCTGCAGTCCTTTCCTTCAAAAATTACACAGAGTTGCACAATGTTTTGGGACCTCCTGTGGTTGTGAAGGATACATGTTTGTCCTTAGTGGCCCCATTGGAAAATATGTTAAGATACTTGGGTTACCCAGCCTGGTTAAGTTAGTTACACCTGTTGCCAATGTTTTATGCCCACCCCCCCTCTTGTTTAAGAAAGAACTGCAGATGCTGGTAAAATCGAAGATGCTGAAGAAACTCAGCGGGTGAGGCAGCATCTATGGAGAGAAGGAATGGGCGACGTTTCGGCTCGAGACTCTTCTTCAGACTGATGTCCATCTATGGAGAGAAGGAATTGACGATGTTTCGGGTCGAGACCCTTCTTCAGACTGATGTCAGGGGAGGGGGCGGGATCCCTGCCCCCTCCCCTGACATCAGTCTGCAGAAGGGTCTCGGCCCGAAACGTCGCCAATGCCTTCTCCCCATAGATGCTGCCTCACCCGCTGAGTTTCTCCAGCATTTTGTGTCTACCCCCCCCCCTTCTCCTTTGCAGTCTCTGCACTCTGATGTGTAATTTAATCTTTAAATTAATCTTCTTTAATCCCCGCCGTTACAGAACTTGTCCAACAATGAGCTGCAGACGGAGGGTGCTGACATCTTGTGCCAAATGCTTCCATTGAACATTTCCCTCAAGTGCCTCAAATTGGCAGGTAAGGGCTGAATTTCTCTAATTTCCAATTAGGGAGCCGTCTGACCTCCCTTCTACCTCACTGATGGGCCCCCGGGCTATCTCAAAGAAGGAGAAGGAGGAGAAAGAGGTGCAGCGCACAAACCTTGAACCTAGTGAGACGCAGGAGGAGCCCGGCCAGGAGGAGCCCCCCCACAGATCTCAGTCCCTCCACCCACCAGAGTCTCCCAAACCTCTGCAGAGTGGTTACTAAGATGGCTGATCCATGGGCGGTTGCCGCTGGGACGCAAGTCGGGGCCTGATCAACCCAGGCTGGGTCACCTGGGCGACGTTGTGAGACCCGAAACACCCGATGACCCCAGATCACATCACTGAGGAAGCGTCCCAATGCATCTAGAAGATTTATATTTTCCACACAATTGGACATAACTGGACTTTATATCTTGCTCTGAATGTTATTCATTTAGGTCAGGTCGGGTGGGGGAGTCCCCCCCAACCACGGGTACCATGTCATCCCGTGCTACCAGCTCCATGGTCGGATAGTCGCCGACTAAACTGTCTACCCTACCTGGTTTGCCAGGTGAGGAGGGGGCTGTGGACCCCCAGCAGGACCAAAAACCAGACCTGTCAAAGGGCGGGGATGAGCTCCTAGCGAGCCAACGGCCATCCACACTTCAGTAGAAGTTGCGATCACTGTCGTACATGGCATTGTAAGGAATGAGAAAAGCACACACACACACACCAACATCCTATACTTCCAGCGGCGGAAGTCCGCAGGAACCGGAGGACAGAGATGTGTGGTGCGTCCGTCACCGTTCCCGTCGGAAACCAGCGCCGCTACGTCGCTGATGTTTTCAATTATGATGATGATGAGCAAAGAGGTCCTTCTGCAGTTGTACCGGGCCCTATGAGACCACACCTGGAGTATTGTGTGCAGTTTTGGTCTGCAAATGCCTGTTTTGGTCTGGATGCTTTCAAGAGAGTTCGATTTTGTAGCTATCTTCCATATGGTTCACGTGCAAGCAGAGGAGATAGGTTTAACTTGGCATCGGGTACAGCATGAATATTTTGGGTTGAAGGGCCTGTTCCAGTGGTGCACTGATATATTTCTACGTATGTCAGGCTGTATGAAAGGATAACAAAATATGTTTTGTGGAGGCCAGTTCTCTGGTTGTTTTTAAGAGAGAGCTAGATAGGGCTCTTAAAGATAGCAGAGTCGGGATATGGGGAGAAGGCAGGAACGGGGTACTGATTGAGGAAGATCAGCCATGATCACATTGAATGGCGGTGCTGGCTCGAAGGTTCGAAAGGCCTACTCCTGCACCTGTTGCTTATTGACAGCACCCATAGTCAGGATCGAACCTGGGTCCCTGGCGCTGTGAGGCAGCAACTCTACCACTGAGCCACCGTGCCGCCCGTTAGCAAGGGAATGGGAGGATCAAAGGGGAACATAAGATGTAAAATTACCTGAAATTCACGTCAATGTACACAAACTATTGAATCTATGAATACCAAGTACCCACAGGCTAAATAAGTAAGTCAATAACTAAGTTTATTGGCCAAGTATTCACATACAAGGAATTTGCCTTGGTGCTCCGCCCACAAGTAACAACATGACATACAGTGACAGTTACGAATGACTCAGAAAACACTAAACATTAATAATAATAAAACATTAATGATAAAACACCATTGATCGAGCATGTGAACCAACAAAATACCAGATCAAAGGGAGGCTACAGATTTTTGGCTGTTGAGTAGAGCAACTACTCGTGGATAAAAACCTTTTTATGTCTGGCTGTGGCAGCTTTGGCAGTCCGGAGTCTCCTTCCAGAGGGAAGTGATTCAAAGAGTTTGTGGCCAGGGTGAGAGGAGTCAGAGATGATCTTGCCCGCTCGCTTCCTGGCCCTTGCAGTGTACAGTTCATCAATAGAGGGAAGGTTGCAACCGATAATCTTCTCTGCTGATCGGACGATTCGCTGCAGCCTCCGGATGTCGTGCTTGATGGCTCAGCCAAACCAGACCATGATGGAGAAGGTGAGAACAGACTCTACGATGGCCATGTAGAATTGGACCATCATTGCCTGTGGCAGATTGTGCTTCCTCAGCTGCCGTAGGAAGTACATCCTCTGTTATGCCTTTTTAACTGTGGAGTCGATGGTAGCCCCCCACTTAAGGTCCTTGGAGATGACGGTTCCCAGGAACTTAAAAGACTCCACAGTTGTGATTGCGGTGTTGATGGTGAGTGGGGGGAGGGGGAGCTCTCCTAAAGTCTACAATCAATTCCAGTGTGTTAAGAGCATTGAGCTCCAGGTTGTTGCGATGGCACCAGGACGCCAGCTGTGACACTTCCTGTCTGTAGGAAGATTCCTCCCCATCCTGGATCAGTCCAATCAGGGTTGTGTCGTTCGCAAACTTGAAAAGCTTGACAGAGGTGTTTGTGGAGGGGCAGTCGTTGGTGTAGAGAGAGTAGAGGAGAGGAGGGAGTACGTAGCCTTGCGGTACTCCTATGCTGAGCGTTTGCGCGTTCGAGATGTGCTTTCCCAGCCTCACATGTTGTAGCAATGTTACAAAATTGTGAGATTTTAAAAATCAAGTCTGCAATTTATCCCATCAGATAAAGCATAAAAAGAAGTTTAATTTGACACCTAATTCACTTTCATATCTTCAGTATTAAGAAAGTTATGGCCATTTTTATACTCGGAAATTAGCACCTTGTTCCCCATTGCCTTTCAATTGACTTAACTCAAAAGCTGAGATCTAGAACCGTTAAAAGCCCATAACTTTCTTAAAAATTAAGAGAACTCAATGAAATTTTCAGTTATTATAGATTGAAGCATTCTGAAACAAATATGAAACAATCTTACTTGGATGACCTGAAATTAAAGCATATAATTAGTTAGTTATCTAATTGTAGCTAATTACAAAATTCAATGAGTAGATCTAAACATCTATCCATTTCTTAAGAAAAGATAAACTTTTTTTTAAATTGCCTAAGTGTCCAAATAACATTCACACAATAATCCACAATATAACATAATTTTAAAATCTAATTTTCATGCATTTCTGGGCCAAATGGAAGGAATTTAGTGTTTGATTCCTGTAAATTAATGGCCATTTAAATCAACTAGCAAGTGGGTTTTAGTGGAATGCGGTGGATTGGAACGTTGCGGTTAGCGGTGAAGTTGATATAGAAAATACTGTTCATACATTTTTTTTGGACCCCATTTCGCAACATGAAAATGTTATTAAAGCCTCCCGAAAAACCAACTTTTAATATAAAAATAAACTATTTACCTTTTTTTCTCCCCTACGCAAAATCCTTCTGGTTGTCGGCGCTCACGGCTTTTGAAGGTGATTTTTAAATTACTCTAGTTAAGAAATAATTTAGAGTAATTTAAAAATACCTTCATTCATGAAATGTCGGAGCGATTTTTCTTCCGCAACGAAATCGCCCGACATTTGATCGATTTTCCCTACCTGTGAAAAAACGGCACTTTAAGCCCGCCCCCCTCTGAAAGGCGCCAAACCCACGCACACGGGGAGCGGCAGAACTGCAGCGCTGCTCAAGGTAAGTTTTGTAACATACCTACATGTTGCTTCCTGTCTGTCAGGAAGCTGGTGATCCACCGACAGAGGGGTTCAGGCACCGTCAACTTGGAAAGTTTGGAGTGGCTCTGGCACAATGGTGTTGAATGCAGAGCTAAAATCCACAAACAAAATCCTCGCATTGGACCCCTGGCGGTCCAGGTGCTTCAGGATACAGTGTCAGTATACTCATCAAGGATGGTGGTTGCTTCCCTGAACACAATCCAATCCGTGCAGTCAAAGCAGGATTGTAGGTTCTCAATGCCCTCGCTTGTCCACCTTTTTGTTGTTCTGACCACAGGCTTAGCAGCTTTTAGTTTCTGCCTATAGGTCGGAATAAGGCAAGGCAAGGCAACTTTATTTATATAGTACATTTCATACAAGAATGAGGCAGACTCAAAGTGCTTCACATAAAAACATGTCATACAATAAAATGAAATAATAAAAAATAAAAAAATATATATAAAATAGAAGAATTAAAGGAAAATAAAAGCAAAGTAAAAAATGCATTATAGAAAAGTGCAAAAGTTAAAAGTGCAATGTAGTTAGGATTTAGCTGAAAGCTACAGTAAACAAAAAAGTTGTCAGTCTTGTTTTAAAAGTGGTCAAATAAGGTGAACTAGACAATGATCAGAGAGACCCAGACCTGCCCTGGGAACAGAGCGATATGTGTTCTTGATTGCCATATAACAGTGATCGAGTAATTATACAACATAATCCTATGCACACTCTTATCTCCCACTTTCAGGAAACAAATTGATTGACAGTGACGCTGCCTTCTTCGATGACGTTTTATCTGTAAGTAAAATGGAACACCTTTTGCTGAATCACTCTAGTCTATTTCCAGTCGAGTTATTTTTATTTAATGGGCTCCTTGCATGTTTCTCTATTAAACACGGCCAAGTTCTGACCAAGAGTCAAATGTTTGATGATTTTTATTGTTTGTAACGCTGATGGTGTGATCATAGAATCATAGAAAATAAGTGCAGGAGTAAGCCATTCGGCCCTTCGAGCCTGCACCGCCATTCAATATGATCATGGCTGATCATCCAAATCAGTATCCTGTACCTGCATTCTCTCCATACTCCCTGATTCCTTTAGCCACAACGGCCACATCTAACTCCCTCTTAAATATAGAGAATGAACTGGCCTCAACTACCTTCTGTGGCAGAGAATTCCACAGACTCACCACTCTCTGTGGGAAAAATGATCTTCTCATCGCGGTCCTAAAAGATTTCCCCCTTATCCTTAAACTGTGACCCCTTGTTCTGGAATTCCCCAACATCGGGAACAATCTTCCTGCATCTAGCCTGTCCAACCCCTTAAGAATTTTGTAAGTCTCTATAAGATCCCCCCTCAATCTCCTAAATTCCAGCAAGTACAAGCCGAGTCTATCCAGTCTTTCTACATATGGAAGTCCTGGCATCCCAGGAATCAGTCTGGTGAACTTTCTCTGTACTCCCTCTATGGCAAGAATGTCTTTCCTCAGATTAGGAGACCAAAACTACGCAATACTCCAGGTGTGGCCTCACCAAGACCCTGTACAACTGCAGTAGAACCTCCCTGCTCTTGTACTCAAATCCTTTTGCCATGATTGCCAACATACCATTTGCTTTCTTCACTGCCTGCTGTACCTGCATGCCTACTTTCAATTACTGGTGTACCATGACACCCAGGTCTCGTTGCATCTCCCCTTTTCCTAATCGTCCACCGTTCAGATAATAGTCTACCCTCCTGTTTTTGCCGCCAAAGTGGATAACCTCACATTTATCCAAATTATACTGCATCTGCCATGCATTTGCCCACTCCCCCAACCTATCCAAGTCACCTTGCAGCCTCCTAGCCTCCTCCTGACAGCTAACACTGCCCCCCAGCTTCGTGTCATCCGCCAACTTGGAGATATCGCATTCAATTCCCTCATCCAGATCATTAATATATATTGTAAATAGCTGGGGTCCCAGCATTGAGCCTTGCGGTCCCCCACTAGTCACTGCCTGCAATTCTGAAAATGAACCGTTTAGTCCTACTCTTTGCTTCCTGTTTGCCAGCCAGTTCTCTATCCACATCAATACTGAACCCCCAATACCGTGTGCTTTAAGTTTGATTGCTAATCTCTTATGTGGGACCTTGTCGAAAACCTTCTGAAAGTCCAGATACAACGCATCCACAGGTTCTCCCTTATCCACTCTACTGGTTACATCCTCGACAAATTCTATAAGATTCGTCAGACATGATTTATCTTTCATAAATCCATGCTGACTTTGTCCAATGATTTCAGCACTTTCCAAATGTGCTGCTATCCCATCTTTAATAACTGACTCTAGCATTTTCCCCACTACCGATGTTAGACTAACTGGTCTGTAATTCCCCGTTTTCTCTCTCCTCCCCTTTTTAAAAAGTGGGGTTACCTTAGCTACCCTCCAATCCTCAGTTTCTACCTCCAGAATCTAAAGAGTTTTGAAAAATTATCACTAATGCATCCACTATTTCTGGGGCTACCTCCTTAAGTACTGTGGAATACAGCCTATCTGGCCCTGGGGATTTATCGGCCTTTAATCCATTCAATTTACCTAACACCACTTCCCGGCTAACCTGGATTTCACTCAGTTCCTCCATCTCATTTGACCCCCGGTTCCCTGCTATTTCCGGCAGATTATTTATGTCTTCCTTAGTGAAGACAGAACCAAAGTAGTTATTCAATTGGTCTGCCATGTCCTTGTTCCCCATGATCAATTCACCAGTTTCTGACTGCAAGGGACCTACATTCCCTGATGATCTGTCCTTTTCCCTTCATCAGTGTTCCTTCCATCCACTGCCAATTAGTGTTTGTTCCTTCTGCCCCAATGGCGTCCATTCTCACCTTCCTCCCCCATCAGATTCCAGTACCTTTGTCTTCCCTATGATCCCCCTCCGAGCTGTCTCCACTTTCACAAGTGATAGGAGCAGAATTAGGCCATTCGGCCCATCAAGCCTTCTCCGCCATTCAATCATGGCTGATCTATCTCTCCCTCCCAACCAGGCACGTGCCGTCAGGGTGGGCAAGGTCGGCACTGCCTACCCTGACTAAAATTATAACATAGTAATAACTAAATATAAATAATAAAGGCATGGGAGAATGATGCCTATGTAAGAGACCAATCTCTTAAGTAGGCATAATTCTCCGTGCCTTTCATCCGCAGCGCTTGTAACACGGGAAGCTCTGTGCAGCCCACGTGCCGTCAGCGCTGCCTGAAGTCGTCAATTTCAAGCGGGGCTGAAGGCAGCAGAAATTCTGCCTTTGCAGCACTGCGCATGCGCATCAGTCTACTGCTCATGCGCAGCGCAAGTTTCTTGGCGGGGTTTTCAACTATGGTTTGTCATGTACCAATGATGTGGTAAGTACATTTTGTGTTTATGTTTTTAAATACCGTATTTCCCGGGGTGTGGGGGTCGGGGGAGCGCTCCTTTCACAGCATTTGGCCTCTGGCAGCTCTCCGTCTAAAAACCTCTCTCCTGCCGCTCGCTGGCCTCACTCATGTCCTTAAATTCCGACGGCGCAATTGAGGTTACTCGGCTGTGGGATTTTAAGGATTCGCAGGAAGCCGCTGACATGAGCGAAGTCGGCGAACGGCAGGTGACAGGTGTTCCGACGGAGAGCACTGCCAAAGGTGAGCGGGCCGGCAGAAGGCGCTGAAGTGGCGGCCAGTTCTGCTGTCGGGTCCCGGTGGCCGCTCCCCGAGCTGCTTCTATCCCCAGCTACAGTGCGTGGCTTCACCGCCGGAGAGCTGTGGTAACGGTGAGCAAGTGAGTTACTGGCAGTATCCCCGACACCCTCCTTCTCAACACTCGTGCCCTCCCCACAACTTTACCCCTGGCACAGACTCTACACATGCTGTGAAAGGAACTGTTCCAAGTGGGCTAGGATTAGGAAGCCTTGGGCAAATTGAAATGTCACTGTTTTTTAAAAATTTATTTAACGGAGAGAACAATCTGCGCATGCGCGGTTTAATTTTTTTTTAAAGCGGACTGAGTGCCTACCCTGAGTAATCACTCACGGCACGTGCCTGCTCCCAGCCCAATTCTCCTGCCTTCTCCCCATAACCTCTGACACCCGTACTAATCAAGAATCTATCTATCTATGTCTGAAAAATATCCACTGACTTGGGCTCCACAGCCTCCTGTGGCAATAAATTCCCTCTGACTAAAGAAATTCCTCCTCATCTCCTTCCTAAAGGGCCTGTCCCACTTTCACGACCTAATTCACGACTGAGTTTGCCCTTGACTCATACCCACAGCATGGTTGTCACAAGGTCGTAGGAGGTCGTAGGTAGATTGTAGGCAGGTTGTGATACTAGTCGTATGTACTCGTGGCATCAAGTAGGTCGGGGCGTTTTTTCAACATGATGAAAAATGTCCACGAGTAAAAAAGGTCGAGAATTAGGTCGTGAAAGTGGGACAGACCCTTACGGAACGTCCTATTATACTGAGGCTACGATTTCAGGTCCTACTCTCCCATTAGTGGACACATCCTCTCCGCATCCACTCTATCCACTCCTCCTGCATCTTTACACAGTGGCACATCTGGTAGACCCACTGCCTCACAGCACCAGAGACCCCGGTTCAATCCTGACCCTGGCTGCAATTTGTGTGGAGTTTGCACATTTTCCCTGTGACCGGGTGGGTTTTCTCCAGGAGCTCCGGTTTCCTCGCACATCCCAAACACCTGCAGGTTACTGGGCCTGTGTAAATTGCCTCCAGCGTGTAGGGAGTGGATGAGAATGTGGGATAATATAGAACTAGTGCGAACGGGTGATAGATGGTCAGCGTGGACTCGATGGGCCGAAGGGCCTGTTTCCATGCGATACCTTTAATTAATTCATTAATGTAATGTAGTTGGGAAAAGGGGAAGTACAACGGGATCTGGGGTGTCCTTGTTCATCAGTCACTGAGAGTAAGCATGCAGGTACAGCAGGCAGTAAAGAAAGTGAATGGCATGTTGACCTTCATAACAAGAGGAGGCTAGTATAGGAGCAAAGAGGTCCTTCTGCAGTTGTACAGGGCCCCAGTGAGACCACACCTGGAGTATTGTGTGCAGTTTTGGTCTCCAAATTTGAGGAAGGACATTCTTGCTATTGAGGAAGTGTAGCGTAAGTTTAACAAGGTTAATTCCCGGGATGGTGACACTATCATATGTTGATAGAATCAAGCGGCTGGGCTTGTACACTCTGGAATTTAGAAGGATGAGAGGGGATCTTATTGAAACATCTTAATAATCTTATAAGAGATTGGACACGCTAGAAGCAAGAAACATTTTCACGATGTTGGGGGAGTCCAGAGCCAGGGGCCACAGTTTAAGAAGAAGGAGTAAGCCATTTAGAACGGAGACAAGGAAACACTTTTTCTCACAGAGAGTTGTGAGTCTGTGGAATTCTCTGCCTCAGAGGGCGGTGGAGGCATGTTCTCTGGATGCTTTCAAGAGAGAGTTAAATAGAGCTCTCAAAGATAGCAGAGTCAAGGGATATGGGGAGAAGGCAGGGACGGGGTACTGATTGGGGATGATCAGCCATAATCACATTGAATGACGGTGGTGGCTTGAAGGGCCGAATGGCCTACTCCTGCACCTATTGTCTAATGTCTATAACTTCAAATATATAGGTTTATTTTACGATAGGATTCTTCCAGCGAGGGGTGGACTAGGGATATCACGCGTGGATGTTAAGGTCAGAATTACAACCAGTTCCTGTTGAAGGCTAAGAGATAGTTGGCTGAAGTTTTAGTTTAGAGATACAGAGTGGAGACAGGCCCTTCGGCCAACCGAGTGCGCAACACCGACCAGCGATCTCCGCACATTAACACGAACCTACACACATCCGGGACAATTTACACTTATACTGAGCCAATGAACCTACAAACCTGTACGTCTTTGGAGTGTGGGAGGAAAACGTACAAACGCAGGAGCAAGATAGACCACTCCTGCTAAATGCAATGGGCTGACGTGTAGTACGCAAAAGAGCGGAACGTGGGCCTTTTTTTCATCCATTTCAGTAACCCGACCCAACCCAACTCGCAGTGTAATCAACGTTGCGGGGGAACAGTTTGTGTTAATAAATTATAATTCTGAAAATGAGAAGATTTTTATCAAATAACTTTAATTTTTACGAGGATGTTTCCGTAACCGGCTTCCGTCTCCGCACTAGTATCCTATGGGATCTTTGGTGCGGAGACAGAAGCCGGTTACGGAAATGGGGCAGAAAATTACCCATGAATCTGCCCATGACCGTACTACGTCTTTTTCGTCAAGTGGACCATCTTGCTCGCTATAGGATCTTTGGTCCGTACAGACCGCACCCGTATTCGGGATGGAACCCGGGTCTTCTCTACTACTGTGCCGCTGAGTTCTGTAGGGTCCATGGAGCATCTGTTAATTGGAACAGAGAACACAGCACAGGAAAGCCTCAGACTAAAAGGATGTAATCATAATAATACTTTATTGTCATTGTAAATGCATACGCCGAAGTTTCAGGCGCACTGCCCGAATGGAGCTCCATCATATCAGATAAATAACAACGAATAATAAAAACGGCAAGAAAAGGATTTCAGTACAGGAGTAGAGAGGTTCTTCTGCAGTTGTATAGGGCTCTGGTGAGACCACATCTGGAGTATGGTGTACAGTTTTGCTCTCCTAATTTGAGGCAGTGCAGCGTAGGTTCACCAGATTGATCCCTGGGATGGCGGGACTGTCATATGAGGAAAGATTGAAAAGACTGGGCTTGTATTCACTGGAGTTTAGAAGGATGAGGAGTAGTCTTATAGAAACATATAAAATTATAAAAGGACTGGACAAGCTAGATGCAGGAAAAATGTTTCCAATGTTGGGTGAGTCCAGAACCAGGGGCCACAGTCATAGAATAAAGGGGAGGCCATTTAAGACTGAGGTGAGAAAAACGTTTTCACCCAGAGAGTTGTGAATTTGTGGAATTCCCTGCCACAGAGGGCAGAGGAGGCCAAATCACTGGATGGATTTAAGAGAGAGTTAGATAGAGCTCTATCGGCTAGTGGAATCAAGGGGTATGGGGAGAAGGCAGGCACGGATTATTGATTGGGGACGATCAGCCATGATCGCAATGAATGGCGGTGCTGGCTTGAAGGGCCGAATGGCCTCCTCCTGCACCTATTTTCTATGTAAAAAGTCAAGTCAAGTCAGAATGTGCAATATTCACAGTATAGTGTTGTGGTAATACAAAATATTGGCTATGCGTTCAGTGCAGAGTTCACAGTGGTGATGCCCTTGGGGTAGAAACTGTTCGTTAATCTTGTGGTGTGTGATCTGTAGCACTTTCCTGAGGGCAGCAGGGCAAACAAGTGATGGACGGAGTGGGATGGGTCCTTTAAGGGCCTGTCTAACTTGGGCATTATTTGTGCGTCATTTACGCGACATCATTGACACGTCACTGCCTACGTCACCACGCACCATGCGCGCATGGTTCCCTAGGATTTTGGGATTCACAAAATCTTCGCGCGCCATCTGCGTGACGCACAAGTGACGCCCAAGTAGGACAGGCCCTGAAGTATGCGTGATGCCTTCCGCAGGCAACGACAGCTATAGATCTCCTCCAGGGCCGGCAGGTGTGTGTTAGTGATCTTCTGGGCTGTGTTGATGACTGCACCTTTAGGAAGGGGATGAGGAGAAATGTCTTTAGTCAGAGAGTGGTGAATCTGTGGAATTCATTGCCACAGACAGCTGTGGAGACCATCGTTGAGTATTTTTAAGGCTGAGACTGACAGATACTTGATTGGTTAGGGGTTATGGGGAGAAGGAAGGAGAATGGGGTTGAGAGGGAAAGATAGATCATCCATGATTGAATGGCGGAGTAGATTCGATGGGCCAATTGGCCTAATTCTGCTCCAGTGGCTTATTATGTACATGTAGGACCAGAACTGCAACCAATTCATCAAATGCGACTAAATAAACATTTTATAAAGCTGAAGCATGACTTCCTGACTTTTATACTCAATGCCACAACTCCTGTTAAGTTTGAGGGAACATAATCAACAAGTGCTTTGCTCATTTGATGAGAGATGCCAACAATTATTTTTACGTTATTTTGTTCAAATTTGCGCCTGCAGTCTAATTTCAGAATTTCAGAACTGGATCTTAGCTACAATGAGTTTGGAAACAAAGGAGCAGAATTTCTGGGACACATGTTAGGTGAGCATTATCCTTATAGTTATTGTTCCTTCATTTAGATTTGATCTTCTAAACAATACAGGCCTTTTTTTCCCCTGTAGATAAGAGGGCGAGGTGAGATAACAGTGATCCATGTGAGTTTAAAGGGGCTGTCCCACTTGGGCGACCTAATTGGCGAGTTTAGGAGAGTTTGGAGAAATGTCATGTTGATGACTTCCTTCGACTATGTAGAAGACTAGCTACGACTAACTTCGGGAAAATTGGACACCGAATAGTGGAGAGTGAAGACGACCTCCTTCGACTATGATGAAGACAATCGATGACTACCTTTGACTACCCTCAATTACCTACGACTAACATGCCGACGTACTACGACCTACTACGATTAAAAAAGTATAGATTTTTTCCATGGCTACCTTTTTTTACTCGCGGGCATTTTTCAACGTTGAAAAATACGCCGTGACCTAGCTGAGGCCTCGAGTACACGGGGAACACTCTCGAGCATGAAGCAGATTACAAAGACCTCCTACGACCTTGTGTCGACCATGCTGCGAGTATAAGTCAAGGGAAAACACGCCAGAACTCGCGGATTAGGTCACCTCAGTGGGACAGGCCCTTAAGAGGGGGAATGTTGGAACTGGGGTCTTGGTGAGTTCAATAGGTTGTGGGCTCTGGGCTCCAGTGAGTTTAGAGGAGTGTTGGAACTGGGCTCTAGGAGTTTCTGGGGGGGGGGGGGGGGGGTAGGAAACTGGGCTTTAGTTTGAGGGGAATATGGGCTCCAGGCTTCAAGTGAGTTTGGGGTCCAGGTAAGTTGCAAGGAAGTGTAAGAATCAGGGCCCTGGCGAACCTGGTGCCAAACCAGCAGGCATCACCAAAGATCTGTATAATTGTGGCAAGACTATCTATTTGCTACTTGCTACTTATCCTACACTAAACATTAGTCATGTTATTTATTTTATCACGTTACTGTGCGCTGTGCGTAACTCGATTGTAATCATGTATTGTCTTTCCGTGCAACAAAAGCTTTTCACTGTATGATACACGTGGCAATAAACTAAACATGCTTGTTTATGTACTCGAAGCTTCTTGCAAGGAAGACCGTGAACGTTCTGAACTACTTTTTTCTGCACCTATTCAGTCTGCCGTGTCGTTTCTTCTTTTTGTTTGAAGCGAACAACGAAAGTTTAGAGAAACTGAACCTGAGCTGGAATCAAATCCAAACGCAGGGGGCAGTGGCTATAAGCGCAGGATTGCGGGTAAGAACAAGGTTCCTTCTACCTGTGTCTTAGTTTTGGGATACAGCGCGGAAACAGGCCCTTCGGCCCACTGGGTCCACGCTGACCATCGATCCCTGCACATTAACACTATCCTACACACATAGAAACAAGGTGCAGGAGTAGGCCATTCGGCCCTTCGAGCCTGCACCGCCATTCAATGATCATGGCTGATCATCCAACTCAGTATCCCGTACCTGCCTTCTCTCCATACCCTCTGATTCCCTTAGCCACAAGGGCCACATCTAACTCCCTCTTAAATATAGCCAATGAACTGGCCGCAACTACCCTCTGTGGCAGAGAGTTCCAGAGACCCACCACTCTCTGTGTGAAAAAAGTCCTTCTCATCTCGGTCCTAAAGGATTTCCCCCTTATCCTTAAGCTGTGACCCCTTGTCCTGGACCTCCCCAACATCGGGAACACTCTTCCTGCATCTAGCCTGTCCAACCCCTTAAGAATTTTTAAAGTTTCTATAAGATTGCCTCTCAATCTCCTAAATTCTAGAGAGTATAAACCGAGTCTTTGTTCATAAGACAGTCCTGACATCCCAGGAATCAGTCTGGTGAACCTTCTCTGCACTCCCTCTATGGCAATAATGTCCTTCCTCAGATTTGGAAGGACATTATTATGGCCATTTTGTTTTATTATTAATGGTTAATGTTTTATGTGTTACTGTGTATCGTGTTGTTACTTACGAGCGGAGCACCAAGGCAAATTCCTTGTATGTGTACGTGCTTGGCCAATAAACTTATTCAGTCATTCATTACATTTACCAAGCCAATTTACCTACATACCTGTGGGTCTTTGGAATTGTGGAGACCTTCTTGCCTCTCGACACTCCCTCCGGATGTCTACCCTTCTGGCCGAGAATGCTTCCCTCAGCACAGACTGCCCTCCAGTGCTTATGTGGGGATCCAGAAATTGAGGGAAGTGAGAGTCCTGACTTAATTGGAAGTCAAAGAACCCTTGTCAATAAATGCACTCTGTTGATGGAGTTGTATAACGAATTGGAAAGGAAAGATTTGACAAATGAGACAGTTCATTCATGAGCTGGTAGATCATCGTGGAATATGGAACAGTACAGGCCTTTTTGTGCAGTGTGTGTGCAATGCAAAACTGGGATGACATACAGCCCAAGATTCCAGCATCTCGTGTCTCTGTCCAGCACTATATCTGTAAAGTGGGAGATAAAATTAAACTAATCTCCTCTGAGAGAGTGGTTGGGACCAGGGCCGGTGGCGGAGGCAGGTGCAATAGTGGTGTTTAAGAGGCTTTTAATAGACAAAAATGGACACAACGTGTTACAGTAACTCAGCAGGTCAGGCAGCGTCTTTGGCAAACATGGATAGGTGTTTCAGATTGAAACCTTTCTTCAATCTGAAACCTCACCTGTCCATGTTCTCCAGAGATGCTATCTGACCTGCTCAGTTATTCCAACACTTTGTGTCAATAGACAATAGGTACAGGAGTAGGCCATTCGGCCCTTCGAGCCAGCACCGCTATTCAATGTGATCATGGCCCAATCAGTACCCCATTCCTGCCTTCTCCCCATATCCCCTGACTCCGCTATTTTTTAAGAGCTCTATCAAGCTCTCTCTTGAAAGCATCCACCGCCCTCTGAGGCAGAGAATTCCACAGACTCACCGCACTCTGTGAGAAAAAGTGTTTCCTCCTCTCCGTTCTAAATGGCTTACTCCTTATTCTTAAACTGTGGCCCCTGGTTCTGGACTTCCCTTTTGGTTATTAATCAACATCCGCAGTTCCTTGTTTCTATTATTAGATAGGCACATGGATATAGAAGGAATGGAAGAATATAGATGTGCAAGCAGATGAGATTAGTTTAACTTGGCATCATGTACAGCACATTGTGGGCTGAAGGGCCTGTCCTGTGCTGCGTTCTGTTGTTGGCCTGAGGTGACTGTGATCTTTGGTTATATGTGTATCCTCACTGGAGCTTTGAGTCAGCACAGTCATTATGGTTAAGAAGGAACTGCAGATGCCGGAAAATCGATGGTAGACAAAAATGCTGGAGGAACTCAGCAGGAGTAGGTTCACCAGGTTAATTCCTGGGATTGCGGGACTGTCATATGCTGAGAGAATGGAGCAGCTGGGCTTGTATACTCTGGAGTTTAGAAGGATGAAAGGGAATCTCATTGAAACATATAAGATTGTTAAGGGCTTGGACACACTAGAGGCAGGAAACGTGTTCCCAATGTTGGGGGAGTCCAGAACCGGGGGCCACAGTTTAAGAATAAGGAGTAAGCCATTTAGACCGGAGATGAGGAAACACTTTTTCTCACAGAGAGTGGTGAGTCTGTGGAATTCTCTGCCTCAGAGGGCGGTGGAGGCATGTTCTCTGGGTGCTTTCAAGAGAGAGCTAGATAGGGCTCTTAAAAATAGCGGTCAGGGGATATGGGGAGAAGGCAGGAATGGGGTACTGATTGGAGATGATCAGCCATGATCACATTGAATGGCGGTGCTAGCTCAAAGGGCCGAATGGCCTACTCCTGCACCTATTATCTATTGTGAGGCAGCATCTATGGAGCGAAGGAAATAGGCAATGCTTCGGACTGAAACGTTGCCTATTTCCTTTGCTCCTTAGATGCTCCCTCACCCGCTGAGTTTCTCCAGCATTTTTGTCTAGTCATTCTGGTTACGTCTTTGTTATCATCACCCTACTAAATTCAGTTTGCCTTTTCCACAGTTTGACCCTGTCTTCTGTCTTTAGATCAATATTACGTTGAAGGTCCTTGATCTTTCCTGCAATGGGTTTGGAAATGAAGGTGCGTTGGCCATGGGGGAGACACTGAAATATAACAACACCTTGCTTGAGCTCAACCTCAGCACCAACCACATCAACAACGAGGGCGTTGCCAATCTCTGCAAAGGACTGGACGTCAATGACAATGTTAAATTCCTGTATGTACGTGTCACTTTGACCTATTCCTTTTCTCCAGAGATGCTCAAGTCTAGTCAAGAGAGTTTATTGTCATGTGTCCCAGATAAGACAATTAAATTCTTGCTTTGCTTTGGCACAACAGGATATAGTAGGCATGAATACAGAACAGATCATTGTGTCCATATACCATTATATAAATATATACACACATCAATAAATAAGCAGATAAAGTGCAAATAAACAGATAATGGTCTATCAATGTTCAGAGATTTGTTTCAGTTGAGTTTAATAGCCTGATGGCCATGGGGAAGCAGCTATTTCTGAACCTGGACGTTGCAGTCTTCAGGCTCCTGTACTTTTTTAAAAAATATTTCAAAATAGACTTTATTCAAGTAATAAATATATACATCAACCGTGCGAAAAATCCATCCGACATTTTCGGAGGCTATACAAATTGTTCCATACAGTCTATATACAGTTCTCAAATTTCGCGAATCAATCCCCCACCCGTGCCACTCATGTGGCCCCCCTGGCGTGGGATACCTTCCCTTATTTTGAGGGGCGTCTCCACCACACCGTGCCCCCCATGTCCAGCAGCGGAAGGACCTTAGACTGTGGCCCTACCCCATCGAGCCTTGGCGTTGGCTGCACCAAGCTTCAGTGCATCCCTCAGCACTTACTCCTGCAGTCTGCAGTCGGCACCATTCCCCAACGGACATCTCACTCTGCTGTGTGGTGAACAACGCTCGGGCAGAATAAAGACCGTCTTTCACCGAGTTGATGACCCTCCAGCAGCACTCGATGTCAGTCTCTGAATGTGTCCCTGGGAACAGTCCGTAAATCACAGAGTCCTCTGTCACGGAGCTGTTTGGAATAAAGCGTACCAGGGACCCTTGCATTTTTCTCCAGACTCTTTGAGCAAATCCACACTCTGCAAAGAGGTGGGCAACCGTCTCCTCTCCATAGCAGCCGTCCCGAGGGCAGTGTGCGCTGGCAGTGAGGTTCCGACGGTGCAGGAAGGATCTGACTGGGAGGGCTCCCCTCACCACCAGCCAAGCCAGGTCTTGGTGCTTGTTGGTGAGTTCTGGCGATGAGGTATTTTGCCAGACAAGCTGGGCAGTCTGCTCAGGGACTTCAGGCTCCTGTACCTTCTACCTGAAGGTAGCGGGGAGATGGGTGTGTGGCCAGGATGGTGTGGGTACTACCTGAGCAGCATTGTGTATCTATCTTCACTTTTGGGTGAGGTTGGCTGAAAGTCCAGCAAATAGTAAATTGCACTCACATAATGCGGTACAATGGGCGGTGGAGTGGTGCAGCTGGTCGACCCATGGTACCCGAGAGTCCAGTTCGATCCTGACCTCGGGTGCTGTATGTGTGGAGTTTGCATATTCTCCCTGTGGGTTTCCTCCCACATCCCAAAAACATGTGGCTTTGTAGATTAATTCTCCATTGTAAATTGCCCCCAGTGTGTGTGGATGTGTAAGTGCGATAACATTGAACTTGTTAGAACCAGCGATCGATGATTGGCGTGGATTTGGTGAGCCAAAAGACTTGTTTATATGCTGTATCTTTCAACCAATCAAACTGCCTTTGACGTCTGAAGAAGGGTCTGGACCCGAAACGTCACCCATTCTACCTCCATAAATGCTGTCTGTCCCTGCTGACTTACTCTGGTTTTTTGTGTCTGCCTTTGACAACCGTGGTTTGAAGGAATATCAAACAAAACTTAACACTGGCGACACAAGATGTTGAAATATTGCTCAAAGCTGGAGGAACTCAGCGGGCCGGGCGGCTTCTGTGAAGGGAATGGATAGACGTTTTGGGTCGGAACCCTTCTTCAGACTGATAAGAGTTGAGGAAAGTGGTAGAGGTGAGGGGATGGGGCAACTGTTGGTAAGTGATAGGTGGAGAACAAGATCAGCCATGCCCTATCCTGCTCTTGTTTCTGATGCTCTTACGTAGTCTGAAAGAAGGAACCACCATTTTGGCTCCCTTCTGACTGACCCTTCTTTGCTGTTTTAGCTGAATAACAATCCTATCACCGTGCAAGGTGCCCTCCGTCTTTTAGAGGTCATGCAGAAAAATGAAAAGACAAATCTGGAAACAATCAGCATTCAGGTGAGTCTCGCTCTTTGGGAACTGGTAATAGCAAGGACTTAGTATAGATTAGTTAAGTTTATTGTCACGAGGTATAGTTAAAAGCTTTTGTTACCTGCCAACCAGTCAGCGGAAAGACTATAAATAATTACAATCGAGCCATCCACAGTGTACAGACACAGGATAAAGGGAATAACATTTAGTGCAAGATAAAGTCCCGTAAAATCCGATTAAAATAGTTCGAGGGTCTCCAATGAGGTATATAGTAGCTCAGGACCACACTCTAATGGGTGATTGGATGGTTGACACCAGCTGGGAAGAAACTGTCCCTGAATCTGGAGGTGTGCGTTTTCACACTACTGTTACATTTTTCCTGATGGGAGAGTGGAGAAAAGAGAGTGACCGGTAGTGAGACTCGTCCTTGATTATGCTGCTGACCATACTGAAGCAGCATGAAGTGTAAATGCTGCTGCAACCGCTGAGTTTCTCCAGCATTTTTGTCTACCTTCAATGGAAGGGATTTTGGCTTGTGTGATGGTCTGGGCTGCGTCCACAATTCTCTGCAATTTCTGGCAGTCTTGGATGGAGCAGTCTTGGTTGCAGTCTTGGATGGAGCTAGATAGGGCTCTTAAAGATAGCGGAGTCAGGGGATATGGGGAGAAGGCAAGAACGGGGTACTGATTGGGGATGATCAACCATGATCACATTGAATGGCGGTGCTGGCTCGAAGGGCTGAATGGCCTACTCCTGCACCTATTGTCTATTGTTCCCAAACCATGTTGTGATGCATCCCGATAAAATGCTAACCAAGTGTGTCCACGCACATGGGGTGGATGGATCTTTGGAGAACACTCAAAAGGAGCAAACATTAAAATATCAGGCAATGCAGCGGTGCATGGCCATAAGCAGCACTTATGATTGCGTACCAGGTAACATTACAGAAGCGACGCAGTGGTACTGTTATAGAGCCGCTGCCTCATGGCTCCACAGAACCATGGTAGTAGCTCGACTCAATAACCAAAAATATGTAGCCTCCTTATGCTCTGGTATTTTATTTAACTCACAAGTTTAATCAATAATGTTTTATTATTAATGCTTAATGTTTTATGTGTCATTCCTAACTGTCACTGTATGTCGTTGCGGGCGGAGCACCAAGGCAAATTCCTTGTATGTGAATACCTGGCCAATAAACGTATTCCTTCATTCATTCATTAATCCCACTGCTCTACTGCTATTGTCCGCAGTTCTCCTCATGAATCTATGGATTCTTTCTCGGTGCTCTGGTTTCTTCTCGCATCCCAAAGACATGCACTGTCTGTAGATTACCCCTTGGTATGGAGGTGGAATCTGGGGGGAATTGACAGCAATGTGGGAACAATAATTTGGGATTAGTCTGGATTAGTGTAAATGGGTGTGGATGGTTGGCATGGACTCAGTCTGTGCTGTACAATTAGGTATCAGGGTTGACACACCCATTGTGGGCAGAAAGGCCTATTCCTCTACTCCACTGTTCTATGTTCTGATTCTACCATATGTAAAATACTTCTTCATTTGCAGAATGTACTGGTGAATGAAACCTTCATGGATCTACTAAAGCCCATTACTGCCAACCATCCACTGTTTCAGATTGAAATTAGAGGCGTTGGTGGCTTAGTGTCTGGGGGGAGAACTCCCCGAATTGATCCAATGAAAGTGATCCAGGTAAGAAAGCCGACGAATGTAAGCCTGCATGAATGTAATCCCCTGAATGTAGTCATCTTCAGGGCAGCAGTGGTAGAATTCCTGCTTTACAGCACCAGAGACCTAGGTTTGATCCCGACTACGGGTGCTGTCTGTACAGTTTGTACGTTCTCCCTGTGACTGCATGGGTTTCATAGAAACATAGAAAATAGGTGCATGAGGAGGCCATTCGGCCCTTCGAGCCAGCACCGCCATTCATTGTGATCACAGCTGATCGTCCGCAGTCAATAACCCGTGCCTGCCATCTCCCCATATCCCTTGATTCCACTAGCCCTCTATCCACTAGAACTCTATCTCTCTCTTAAATCCATCCAGTGACTTGGCCTCCAATGCCCTCTGTGGCAGGGAATTCCACAAATTCACAACTCTCTGGGTGAAAAAGTTTTTTCTCACCTCAGTCTTAAAAGGCCTCCCCTTTATTCTAAGACTGTGGCCCCTGGTTCTGGACTCGCCCAACATTGGGAACATTTTTCCTGCATCCAGCTTGTCCAGTCCTTTTATAATTTTATGTTTCTATAAGATCCTCCCTCATCCTTCTAAACTCCAGTGAATACAAGCCTAGTCTTTTCAATCTTTCCTCATATGACAGTCCCGCCATCCCAGGGATCAATCTGGTGAACCTACGCTGCACTGCCTCAATCACCACTGCCACTGTCTCCTGCACTCCAAAGACGTGCAGTTTTGTAGGTTAATTGGCTTTGGTTAAAAATCCTAAAATTGTCCCTAGTGTGTAGGATAGTGATAGTGTACAGAGTGATTGTTGGTCGGCATGGACACGGTGGGCCGAAGGGCATGTTTCCGCACTGTATCGCTACGGTAAAGAATGTAATCAAACTGAGTTTAGAAGTAGTGAAAAACTTGCATGCAGCAACTTGCACATTCCCACCTTGTCTGTGGCCTTTTGCGTTGCTACGAGGCCTAATCTTGAGAAACGACCTTTGTCGTTTGCACATGTGCGGTGAGGTACAGGTCCAATTAAAATCTTGCTTGCAGCAGCATCACATGCCTGTAGACTCAGCGAACACGTAAAAACAATTATACAAAATTACATGTAAATTGAACAAGACAGTGAAAAGAAAAAGACTCTGCATAAACAAGACATTAGCGCAAGAATACCCAATTGAAATACTTCCATGGGAGAGCAGAATGATGATGCCGAGGTAGGATTAGGATTGTGCAAGTCAGTTCAAGAGCGTGATGGTTGTAGGAGAGTTGTTCCTGGTGGTGGTGTGAAATTCAGGCTTTGTACCTCCTGCCTGAGGGTAGCAGCGAGAAGAGGGATGGGATGCAAAGATCCTATAGTGGAGCAAGATAGACCACTCCTGCTGAATGCAATGGGCTGACGTGTAGTACGCAACGGAATGTGGGCCTTTTTTTCCATCCATTTCCGTAACCGGACCAGACCCGACCCGCAGTGTAATCAACGTTGCGGGGGAACAGTTTGTGTTAATAAATTAAAATTCTGAAAATGAGAAGATTTTTACTAAGTAACTTTTATTTTTACGAGGATGTTTCCGTAACCGGCTTCCGTCTCAGCACAATTATCCTATGGGATCTTTGGTGCGGAGACGGAAGCCGGTTACGGAAATGGGGCCTTAAATTACCCCCGAATCAGCCCATGACTGTACTACGTCTTTTTTGTCGAGTGGGTCATCTTGCTCGCTATAGGATCTTTGATGGGATGGGTGGTGGGGATCTTTGATGACAGACGCCGCCTCCCCCTAGTGGGCAGCGACTCACGGAGATGTTTTTGATGGTGGGGAGGGCTGTGTCCGTCTCTCTGCAGCCTCTTGCATTGCTGTGCATTGGAATTGCCATTCGTTCGCTCGTGTGTATCAGACGACGTATAGCTCGCTGTTGGCTTCTGTTGTCGTCCAACATGTTGACAGAATTGGTCGCCCGACACGTCACAAAGTGCATCGTTGTGTTGTTTCCGGGGATCGCCACGAGGAGGCTTCTGTCATGATCCCTTGAATTGCCGTGGCAGGCCGTGATGCAATCAGTCAGGATACTTTCTACAGTACATCTGCAGAAGCTTGTTCATAGTATTTAGTGACATGCCAAATCTCTTCAAACTTTCTTACATGTGGAAGCGCTGGTGTGACTTACCTGTGATCACATGTATGTGTTGAGCCCAGGACAGGAAACACTTTTTCTCACAGAGAGTGGTGAGTCTGTGGAATTCTCTGCGGTGGAGGCCGGTTCTCTGGATGCTTTCAAGAGAGAGCTAGATAGGGCTCTTAAAAATAGCACAGTCAGGGGATATGGGGAGAAGGCAGGAACGGGGTACTGATTGGGGATGATCAGCCATGATCACATTGAATGGCGGTGCTGGCTCGAAGAGCCAAATGGCCTACTCCTGCACCTATTGTCTATATTGTCACCGTGGCCAGGAACGGTGTCATGGTCGGTGCAGACACGGTAGGCCTAAGGGCCTGTTCCCATGCTGTATTGTTCTACGTTCATGACAAGCTTGATGGCCATGCCCACGGTCCCCAAATGCAATGCATCATGGAATTCTGGCGGAAAATAATGGTGAGGTTTAGCAACTGGTGGCATCCCCCGGATATGTACAAGCGTTGAAGCAGAAGATTCCGCACATGCACCAGGTCGAATCCCTGGCCAGCTTCATTAACAAGAACATCAGCACGGTGGTGCAGCTGGTGGAGCTGCTCCCTCACCCCGCCAGAGGCCTGGGGTTGATCCTAACCTCAGATGCTGTCTGTACGGAGTTTGCATGTTCTCCCTGTGATCTCATGGGCTTCCTCCCATGTACCAAAGACGTGCGGGTTGTGGGTTAATTGCCCCTAGTTTGTAGGAAGTGGACGCAAAAGTGGGATAACATAGAACTCGTGTGAACAGGTAATCGATGGTCGGTGTGGACTCGGTGGTCTGAAGGCCCTGTTTCTATGCTGTATCTTTCAATCTAGCGATCAGAAAACTTATGATCTGCTGTCAATACTTGGCCAATACTTTCAGAAAATAAAAAAGAAAGCAATATTTATATAGAAAATAGGTGCAGGAGGCCGCCATTCAGCCCTTCGAGCCAGCTGATCATCCCCAATTAATAACCCGTGCCTGCCTTCTCCCCGTATCCCTCGATTCCACTTGCCCCTAGAGCTCTATCCAACTCTCTCTTAAATCCTTCCAGTGACTTGGCCGCCATTGCCCTCTGTGGCAGGGAACTCCACAATTTCACAACTCTCTGGGTGAAAACATTTTTTTCTCACCTCAGCCTTAAATGGCTTCCCCTTTATTCTTAGACTGTGGCCCCTGGTTCTGGACTCGCCCAATATTGGGAACATTTTTCTTGCATCAAGCTTGTCCAGTCCTTCTATAATTTGTGTGGCAGACAAATGCGTGGAAGTTGTCCCTGACTCTGTGATATTGCTTCCTGCCAGGATTACCTCGACAAGCGCAAACTTCGACTCTCCGATTTCTTCCGCAACATGGACAAAATGGGAAACATGATGTTGCCCGTGTCCGACTTCCGAAAAACCTTACAGGTTGGTTGGTGATATGGCGATTGTCCTTGCCTTTGTCGGCAGCTGAAAATGTACACTTTGCAGAATCGATCGGGAAGTCATTGAGGTAGGTATCATAACAACATTTAAAAGACATTTGGACAGGTACATGGTCAGGAATAGTATGGAGGGATATGGGCAAAACGCAGACAAATGGGACCAGCTTAGTGGGGGCATCTTGGTTGGTGCTGTTTCCAAGTATGAGGTTTACAATAGAAATGTTTTGAAAGGATAGATTTCCATGTAACCCCTCTCTCTAACCTGTGCGCACCCATTTCTCCCACTATCTCCCATCCTCCCAGTCACCCTGCACCTTTCTCCTTGTTCATACATCCACACCCATCCCCGAATCACTCATTTCCCTCTTATTCCCCCTGCCCTTCCATCTACATCCTGTCTTCTGGCTTCACATTTCACTCTTCCTCTTCTCTCCTTAATGGTCCTGTCCCACTTACGCAACTTTTACGGCGATTGCCGGCACCCGTCATAGGTCGTCGCAGGTCGCCAAATATTTTCAACATGTTGAAAATCCAGCGGCGACCAGAACAAGGTACGACTCTTTGGGCGACTACTCACGACCATACAGGCTTCACTCCTCAACATGTCGCCAGAGTGTCGCCTGTCTGGTCGTGAGTCGTCTCCTCAGTCGCCCAAAGGGTCGTAGAGTCTTTCTGGTCGTCACTGGATTTTCAACGTGTTGAAAATTTTCGCCGACCTGCAACGACCTATGACGGGTGCTGACAGTCACCGTAAAAGTCGTGTAAGTGGGACATGCCCATTACTGACACCCTTGGACTCCTTTGCACATCTAGCCTTTGCCATTTACTCCATCCATCCGTCACTCAAAGCCACCTCACCTGTATCCACCTTAGACAAAAATGCTGGAGAAACTCAGTGGGTGAGGCAGCATCTACGGAACGAAGGAATGGGTGACGTTTTGGGTCAAGACTCACCTGTATCCACCTATCATTTAGGTATGTTACAAAACTTACCTTGAGCAGCGCTGCAGTTCTGCCGCTCCCCGTGTGCGCGACTTTGGCGCCTTTCAGAGGGGGGTGGGCTTAAAGTGCCGATTTTCAACAGACCTGGAAAATCGATGAATGTCGGGCGATTTCGTCGGGGAAGAAAAATCGCTCCGACATTTCATGAATGAAGGTATTTTTAAATTACTCTAAATTATTTATTAACTACAGTAATTTAAAAATCACCTTCAAAAGCCGTGAGAACCAACAACCGGAAGGATTTTGCGTAGGGGAGAAGAAAAGGTAAATAGTTTATTTTTATATTAAAAGTTGTTTTTTCGGGAGGCTTTAATAATATTTTTATGTTGCGTAATGGGGTCCCAAAAAATGTATGAACAAACAGTATTTTTCCTGCCCACTTCACTGCAAACCGTAACGTTCCAATCCACCGCATTCCACTAAAACCCACTCGCTAGTTGATTTAAATGGCCATTAATTTACAGGAATCAAACACTAAATTCCTTCCATTTGGCCCAGAAATTCATAAAAATGAGATTTAAAAATTATGTTATATTGTGGATTATTGTGTGAATGTTATTTGGACACTTAGGCAATTTAAAAAAAGTTTATATTTTCTTAAGAAATGGATAGATGTTTAGATTACTCATTGAATATTGTAATTAGCTACAATTAGATAACTAACTAATTATATGCTTTAATTTCAGGTCATCCAAGTAAGATTGTTTCATATTTGTTTCAGAATGCTTCAATCTATAATAACTGAAAATTTCATTGAGTTCTCTTAATTTTTAAGAAAGTTATGGGCTTTTAACTTTTCCAGATCACAGCTTTTGAGTTAAGTCAATTGAAAGGCAATGGGGAACAAGATGCTAATTTCCGAGTATGAAAATGGCCATAACTTTCTTAATACTGAAGATATGAAAGTGAATTAGGTGTCAAATTAAACTTCTTTTTATGCTTTATCTGATGGGATAAATTGCAGACTTGATTTTTTAAATCTCAAAATTTTGTAACATTGCTATATAATTCGCCAGGCTCTGACTCGCCCCCATTCCCCCCTTTCTCCGCTCATTCTGAAGATCCCAGACCCGACACATTGTCAGTCCATTTCCTCCACATGATGCCTGACCCCCCCGCTGAGTTCCTCCATGTTTTTCCTCTGTGTCTCTTATGGTGTGTTTCTGGCCTAATTCCACCAGCAACTGAAAATCCCATTGGACCTCATTCAAGTTGAGGAACTAATCAACAAACTTGACAAGGAAAACACTGGAACAATTGACTACAGGTAAGGAATTGTCTGAAGTAGTATCACAATTGGGATTCCATATGTCTTTGTTTCCAAGAACAGTTATTCAACTTTCTTCATCACCTCTTCAAAACACACAATTAAAATTTGTGAGATAATTTCACACACAAAGGCGTAGCAGTAGTTGCTGCTTTACAGCGCTCTGGGTTCGATGCTGACTACGGGCGCTGTCTGTACGGAGTTTGTACATTCTCCCCATGACCACGTGCATTTTCTCCGAGATCTTCGGTTTCCTTCCAAATTCCAAAGACGTACAGTAATTAGCTTGGTATAAGTGCTAAACTGTCCCCAGTGTGTGTTGGATAGTTTCGGTTGGCTGAACTGCATGTTTCCGCGCTGCATTTCTAAACTAAACGAAGCCTATCCCCAATCAGTCCTTGCCTTAACACTTGGATGTTGATCCTGCTGTCAAAATCCCCTCCAATAACCTACCCACTATAGAAGACTCAGCAGTCTGTAGTTCCCAGGCCTTTCCTTGTAACCTTTTCTTAAATAAGGGCACAACATTAGCTACCCTTCCAGTAACTCAACCAAGCTGATGATTCAAATATCTCTGCCATGGGCTCAATAACTTCCATAGCTTCCCACAACGTCCAAGCATACACTGGATCAGGACCCGGGGATCTATCTAACTTTACGTGCATCTCCACTTCTCTGCAGGGAATGGAGGGATTATGGATCAGGGATAGGCAGATAAAATTAGGTTATCTTGACATCATGTTCAGAACAGACATTGTGGGCTGAAGCTGTGCCTGTGCTGTACTGTTTAAAGCTCTATGTTCCACCCTGCAGTTTGGCCATGAGTCTGAAATATTTACCCACTCCACAGATTCTGCCTGGGCTTCCGAGCATTTCCAGCATTTGGAATATCTTTCTTTACCTCGTTTACCTTTGGGGAAGTTTCTGCCATAACACTATTCATTGTTGGACATGCAGTTTAACAAGTCAGTGTGAGTGGGGGGGGGGGGGGGGGGGGTAATGTTGGGGTTTAAAAAAAATGTTCACACTAAATTTTTTCCTTGTCTCTTTTAAACTAGCTTTACTCTGCCTCAAGAAGCATAGATTTTGATAAGTCAGGTGAAATGTGCCAGTGAGTTAAAGTCAACTAGTGCAAAAAAAAGAAAGAAGATGAGGTTAACAACAAAGACACTGTATGTTCTGTTAAAAGTATTTTAATTATCTATTTATTTTACTTTACTATTAAAAATAAATATTGTATTGTTCTTTCCAAATTTTTCTCTTAAGAGAGCTTTGAAGATTGCAATATATTCAGTGGGCTGTTAATAGATTTAGACCGTCAGCCCAGAGACATTAGGTTAGACAAACTAGGTACCAATGTCTGACTGTAGGTATGTTGCAAAACTTACCTTGAGCAGCGCTGCAGTTCTGCCGCTCCCCGTGTGCGCGACTTTGGCGCCGTTCAGAGGGGGGTGGGCTTAAAGTGCCGATTTTCAACAGACCTGGAAAATCGATGAATGTCGGGCGATTTCGTCGGGGAAGAAAAATCGCTCCGACTTTACACTCATGAAGGTATTTTTAAATTACTCTAAATTATTTGTTAACTAGAGTAATTTAAAAATCGCCTTCAAAAGCCGCGAGAACCAACAACCGGAAGGATTTTGCGTAGGGGAGAAGAAAAGGTAAATAGTTTATTTTTATATTAAAAGTTGTTTTTTCGGGAGGCTTTAATAATATTTTTATGTTGCGAAATGGGGTCCCAAAAAATGTATGAACAAACGGTATTTTTCCTGCCCACTTCACCGCAAACCGCAACGTTCCAATCCACCGCATTCCATTAAAACCCACTCGCTAGTTGATTTAAATGGCCATTAATTTACAGGAATCAAACACTAAATTCCTTCCATTTGGCCCAGAAATTCATAAAAATGAGATTTAAAAATTATGTTATATTGTGGATTATTGTGTGAATGTTATTTGGACACTTAGGCAATTTAAAAAAAGTTTATATTTTCTTAAGAAATGGATAGATGTTTAGATCTACTCATTGAATTTTGTAATTAGCTACAATTAGATAACTAACTAATTATATGCTTTAATTTCAGGTCATCCAAGTAAGATTGTTTCATATTTGTTTCAGAATGCTTCAATCTATAATAACTGAAAATTTCATTGAGTTCTCTTAATTTTTAAGAAAGTTATGGGCTTTTAACTTTTCCAGATCACAGCTTTTGAGTTAAGTCAATTGAAAGGCAATGGGGAACAAGCTGCTAATTTCCGAGTATAAAAATGGCCATAACTTTCTTAATACTGAAGATATGAAAGTAAATTAGGTGTCAAATTAAACTTCTTTGTATGCTTTATCTGATGGGATAAATTGCAGACTTGATTTTTTAAATCTCAACATTTTGTAACATTGCTAGACTATGGATGGGAGTGTGTAAGGGGTCACCTGAAATGAACGGAATTGTGAGTCTGCCGGGTACCACCCGCTGCGTGTAGACCTGGGGGACCCCCCCCGGGGCCAAAAAATGGGTGCTAAATAGATGAGTGAGGTACCTCTTAAATCCACTACTATGGTGTGCTCACTGCCACGCCTATATCAACAGCACAAACGGCAGCCATTTTTCCTGCTGCAAAAGGCCCGCCAGACCTCCCACAAAGGGCCTAAAAAAGGCATATCCAAATTTGTCTGGCGTAACCCATTTTGTACTCTATGAACTTGTTTATTTGGCATTATTTTTGAGTGGTACCTTGTTCGTCTATGCTAGCACATTTTTTAGGCCCTTTGTGGGCCTTTTGCAGCGGGAAAAATGTCTGCCATTTGTGCTATTGATATAGGCGGGGCAATGAGCACACTATGGTGGTGGTTTCAAGTGATACCTTACTCATCTATTTAGCACCCATTTTTTGGCCCCTTGGGGGATACCCCAGGTCTTCACGCAGGGGGTGGTACCCGGCAGGCTACCAATTCCGTTCATTTCAGGTGACCCCCCTACACACTCCCATAGTCAGACATTGGTACCTAGTTCGCCTAACCTAATGTCTCTGGGCTGACGGTCTAATTATGCAGTTTCCCCAAAATGACAGCCCGCAAATTTCCATACTACAAAGAGCCTTGTTTAAATTATACTCTATAAACTTCTTGGAAAAGTAATAGTACTACTGAACTCTGGAATTTCACCAAATATAGACTAGGTGACCGTTTCGCTGAACATTTACACTTGGTCCACCAAGGCAGATGTGATCTCCCTGCTGCCATCCATTTCAACATCCCTTCCCATTCATATATGGACCTTTCTGTCCTGAGTCTCCTCCATTGCCAGAGTGAGGTCACATGCAAATTGAAGGAACAGCACCTCATTTGATTTCTCTAACTTCAAGTAACCCTTGCTTTCCTTCTCTCTCTCTCTCTGTCCTTCCCCCACCCTTGTTCTCCAACTAGTTTCACTGTCCTTTTGATCAATTTTACTGATTGTATGCCTCCTTGTTCCCTTCCCCTCAGCTAACAATGAATAATTCTACATTTCCTTATTGTCTGCTTTGATTTGTCATTTTCACACCTTACCTTTCCATATCTCTAGACTCCATCTCCGAAACGTCACCCATTCCTTCTCTTCAGAGATGCTGCCTCTCCCGCTAAGTTACTCCAGTATTTTGTGTTCACCTTCGGCGTATAACCAGTATCTGCACTTCCTTCCTATACAGTAGCACCTCATATTTTGCTTGGGTAGTTTACAAGCTACCCAATGAACGTGAAGTCTCTACTTTTACGTAATGTCTACCAACACTCTCCTCCCTTACCCCTTTGCCCCCTTCCCCCACCCTCGTCATTTAACTAGTTCACCACGTTGTATCCCTTTTGAGATCACCTAGTCAACAATAAGGCTACCAGGGCACCTCCCTGCCTGAGACCATTTGTTGCCGGCTCTGATTAGCCCGAGTCTTTTCTCACCTCTAGCCACCCCCCCACCCCCACTTTCAGTCTGAAGAAGGGTCTCGACCCAAAACATCACTCATTCTTTTTCTCCTCTGTTACTCCAGTTCTTTATGTCTATCTCTAGAATTTCCACATTGTTGTTCAGGCAACATCCACTTGGATTTTCCTGGTGGCATCAGGAAGTAACAACTAATCTCCAAGGCATTGCTGTCAGTGATTCACGAGAAATATCACAGGGGTTTAAAATTGTAAAATGACATTTTGATTACTTGGTTATATTTGAGAAAACAAAGAGCTGTTCAAGGGTGATCTGGACAAATAACCTGGTCTGTTCACTTTCTGACTGGTAAATGGAAGGCAGATATTCCATTTGTGGTTGCGTTGGATACATGATGAGAGAAGACTTGGAACCAGAAGGTCATGGTGATGATCGTCTAAGAATGTCTAGAAGGAGTTGGAAATCCTGACCTTTCAGTCAGTGGGGACAAGATCAACAAGGAGAGTGTGGAGCCAAGCGGAGGGATTGGGAGCTCCAAGGAGGACATTAATTTTTTGTTGCAATTAATTAGATGGTTCACTTAGAGATGCTTTAGGGGGAGGGGACCTAATGGTAATAGTTTATTGTTGTCACTGCACTGAGATACAGTAAAATGCCATGCCTTTGGTTCCTAATCCTGGCTCCCACATGAGCTGCCTATTCATGGTGGCCAAGAGGTCACCTACATTTTCTGATGCTACAGATATTAGAAGAGCTCTCATTGGCTGTTTAACATTGATGGGTTCAACCTTCAACCTCACCATTCTTCTCATAGACTGTTTGGCCCATACACACTGTTTTACATCATCCTAACCTCTCCAATATGTAGGGTTTCACCACGATATTTTATCTCACCTTGGTGAGATTCACCTCTCGCACCTTTGTGGATCTCACCTTGATCTATTCAACATGTGTTTAAGATTACCTTAAGTATTCCAACATCGACGAGCCTTTGCCAGACTGACCTCACCATTGTTGTGGGTCCTACAGAGTGTTTGATTTCAGCCTGTCTCTCCAATGTTTAAAGGTTCCACTTGTTAGTTGACCTCTCTCAATTTCTCCAATGTTGATTGGTTGATTAGCTGTGTTCGAGATCATCTCCAAGATTGATGGGTCCAATTGTAGCGTTTGACCCCTTCAGTCTAGATAGATCCAACTGTGACGTTTAGCCTTGACCTGATCTCTTTAATGTTGATTAGTCCTTCCATGGTGTGATTATCTTAATTTCTCCTAAACTGAAGAGTAAAGCCTTGGTGTTTGTCTTCACCATTGTTGAGTTGTTCCACCCTTGGCATTTGATCTCACCCAATCTCTATAATGTTGATCGGTTCATCCTCAGATTGTTTGACATCTAGCCTCTCCAATGTTGGAGATGCAATCACATCCTAACCTCTCCACATTCGTAGGTTTAGCCATGTTATTCTTAAGCGTCCATATCCTTTCGCTGGTTTATTGCTTTTCACACATCGTTTTTTTGGGGTGTTTTTAAACATTCATTGTGAATAATCTGCTTTCTTTTAAGCTTTAAAAAAAAAGATTCTCTTTCTTGGCCTCATGTTTTCTGTCCATCTTTCAACCCTCTCCTGCAAACCTATTTCTGAGCTGAACAGGAAGCTGGTGGACACCAGGAAGCAAATGATCCATGAGCAACGGGAGCAACTCCGCAAGGAAGAAACCAGGCAGAGGAAGGAGAAGCAGAAGGCACAGCGGGTGCTGAAAACATTCAGAAGTGCAATAAATGCCATCACTCCCCGCGGTTCCACTGTCATCTCATCCAGTCACTTTAAGTTGCCAGATATCCATCCACTCAAGTCTTCTAGCTCCCAGCAGTTATCTAGCACGCCACTGAGCTCATGGCACCATGTGGAGGTCTCAAATAGTAGTCGGTATTCAATGCCAACACTGAGCAATATTCAGTTGCACCAACAGTTGAGTCATTCCAGCAAGACTCCCTTAGTTCCAGGTGCCAGTTTGGGTTCTTCCCCCAGGATCCACTCAATTTCACAGCCTAAAATGGTATCCAAAGTGCATACACATTCCCAGTCATAGGAACATAGAAAATAGGTGCAGGAGGAGGCCATTTGGCCTTTCTAGTCAGCACCGCCATTCATTATGATCATGGCTGATCATCCACAATCAGTCATTGTCCTATCAGGGACACATGACAATAAACTCTCTTGAATCTTGAATCTAACCAGTGCCTTCTCCCCATATCCCTAGCTCCTAGAACTCTATCTAACTCTCCTTTAAATCCATCCAGTGAATTGGCCTCTACTGCCTTCTGTGGCAGAGAATTCCACAAATTCACAACTCTCTGGGTAAAAAAGATTTTCTCATCTCAGTTTTAAATGACCTCCCCTTCATTCTTGGACCGTGGCCCCTGGTGCTGGACTCCCCCAACATTGGGAACATTTTTCCTACATCTAGCTTGTCCAGTCTTTATAATTTTATATGTTTCTATGAGATCTCCTCTCATCCTTCTAAATTCCAGTGAATGAGTGAAAGCCCAGTCTTTCCACCGTTTCCTCACAGTCCCGCCATCCCGGGGATTAACCGCGTAAACCAACGCTGCATTGCCTCAATGGCAAGGATGTCCTTCCTCAAATTTGGGGACCAAAACTGCACACAATACTCCAGATGTGGTCTCACCAGGGCCCTGTACAACTGCAGAAGGACCTCTTTACTCCAATACTCAAATCTTCTCGTTATGAAGGCCAACATGCCATTAGCTTTCTTTGTCATGATATCCCAACTGGAAAGAAATCCCACTAGTCCAGATATTTCCTTCCAAATGGTGCAAGCAACACCATTGAGGGAGATGAAGACAAAAAAGTAATAACAATGAAACTTGTGGGGTATTTTTGGTTATTGGTTATTTTCCTTCTCGCCCCTCCTCTTTGAATATGTGGTTATATACTTTGTTACGGAAATAATAACAATGTTATTGTAATGGATGAATATTACATTGTAATACATTAACAGAACCAAAAATGAGTCTAAACTGGGTGTAAATGGCAATGGGAGAATTATTATTGCCGTGACCTATCAGGAAATGCTGGCAATGGATCTAAAATGAAATTGTTAACCTAAGCACTGAGGCTAGAAGATTGTAACGTGTCCCTGATGTAAAGATGGTGTGTTGCTTCTTGAGCTTCAGTGGAACAATGTGGAAGACAAATGTCAGGTTAGAGGGAGGGTTGAGATGGACAATGAAAATGGTAAAAGACTACAAGCTCAGGGCCACAGATGAGGTGTTCAGAAAGGTTGTCTGTCATTGTAGAGCTATGATTCCGGAATTGTTGGGGGAAAAACTCAAGCGTATCATTTTTGAATTGTACTCCAAGTATAATGGAATGTGTCAGTACCTGTTTGGAAGCCATCATCTTTAATAAACTGATCATGATGCGCATGAATTTTGCAAAACTCCATCAGGCTCATTAATCTTTTTCAGTGAAGGAAAAGTCCCATACTTATAGATTCATACAGCATGGAAACAGGTCCATCTGCCGTGTTTAGCCCATATATTTTCTATCCATGCATCTGTCCAAATGACTTTTAGATTTTGTTAGAGACCTGCCTCAATTACCTCCTCTGTCAGTTCGTTCCATATGCCCACCATCCGCTGAGTGAAAAAGTTGCAGGGTTCCTATTAAATCTTTCCCCTTAAACCTATGCTTCTTGATACAACTGGCATAACAAATAGACCTAGGTAGGCCACCCAGCATTGATCTAGGCATCACGTTCACACGCAACAGAGTTACCCCAAGTTTGGTTCACATTGCAAAACCTCTTCACAAGCATCTGGGTCCTGATATCTAGCTTGGGAATGCTGTTCTGGGCGTCATGAAGGCACATTAGGTAGAACTGCTGCCTCACAGCTCTGGTGACCTGGGTTCGCCCCTAGAATCCACTGCTGTCTGAGTGGAGCTTGCATGTAGACTGACTCCCCTTCCCCCCCACCCCAATCTTTGCACATCCCCAATCCTGGACTTTTCACTTGTCACTTTAATTTCATGTATCTTGTTGTGTTTTATGGCTGTTGGCAGACCAATTTCCCTCCTGGGATAGATAAAATTCTATCATATCGAAATCACATTTGCGTATTTACTTTCTTTATGTAAATCATGGATTTACGAAAGGTAAATCATGTCGGACAAATCTGATAGAATTTTTCGAGGATGTAACTAGTAGAGTGGATAAGGGAGAACCAGTGGATGTGTTATATCTAGACTTTCAGAAGGCTTTCGACAAGGTCCCGCATAAGAGATTAGCATACAAACTTAAAGCACACGGTATTGGGGGTTCAGTATTGATATGGATAGAGAACTGGCTAGCAGACAGGAGGCAAAGGGTAGGAGTAAACGGGTCCTTTTCAGAATGGCAGGCAGTGACTAGTGGGGTGCCGCAAGGCTCAGTGCTGGGACCCCAGCTATTTACAATATATATTAATGATTTGGACGAGGGAATTCAATGCAACATCTCCAAATTTGCAGATGATACCAAGCTGGGGGGTATAGTTAGGTGTGAGGAGGATGCTTGGAGGCTGCAGGGTGATTTGGATAGGCTGAGTGAATGGGCAGATGCATGGCAGATGCAGTACAATGTGGATAAATGTGAGGTTATCCACTTTGGTGGCAAAAACATGAGGGTAGACTATTATCTGAATGGTGGCAGATTAGGTAAGGGGGAGATGCAACGAGACCTGGGTGTCTTGGTACACCAGTCATTGAAAGTAGGCATGCAGGTGCAGCAGGCAGTGAAGAAAGCAAATGGTATGTTAGCATTCATAGCGAAAGGATTTGAGTATAGGAGCAGGGAGGTTCTACTGCAGTTGTACAGGGTTTTGGTGAGGCCACACCTGGAGTACTGCGTACAGTTTTGGTCTCCAAATCTGAGGAAAGACATCCTTGCCATAGAGGGGGTACAGAGAAGATTCACCAGACTGATTCCTGGGATGTCAGGACTTTCATATGAGGAAAGATTGGATAGACTCGGTTTGTACTCGATGGAATTTAGAAGATTGAGGGGGGATCTTATAGAAACCTACAAAATTCTTAAGGGGTTGGACAAGCTAGATGCTGGAAGATTGTTCCCGATGTTGGGGGAGTCCAGAACAAGGGGTCACAGTCTAAGGATAAGGGGGAATTCCTTTAGGACCGAAATGAGGAAAACATTCTTTACACAGAGAGTGGTGAGTCTCTGGAATTCTCTGCCACAGAAGGTAGTTGAGGCCAGTTCATTGGCTATATTTAAGAGGGCGTTAGATGTGGCACTTGTGGCTAAAGGGATCAGGGGGTATGGAGAGAAGGCAGGTACGGGATACTGAGTTGGATGATCAGCCATGATCACATTGAATGGCGGTGCAGGCTCGAAGGGCCAAATGGCCTACTCCTGCACCTATTTTCTATGTTTCTATGTTTCTTCGGTGTCTGAGAAGATTCAGCACATCCGTGAGGATTCTCTTGAACCTCTACAGATAATTTTATTGTACTTGAATATTCTTTTGTACAATACAAAAGAATTGTATTTTACACGATAATCTTGCACCATCATGCTGCTTTGCAAGTGCCATTGTATTTATTATTGGTATGTATCATCACAATGTATACCGTTTACTCTTAATTTTAATGTTTCCTGTATCCAATCTTAACTTAATTTGAATGGTTCCTGAATCTGTCCACTTTTTTTGCTTTTGCATGTATATACAACAATACAATAACGTTTATTGTCATTTGAACCTCAGATGAAGTTCAAACAAAATTTGGTTTCTGCAGTCATACAACAAGAAAAGAACCAAGACACACACCAACACAATTTACACAAACATCCATCACAGTGAATCTCCTCCTCACTGCGATGGAAGGCAAAGTCTTGTCTCTCCCCTGCTCTCCATTCTTCTCCCGATGTCAAAGCCCCCGGCGGGCGATGGCAAGTCCTGCGGCCATTAAGGCCGAGCCAGGCGACGTAAGGCCCTGCTCGGGTCTTGATGTTGGAGCCCCCGGCGGGTGCTGTCAAGACCCACGGCCCTTTAAGCCGTGCCAGGCGATGCAAGGCCCCACTCCGGGTCGCTTTCAACCCCACAACTCGGGCGGGAGAAGTTGCCGTTGCGGAAGCTCCGAAAAGCAGTCTCCCACCAGGGACCTGCGATCTATCAATGTAACCGCCCACTGGACCTGCGGCTAGAGCCTCCGAAGCTCCGGAGTCGGGCCGCAGCAGCGCGCCACCACAGCTCTCCACGCTCCAAAGCCGGCCAGTCCCACAATCGTAAGTCCGCAGGCTCCGCGACTGGAGCCGTCAGGTCATTCCGGTTGAAGGCCGCTCCACGGTGCTAGGCCCCAACAACAACGGAGACCCGACAGGGAAGAGGTCGGGTCTCCAGTGCAGGGAAGAGATTTAAAAGTCCCCCCCCCCCCCCTCACACATACAAAGTTAAAAACAATTAAAAAAACACTACAAACTATACACTGAACGGGACAAAAATAGGAAAAGACAGATGGACTGCAGAGGCCGCTGCAACGCCGGTCGCGCCACCTGGAACAATATTGTATCTTTCAAGTTGAAAAATGTCACAAGGTGCTTCAGAGGAAATGGATCACATAAAGATCAGCTGATAGTAGTAAGTGGAAGAGAATTTTTTACAAGGGATTCCCTGGATATAATAGCAGTATTCTATGCCAGACACAGTCTTTGTAGAATTAGTTGTTGCCTTACTCCAAGAAGATGATCATTTAACAAAAGGAACAAATAAATTTTCCAGCTCAGTTATTAGTACCGGTACTTGTTTTTCTGATAAGAAAAGTGATGGACACTGCCTGGTCCATCATGGGTACTGACTTCCCCACCATTGAAGGGATCTTTAGGAGGCACTGCCTCAAAAAGGCAGCCTGCAACATCAAGGACCCACACCTCCCTAGCAGCATTGTAAATTCACTTCTGCCATCGGGAGGAAAGTATCAGAGTCTGAAAACTGAACTCTAGGTTTAGGAACAGCTTCTTCCCAACAACCATCAGGCTATTGAACACTGCAAACACCAACTAAACCTCAAACTGCTTGATTGTACTTGGGACTTTAGTTTTCAATTTTATTTTGTTTATTGTGTTATTTACAAGTATTGTATTTACAGACCTGTTAGGCTGCTGCAAGAATTTTATAGTTCAGTTTTCGATACATGTGACAATTAAACACGCTTGACTTTGTGTTTTTCCCAATAAAGTAAATGTTAGTCCTTCAGAGTACAAGGAATCAATTATGGTAAACAGAGAAATTCCCAAAAAAGTTTATAAAAAGATTTTGGATCATGATGGAAACTTCTAAAACTTATAATATGAACTTCTAAAACTTTTAGTTGGTAAACAAGGACCAATAGGGAAAATAAAACACAAAAGAGTCTCTATCACAGATGTAATGCCACTATTCAAGAAAGGAGGGAGCCAAAGAACAAAAAACTCTTTAGAAAACTATTCTCGGCTTGTTAGCCTAACATCTGTCACCGTACTAATGCTACAATCCATTATTAAGGAGTTGATAGTGGGAGATTTAGAAAATCTTAAAACAATTATGCAGTGTCAATGTGATTTTGTGAGAAGGAAATCATTTCTGACAAATGTTTCAGGATGTAACAAACTGGATGGCTAAAGGGAATCACTGGATGTATTGGAGCTGGTTTATTATTATCATGTGTACCAAGAACAGTGAAAAACGTTGTTTTATGTGCTAGCCAGCCAAATCATGCAACAGGTATTGCAAAAGGCAAAATAAACAAAATGTAGAATATACTGTTTAGTTACAGAGAAAGTGCAGATTATTTTTTTAAGTGCAAGGGCCATAGTGGGGTAGATTGCATACTCATTCTTTGCGTATGAGAAGTTGGTAGGCTGTTCTTGCATGTGTTGGCACGTGGCTTCAATAATTTGTGCCCGACTGGTGAGGGGAGGAGCGAGAATGAGCAGTGCGAGTGATCATTGATTATATTGGCTACTCTCTTGCACAGCGTGAAGTGTAGACCGCGTCGGTGAGGGGGAGGCTAGTTTGTTTGATGAACTGGGCTGCCTTTGCAACTCTCTATAATTTCTTGTGGTCTTGGGCACAGTAGTTGCCATATCGAACTGGGATGCTTTCAATAGTGCATCTGTAGAAATTGGTCAGACATCAGAGACATGCCAAATTTCCTCAGCCTTCTGAGAAAGTAGAGGCATTGGTGTGCTGCCAATGTGGTTGGACCAGGTCGGTTAGTTGGGTAATATTCATACCTACAAACTCGAGGTATTCAACCATCAAGTTGGAAAGGGTATTAAAACAACTCCCAGGATATTACTGGGACAAAGAAACATGTAAAAATAGGTGCAGGAGTAGGTCATTCAGTCCTTTGAACCAGCATCGCTATTCAATATGATCATGGCTGATCATCTAAAATCAGTACCCCGTTTCTGCTTTTCACCCATATACCTTAATTCCTTTAGCCCTAAGAGCTAAATCTAACTCTCTCTTCAGTAATCACCCATGGCCCAACAAAGGGATCACTTAGATCAGACGTTGTGGGCTTCAATTATAGGGAGAGGTTGGATAGGCTGAGGATTTATTCTTTGGAGTGTAGGCTGAGGAGTGATCTTATTGAGGTGTACAAGATCATGAACCTTCTGAATTTGTAGTCGGCAGGGCAGTACTCTGCATATCGCCAACTTGAGGGGCATGGATAAAGTAAACTCAGTCTTTTTCAGAGAATTCTAAAACTAGAGGCCAAGGGTGGAAGGTGGGAGATTTAATAGGGACCACAGACAAGTTTTCACCCAGAGGGTGTCCACATCTGTAACAAGCTGCCAGAGGAATTACGACAATTACCACTTTTAAGTCATTTGGACAGATAGATGGATAGGAAGAGTTGAGGGGGAATACGAGCCAAATAAGGAAAATGGTACTAGCCCAGAAAACCATCTTGGTCAGCATGGACAATGTGGGTCGAAGGACCTGATTCCACACGAACAACTCCACTAACCTTATTGTCACCCGAGAACTTCATCCACACTCAAACCATTCATGTATTTAACAAACGACAAGGGTGCTCACGCCGATGCTCATGGAATACCGCAAGGTCACAGGCATTCAATCACAGGCACGTAAATGCAAAATTAATTTGGTCACTGGGGTCACTCTAAGGTGAGCTTCTGTCCGGACAACTCAACATCAACCTCTGTCTCCTATTGGCAGCTTTGGGGCCAACGCCTTAGATCCCAGAAGCCTTAACCTTTTGGACCAGGGTCCCATGTGGGACCGTGTCAAAGGTCTTACTGGTCAATATAAACCATTTTTGTGGGCAAAATTAGGGCACATGGTATTGGGCGTAGGGTACTGACATGGATAGAAAATTGGTTGGCAGACAGGAAACAAAGAGTAGGGATTAACGGGCCCCTTTCAGAATAGCAGGCAGTGACTAGTGGGGTACCGCAAGGCTCGGTGCTGGGATGCAGCTATTTACAATATACATCAATGATTTAGATGAAGGGATTCAAAGTAACATTAGCAAATTTGCAGATGACACAAAGCTGGGTGGCAGTGTGAACTGTGAGGAGGATGCTAAGAGAATGCAGGGTGACTTGGACCGGTTAGGTGAGTGAGCAGATGCACGGCAGATACAGTTTAATGTGGATAAATGTGAGGTTATCCACTTTGGCAGCAAAAACAGGAAGGCAGATTATTATCTAAATGGCGTCAAGTTGGGGAAAGGGGAAGTACAACAGGATCTGGGGGGTCCTTGTGCATCAGTCAATGAAAGTAAGCATGCAGGTACAGCAGGCAGTGAAGCGAGCGAATGGCATGTTGACATTCATAACAAGAGGAGTTGAATATAGGAGCAAAGAGGTCCTTCTGCAGTTGTACAGGGCCCTAGTGAGACCACACCTGGAGTATTGTGAGCAGTTTTGGTCCCCTAATTTGAGGAAGCACATTCTTGTTATTGAGGGAGTGTAATGTAGGTTTACAAGGTTAATTCCCAGGATCGTGGGACTGATGCTGAGAGAATGGAGCGGCTGGGCTTGTACACTCTGGAGCTTAGAAGGATGAGAGGGGATCTTATTTAAACAGAAAGGATTATTAAGGGTTTGGACACGCTAGAGGCTGGAAACATGTTCCCGATGTTGGGGGAGTCCAGAAACAGGGGCCACAGTTTAAGAATAAGGGGCAAGCCATTTGGAACAGAGATGAGAAAACACTTTTTCACAGAGAATTGTGAGTGTGGAATTCTCCGTCTCAGAGGGCGGTGGAGGCCAGTTCTCCGGATACTTTCAAGGGAGAGGTAGATAGGGCTCTTAAAGACAGCAGAGTCAAAGGATATGGGGAGAAGGCAGGAAAGAGGTACTGTTTGGGGATGATCAGCCATGATCACGTTGAATGGCGGTGTTGGCTCGAAGGGCCGAATGGCCTACTCCTGTACCTATTGTCTATTTGTCTCTGGTTGGTCACTCTATAGTCTGGTCTGATCTGGGTGATCCTTTATTGGGCCATAGGTGGTAACTCAGTGGTGCAGTCAGTTTATTCCACTCCGACCGGTCACTCTGTGGTCCACTCACTGTGTCCATCTCCAGCCGGTCACTCTGGCCTGTAGCCACCAGTCGATGTCCCACCCCTGCCGGTCATTACGTGGCTCAGTCCATCACTGTGAAGCAGTCATTTTGTTCCAATCCGGCAGTACCTCTGCGGCCAGGCCAGTCGCTCTGTGGCCCGATTCATCACTCGATGGTTCACTCACTCTATCCCTCTCTGAACGATCACTCTGTGGCCTGGTAACTAACCCTGGGGTCAATTCACTCCGTCCTTCTCCGACCAGTCATTATGTGGCCCGGAGCCGCCGGTCACCTTCTTGAACCTGCCGGTCAGTCTGTGGCCTGGTCGCTCACTGTTGTCCACACACTGTCCCTCTTTGGCCGGTCATGCTACAGCCCCGTCAGTCACTCTGTGGAGTGGTCATTTTGCCACACCCTAGCCACTCACTCTGGCTGATCAGTCACTGTGGTCCGGAGCCGCTGGTCACCATCCTGCCCCTGTACTCATTCTGTACCTCTCGGTCACTCACTCTGCACCTCTCCGGCCAGTCACTCACTGTGGCCTGTGCTGCCGGTCACCCCGTGGCTCGGTCCATCATTCTGTGGCCAGGTTCAGTCACTCTATCCCACTCTGGCCGGCCACTCTCTACGGTCCGAAGCCGCCGGTCACTGCCTGTCCCTCCGTTGACCTTGTGGCCCAGTCCGGCCGGTCACTCACTGTGGTCCGGTGCCGCCGGTCACCGTCCCGCCCCAACCCCGTCTTTGCTGCGGCGCGAGGCCGGGCCGGTCACTCTGTAGTCTGGTCACTCAGCCCCACTCTGGCCGGTTACTCGCTGTGGGCCGCCGCGCTTGACTCGGACTTCAGGCCCGCTGCCGCCAGTCACCCGCCCCAGCCCCATCGTTACCGCCGGACCGGTCACTCTGCGGTCTGATCACTCTATCCCAATCTTGCCCGGTCACTCTGTCACTCGGCCGTCCGGTCAATCGGCCATCTGATCACTCGGCCGCCCGGTCACTCTGCAGTCCGGTCACTCGGCCGCCCGGTCACTCGGCCGCCCGGTCACTCGGCCGCCCGGTCACTCGGCCGCCCGGTCACTCTGCAGTCCGGTCACTCGGCCGCCCGGTCACTCGGCCGCCCGGTCACTCGGCCGCCCGGTCACTCGGCAGTCCGGTCACTCGGCCGCCCGGTCACTCGGCCGCCCGGTCACTCGGCCGCCCGGTCACTCTGCCGTCCGGTCACTCTGCCGTCCGGTCACTCTGCCGTCCGGTCACTCGGCCGTCCGGTCACTCTACCCCCCTCCGGCCCGGTCACTCAGTGTGGCCCGGTGCCGCCGGTCATTGCCCTTGCCCCACCGTTACCGCCGGGCCGTTCACTCTGCAGTCTGGTCACTCTATCCCCACTCCTGCCCGGTCACTCTGTCCCTCTCCGGGGACGGACGGACGGTCAGTCAGTCAGTCACTCACCGTGGCCCGGTGCCGGTGCCGCCGCCGGGTGCCAACTTGCCTCCACCGTTACCGTTACCGCCACCATCACCGTGACCGTTGGCGGCGCCGGGGCCGCGCGCTGTGGGCGGGAAGTTCAAGCTGTGCGCGAGGTGTGTGTGTGTGTGTGCGCGCGCCGCGCCCGCTCCCCGCTCCCCGCCCCGCCCCGCCCGGCCCGGGAGACCCCGTGCTGCCTGTCGGGGAGGCGGCAAGATGGCGGCTGCAGGCTGAGCCCAGGCGGGCGGGGGTGGTGGTGGTGGTGGAGGGGGAGGAGGAGGAGGAGGAGGAGGAGGAGGTGGTGGTGAAGAAGCCGGAGCCCAAGCCTGAAGTCCGAGTCAAGCGCGGCCGCCCACAGCGCCCCTGACTACCGGAGCCCGGCCCGGCCTGGCCTGGCCCGCCAGCGGGGGACGGGAGACAGGGACGAGAACGGCAGGAGGAAGGAGGAATCGCAGCGGCGGCGGCGGCGATGAGGGTTTAAAACAAGAAGGCGGCGGGAAGCGCTTTGTCCGGCCCCCCCTGTCAGCGGGGGCCCGCGGCTTGGTCTCGGGCCTAGTCTCTGGCAGGATGAGGGCCGTGTGAGGCGATTTATTTTACCTCCGCCGTTTTAATTGGGGGTTGAGGCTGTCATTGTTTTGTTCGAAGCGGGGAGTTCGGAGCGGCCTCCTGCCGCGGCCATGGCGGACACCCGGCGGCGGGTAAAGGTTTACACGCTCAACGAGGACCGGCAGTGGGACGATCGTGGCACCGGGCACGTCTCCTCCAGCTACGTGGAGCGCTTGAAGGGAATGTCCCTCCTGGTACGGGCCGAGTCTGATGGTAAGAACCCAGGGATCATTGACCTGATGAAGCTGGGAGGGCAAAGGCCCTGGCCATGGAGCTGTGTTACAGGTTACATTTGTTGCACACCTCACACGAAATGCATATTTATGCACCCTCCTTGTACCGAGGTTCTTCCTTTTCAGATCCCCCTCCATCCATGGACAGAACTGGAAAGAAGTTATCTGCGAAGAGCCACTAGAGAGGAGATGCAAGGAGCTGCAGGTTGTAGGGTCTTGGGCAAAACACAAGGGCATCTGTGCAGAGTTTTTTTAATTTAAAAAATAAACTTTATTCAGAAGAAAAAATATACAGTGCAAAAACTCTATACATTCAATAGTGTCAGACTCAGTAGCGGACGCACCTGTCTTTAAACAAAACAGCCCATGGCACTCATGTGGCCCTCTGGGGTGGTATCACTTCCATCTGTGGAGGGATTGGACAGGCAATGGCTTGGGTCAGGGTTCTTCTTTATCTGCCTCTTGTATTGCTGGGAGTTCTCAAGAGATCAAGAGAATTTATTGTCATGTGTCCCAGATAGGACAATGACATTCTTGCTTTGCTTCAGCACACCAGAACATAGTAGGCATGAGTTCTGTTCTGAAGAGTTTATTTTGGCTGCCTCAGTGTCATCTACTTTTCTGGAACTCTTGTACTTGAGTATGATTGTATCTATGTATAGTAGGATTTTTACTGAATTGTATGAAAATGTTTTTTTTTAATTATATTGCTGAAGTAGTTTAGTTAAAAGTGTGTTGTGTGGAAGAACTGAAGGTCCCTGCTTCAATCCTGGGTTTCACCATTGATCCCCATGAGGATGACACAGTGGCATAACTGGTGGAGCTGCTGCCTCTCAGCGCCAGAGGCCTTGGGTTTGATCCTGCTGTCTGTGTGGAGTTTGCATGTTCTCATATGACTGTGTGGATTTTCTCCGGGTGCTCTCGTTTCCTCCTACATCCAAAAGACGTATGGATTTGTAGGTTAACTAGCCTCTGTAAAATTGCCCCTGGCCTGTAGGGAGTGGAAGGAAAGGTGAGATACATAAAGCTGGTGTGAAAGGTTGATCAATAGTCTTAGATTCCATGCTGTATCTCCAAAAACTCTAAACAAAATACCGTGGCACTTGTGGCCCCCTGGGGTGCTATCCCTTCCATCTGAGGAAAGAATGGACAGGCAACATTTTGAGTTGAAACCTTTCTTTACCTCTTGTATTGCTGGGAGTTTTGTTCTGAAGAGGTTATTTTGGTTGCATGTCACGTATTTTGATAACCAGGTTCTAGAGAGGGATTCTATGTACTATGGATGAAAAATAATTCAGTTGATGATGATGCTTTTTCAGGATTATCTCTCACTCGGTCAAAGTTAGCAGGCGCTTAATAGAATAAGAGTCCTCCCAATGAAGTTTGCAGTTGTATAGTGAAATAAGAGTTCTCCTAATGTACTTGAAAGGCGTGTTCTCAAGTGGGCAGTTTATATTGGAAAGGAGTGATAACAGACCCTTTAAATTTGAAGCCTATAATCCCCTGTCACATTTTTAGTTTGCATTGCTTTTTGAATTTTACTTGAAGGGAGAGAACGGTATTGCGGTTGAGAGTATTTTGAGTGAATGTGTATTTAATAATACTATTCGTGCAACATTCGTCTTTGTGTTTTTAATAGCAATTGACTCTCTGCTGCTAGAGTGGGGGGGGGGGGGAGACATTGATCCACTAGAATTAATTGTCCAAAGTGAGTTGGAAGTCAGGAGTTCCTCATTTACTCAGACATAACAAACTGGGGATGCCACTGTGACATAGAATGTTGTGCTGTTATCTTACAGCTCTAAGGTCCTTGGGTCAATCCTGACCTTGGATGCAGTCTCTTTATTTATTGTTTGTGACCATGTAGGTTTTCCCCAGACATTGTTTTTCTCATAAAATCATAAAAAATAATTGGCTGCTGTAAATTACCCCTTTGAATATAGTAAGTGGGCATGTGAAATAAAATGACTTGCAAGACGACAAAGAAAATAAGAAGGGGCAAGTGGGATCGATAGGATTGCTGTGGCGGGGAGTAGGCATGGACTTAATGGGCTGAATGGTCTCTTCGTTGTGACAAGTTTTTTTTAAACGACAAATGACACAATGGAAAATGTTGGAAATACTTAGCTAATCGGTGAAAATCTGTAAGGGGAGAGACAGAAAATAATATTTCAGTTCTTCTGTTTGAAATAACGGTCATCCGTTTGAATCATTCATTATTTTTCTTGCCACAGAGTCTGACTAACCTTGAATCATCGTCAGTTCAGTCTTACAGATACGGAAACAGGTCTTTTGGTTCACCTTGTCCTTGCAAACCAACTATACCAATTCCATTTATCAGCACTTGGTTCCAAATCCGCCTATGGCGTGGCAATTCAAGTGGTCGTGTAGATGTTTTGTAAATATTTTAGCAGACCTTGCTTCCACCAACCTCGGCAGAGCGTTCCAAAACCTAACAATCCAACTTCATCTGGATGAAAAAAGTTTTTTTTTGTATCTCTGAACCACTTGCTCTTGCCATCTGATTGTAAATGCCTCTGCAGTGGAGAAATGCTTACTGCTTGTTCTCTTCCCTCAGCCCACTTCACCGATAAAATCAAATACACGGTCTCTCCTATCACAGTGGCAGTCCATGCCAGCCAATATACTACTGTATCACCTATGCATTGTAAAAAAACGATCTGATGGCTTCTATACCGAAGCCACCGAACTGCACACAATATTCCAGATGTGGTGTTGCTATTTATTTTATAAAGCTGTGTGTGTATCCCATCCAGTTTATGCATAATTTATGTTTTGTGTGCATCTGAGATTTTTGTTGTACATGTACCTCACCTATTCCTCTGTTCCTCAAAACTCCTTTGGGCCCACATGGTATATTTAAAGCTCCCAAAAAGCATCACTTCACATTTACCGAGATTCAATTCTATCTGCCATTGCTCTGCCCAGATATTGCCAGTTGAGCAATACCTTTATATCAAATATATTTGATCCTGTATCAATATTGAAAAGCATCAAAATCTGCTTGTTTAAGAAGGAACTGCAGATGCTGGAAAATTGAAGGTAGACAAAAATGCTGGAGAAACTCAGCGGGTGAGGCAGCATCTATGGAGCGAAGGAAATAGGCAACGTTTCGGGTCAAAACCCTTCTTCAGACTGATGTGAGTGTGGGGGTGCGGGAGGAAGAAAGGAAGAGGTGCGGGCAGAGGGAGAGCTGAGAAGGGGAGGAGAAAGTAAGGACTACCTGAAATTAGCAATGTTCATACCTCTGGGGTGCAAACTTCCCAAGCGAAATATGAGGTGCTGCTCCTCCAATTTATGGTGGCCCTCACTCTGGCCATGGAGGAGGCCCAGGACAGAAAGGCCGGATTCGGAATGGGAGGGGGAGTTGAATTGCTGAGCCACTGGGAGATCAGGTTAGTTATTGCTAACCGGAATCTGCTTGTTGTTTTCAACATTTTCTTGTTTTTAAATGTCAGGATAATATACCCTTTACCTTGGCTTCAAATGATCATCATTCCTCGTATTGCAGTTTATTTCTGATCCCCCGAGTTAGAAATGCTTAACTGGCACATTTGTGCAATTTATAAGAGACCAGGTTTACTTTCTTTCATCTTGTTAACATTTATTTTTAAACTGATTTGATCAAGACAACTGAAATAATGTAATCAACACTCAAATCTTTGGGTCAAGGTGTGGAACACCAGCCATACTCCCAGACCTGTTCAACAACCAATGCACACAGTACATATTTATTTACTGAGTATGTTGGTATTAATAAACTGAAAACACCACACTGCTATTTTTATACCAGGATTATTTAGCCCAAAAGTTTGAAATAACTCTGCTACAACCGAGTCCCAGTTCTGCTCTTGTATTTCATGCTTCACCTAATAAAGTAAATATCTATGTGCATTCTTAACACCCTTTTCTTCCTATTACATTCAAGAATCTATGGACATGTGTCAGAAATGTGGCATTTGGGATCCACCAAGAGGGACCTTAGACCATATGTCCATAGATACCTCTGGGTGAATTACAATTGTCATTTTTTGTGGTCTTTTAGTCACACAGCACGAACATAGACCCTTTGGCCTAACTTACCCATGCCAACTAAGATGCCCCATCTATGCTCGTCCCACCTGCCCACATTTGGCCCATATACCTCTACCCTTTGCTATCCATGTACCTGTCCAAATGTATTTTAAATATTAAAATACCTGCCTCGTCTACCTTCTCTGGCAGCTCGTTCCATATACCCACCATCTTTGTGTGGAAAAACAATTGCCTTTGGGTTCTTCTTAACCTTAAACCTATGTCCTCTGGTTCTTAATTACCTACACTGGGTAAAAGACTTTGTGCATTTATACCCTCATAATCTTATACATCCCAATAAGATCATCCCTCAGTTTCCTGTGCTCCAAGGAATAAAGCCTGTCCAACCTCTCCCTAAAGCTCAGGCTCTGCAGCCCTGGCAACATCCTCGTAAATCTATTCTGAACTATTTCCAGCTTAACATCTTCCCTGCAGCAGGGTGACCAAAACTGAACACAATACATTTGACCAATCAGTTGATATCTATAACTTCCACAACTGTCTTCTTATGAAGTAATTGCCATTTTATTTGCGGTGAGGCAGAAATGGTTTTGCATTTGCATTTAAATGAATATATTGACATTGCTCAAAAGTTGAGAGAATGGATTTCAAAGAATTTGTGTACAAAATGTTTCAGGTTCATCATGGCAGCAGTATATTGAATCTGATGGCAACGATTTTTGGAAGTCCAGATGCACTATCCATTGGCCATCTGAATACTTAATGTTAGCACGATTAAGACACATTAATTCTGTCATACATGTCACTGTAAGATCATTGTGCTTAAATTGTTTACTTATTTAAATGTAAGAAATGGGCCATGTACAAGCTAAAATCTGCTCTGGTCCTCTACTTCAAATCTGCTTTGATTCCGTAATTCCCTTTTGTGTCCAAAAAAATCAATTGCTGCCTAAGGACGGAGTATCCAAACCCCTGGAATGGAGAATTTCAGTATTCACAACCCCCTAAGTAAAGAGATTTGTTCTTATCTCATTCCCAGTTTGTCTCAATAACAGTGGCTATATTTAACTAGTTGACAGTGAAGCAGCTTGCCCGTTACATAAATACGAGTTGTTTAAATCAGTCTTGTTCCCTGTAAAAGAAAACAACAGGTTTCCCACTTTCTTTGATGATAAAAATGTGTTCTGTAAGTGAAGCTTGTGTAAGGTTTTCTGCACAAAACCCCTTATTTCTTGAATAATCCTATTGCACAACAAATTGAATAATTAACCGATTGAATATCTGAAACATAAATGCACACACTGAGTTTGAGCTTGATCCAACTGGCTTTATAGATTCGGGGAGATTTTGTGCTATAGAATTGTGCATATCAAATATCAGTGGATCAATAAACGTCTCATTGGAAAGCATTTTGCCTTCATACCTGGTGAATGGGCTTACTAAGGAGCATTTATATTTATTAATGAATTCAGTTGGAGTGTTGGTTTATTATTTGCACACTATAGCTTTGAGCCTGTATGGTGATGCAGGTGCAGCATTGCAATAAGTATGACAGCAAAGTTTTGTTGTGGGCATCCTTATTCATTTTTTGTCTCAAAGGTTTGCAGTTTGTTGCTTTATTTGTGGATAATACCTGCCATCTAATAAACGAGTGTCAGATCTGGAAAATGTTCATGCATTTCTGCTTGAGTTGTGAGAAGCACCCAGTGTTACAACTGCACCCGTTTGTTTTTCTAGACTTGTCAGAAAATCTACTGAGTGTATAATTCTACAATGCCACACTGATTGGAGGTTTTTCCAAATGGTGCATGCAGTTTGAAGTAATTAATGATGTGGTATCACAAGAAGTCTGTGCATTACATTAATGTATATTGGCATTCCACCTCCATCCTACCCCTTAATTTTTGACTTTGCCTCTAGGATCCTTTTAATTTCAACAGTTAAAGACTTGTGTTATGGTTTCTCACCAAAAGGGTAATTTTAATCATTGAAGCTCTTAGCAGTGAGAACCTATTCCTTCACAGCTACATTTTTTTCCCCTCTCCAATTGATTAGATTCAATCCCAAGGTCTACATATAACTAGTTTGCTCTCAGGGCCACTGTCAACGCGGATCATAATCATAAATGGAGCAGCAATCATTGTGGGAATGGTAGCAACATATCAACGCCTGGTAGAGAATAGTTGGGATAATAAGCTGACCATGCCAGTGACATCCAGGTTCTGTCAACACTTTTTTAAATAAAAGGTTAAGGGTTATGTTGATGAACGTGATCCAATCCTGAGCTGCACTGCAAAGGCCTGAAATTGATTTTTGCCTCATGTTTGGATGATTGGTCCCTGTATAAACCAGCCCACGCAATGATTCTGAACATGGTATAGATTGAGTGGGAAGATCATGTTATCTTTTATTTAGGGAAAAGGGAAACAAGCAATATGGATGATAATGTATCTCCACATCATCGTCTATATCTCCTGTTTCCCTTTTCTGGAACTAGTCTGAGGAAGGGTCTTGACCCGAAACGGCACTCATTCCTTCTCTCCAGAGATACTGCCTGTCCTGTTGAGTTGATGCCAGATTTTTGTGCCGCACGCATGACTGTTGGCTTGCACCTATCACTGCCTACATGGGCAGCCAGAAATTAATATCTAAGCTATCCATTTGAAAGATTAATACTTCATACACCACTGGAAAATTAAATCCAATCACAATGGTTGACATGAAAACCAATTAGTTGTAAAACTATTGTCCAAGATGATGGCTAGCTAGCCATTGACAAGAATGGATTCTGCAAGGATTGCTACATTTTCCTGTTTAATGCCCAGACCCATTTTTATTTTTAAAGACTGGTAAAGCAATTAGTCACAGTCATATATTATGGAAACAGGTCTCCAACCTGCTGACAAAGATGCCCCAATCTGTTAGTCCCTTTGCCCATGCCTGGACATATCTCTTCAAACGTTTCCAATCCATTTACCTATTTAGATATACATTTAAATTATTGTACCTGCCTCAACTACTTAATCTGGCAGCCTGTTCCATGTACTCTCTTTGTGAAGTTGCCCCTTGGGATCCTATTAAATCTTCCCTCTCTCACCTTAAGCCTATGCCTTCTGGTTCTTTACTCACCTATTCTGGGAAAAATATTCTGTGCACTATTTCTATCTATTCCCCTCATACAATAGACAATAGGTGCAGGAATAGGCCATTCGGCACTTCGGTCCAGCACCGCCATTCAATGTGATCATGGCTAACCATATAACAATTACAGCACGGAAACAGGCCTTCTCGGCCCTTCCAGTCCGTGCTGACCATTTATTTTCCCCAAGTCCCATCTACCTGCACTCAGACCATACCCTGCTCAGTCAGGCTGACTATGTGTAATTAAATTCTTACAAACGCCAATGATGTCTGCATCAGATAAATTCGCTATCTCATTCTTGCCACTTGATGGATTTTGTTGCAGAATTGTGGCCTAAGTATGGAATTTGTTTAAAGTTATTTTGGGCAAGATGGATTGAAGAGTATTTTATGAAGAGTATCTTATGTACCGCCAATGGAACAATGAAATTCTTACTTACTGTAGCTAAACAGGCTCATTAACAAAGTACACAAATATATAATAAACAATAATAAATTAATTAATCAGCAATACCAGGTAAGCAGATTATAATAGTGCAAAACCGAAGTACATAATGCAATGAAAACAAAGGCTATAGTAGTCATTGTTGCTGAGGTGGGGTTGTGTGATGTTCCAGAGCCTGCTGGTTGCTGGGAAGGGTGGCACAGTGGTAGAGTTGCTGCCTCACAGCGCCAGAGACCCGGGTTCGATCCTGACTATGGGTGCTCTCTGTATGGCGTTTGTACGTTTTCCTTGTGTTCTAGTTTCCTCCCAAATTCCAAGCATGTACAGGTTAATTGGCTTCTGTAAATTGTCCATAATGTTAGGATAGTGCTAGTGTATAGGGTGATTGCTGGTCCACGTGGACTCGGTGGGCTGAAGGCCCTGTTTCCATGCTGTATCTATAAAGTCAAAGCTATTCTTGAACATGGAGGTCACGGTTCATAGGCTCCAGTACATCAGATTGCTGTTCTTTTATTTAATGCTGTAAAGCTATTATTACTAGAGGTGATATTTAATGAAAAGTGTTGATCTATATTGAACACAATAAGTGAAAGGCATGCCACTGGGACTTTATGTTTCGGTTCCTTTTATAATTCTATGAAACATCCTTAATGTTTTTTGAGAATTGTAACTGATTTGTAGTATTTTTGTCTGCTTATTAGACTCTAATGTATCTTGTTGGATTTAATATTAGTAAATGGGAAAGATTCATCATAGCATATGAAAAATAAATATAAATCGTCTACATAACATGAGTAGAACAATTATTTTAATTTAATTTGTTAGCTAGACAATTGGTATTCAAAAAACATGACGTAATAAAGACAAGTTTGGGCATGTTTGAAACACAGGTGAATAGCAGAATCATTCTCAGGAACTGCTGATGTCATCATGAGATATAGAAGCAGTTTGAAAATCAAGCTATTTAGTTAGCGGGATAATTAAGGAGCAAATAATTAATTATTTGTATTTTTGCTGATCATACACTTGTAGGAATTTGCTGTTCCTGCCCAGGAAATATTTTTTCTTAGTTTTCTGTAGATTTTTCTGTGTGGGTGTACACTTGGGCAATTCAGTTTTTTTTTGCCAACTAGTTGAGAAAGTTTAAATTCTTGTTATATTCACGTTGATATGGCTCTGGATAGCCCCAATGTTTGAAAACACGATCATAATATTTAATGAAAATCAAAAAGGCTGAAGATGTTGGAAGTTTGATTCTTTTTTTAAAAACGTCACATTTAATATTCTTTTTTTAAAATTAATATTTTTACTAGAAGCAGTGTACAGTAGTATAAACCGCGGCATATGACAAAATACATTTATTGTACATCTTCCATTTTAATTTTGACAAAAATGAAATAGAAAATGCAAGAAAGAGAGAAAGTGAAAGAGATAGTGAATGTGTTAAAATAGAACCCCTAAACTACCAAAGAGTGTAGTCACTAAGTAAGTAAGTAAAAACTTTAAAAAAATAAAATAAAAAGACAGAAACAAAAAATAATTTAAAAAAAGACCAAAATGTGTTGATATACCTGCTTCATTTCTCACCACACCCATCACCCTGTCTGTAAATCGGTTTAACTCCAAAGTTGTGTTGCACCATACTATCCTTGTAATGAATCAATGAAAGGAGACCATATCTTTGAAAATTGCTCTGATTTTCCTGCTAAGACGAGTCTCATATCTTCAAGATGTAGCGTCTCAGACATGCTTGTGATCCACATTTTAAGAGTTGGGGTAGATGCATTTTCCAAAAATTAAGTATAAGTTTTTCGCCTTTATCAGGCCACACATTTAATATTCCAAGCATTGAATTCCAGATTTTCTTTACACAACATGGAAACAGGCCATTCGGCCCAACTTGCCCAAACCGGCCAACATTTCCCAGCTACACTAGTCCCACATGCCTGCATTTGGCCCATATCCCTCCAAACCTGGCCGATCCATGTACGTGTCTAACTGCTTCTTAAACGTTGGGATAGTCCCTGCCTCAACTACCTCCTCTGTGGCTTTATTCATACACCCACCGCCCTTTGTGTGAAAAAGTTACCCCTCAGATTTCTAATAAATCTTTTCCCCTTCACCTGAAATCTATGTCCTCCGTGCCTCTGGTTAGGTAGGACTGTCAGATTACCTGTTTCTACATTTTCTTTTTGGATTGATTTTGCATCATTCCTTTCTATGGCCCGATGCCTTGTATCACTTGAAGAGCTGAGGTCACCTGTTGATAAATGTGCAGGCTCCTGTGTAGACATATGTTGTGGTTTTTGGCACAATAGTAAGGATTTGTGGTGAGATTACCAGCATGACATAATCTGACAGCAATTTTAGAGTAGGCATATCTGTGCAGGTAAATGGTGAAAACCAAAAGCTCCTGCCAGTCATTCCCTGGCCATACTGGAGTGCAGTTTTGCAGTTGCTTTTGGCATAATTTGAAGGAATTGATGAAGTGCATGTTTGGGGAAAAAATAATTGAAATGTTAGACAAAAGCAAAATGTTACAAAATCTGAAATTGAGCAGTCAATACTGCAAATACTGTGCTCTACAGATGTCGATGTGGACAACATGTCTCACATGATTTTGCATCAGAGCTGTACTTTGAAACCTTTTGCTTTGTTACATTTGGAACTAATCAATTTAATTTTTTGAAAAGCAACAAACTAATGCTGAAAAATTAAAAATATTCAGCAGGTCAGGCTGTAGCTGTGCTGGTAGAATTTTAGTTTATTTAGTTTAGAGGTACAGCGCGGAAACAGGCCCTTCGGCCCACCGGGTCCGCGCCGACCAACGATCCCCACACATTAACACTATCCTACACACACCAGGGACAATTTACGCATACACCAAGCCAATGAACCAACAAACCTGTACGTCTTTGGAGTGGGGAGGAAACCGAAGGTCTTGGAGAAAACCACACAGGTCATGGGGAGTACGTACAAACTCCGTACAGACAGCATCCGTAGTCGGGATCGAACCCGGGTCTCCGGAGCGGCAAACGATGTAAGGCAGCAACTCTACCGCTGTGCCATCGGTAGCATTTTACTTTAGCACTTGAGGTTTATCAGAACTGATCAGTACACCCTTCATGGATGTGGCCTGACCAGTTAAGTATTTCCAGAACTTTACTTTTATTTATAAGGTTTTCATTTGTTTTAGTCACAATATACTGCTTAATCGCCTCTTGCCTCGTAACTGTTTATGGTTTGTCATAACCTCAGATAACGTACCTTATTTTTTTCTTTCTGGTTTGTTCTCAGATCATTCTTAAGTATGAAAAATCCTTGGTCTAGTTATGTTGTCATTATTCCTAATGGCGAGAAATGGTGGGGGATTGAAATATGACAGCAACGGACTCTCAGAAGAGATTGTTATCAAAATATATAGACCCAGAGATCTTTGTGAGCATTTCTCTTCAAAATCAGATTAGCCACTGATGCTAGTCATTGTATTAATATTGTTTACAATAAATTAATGCAGCAAAGAGAGCAATGTAGAATTGGAAGATTAGATGGATGGTTCATGGTCAGCACGGATTCAATGGGTTGAAAGGCCTATTTCAAATGTTGTATCTGTGCATCACTATAACATTTAATCATCTTAATTATGGCAATGCAGGAGCAGAATTAAAAGCTTTGAAACTGTCTTCAGAATCTGAAATTGGATTCCACTTCATTATTCTTAATGAACAAATTTAATATGACGATGTGACAGAAGCATTTAATTTTAGAGATACAGCGTGGAAACAGGCCCTTCGGCTCACTGAGTCTGCACTGACCAGCAATCTACACACATTTACACTATCATACACACACTAGGGACAATTCACAAACATACAGTGGCTTGCAAAAGTTTTCATACCCCTTGAACTTTTCCACATTTTGTCATGTTATAACCACAAACGTAAATGTATTTTATTGGGATTTTATGTGATAGACCAATACAAAGTGGCGCATAATTGTGCAGTGGAAGGAAAATGATACATGGTTTTCAAATTTTTTTACAAATAAAAAACTGAAAAGTGTGGTGTGCAAAAGAATTCAGCCCCCTTTACTCTGATACCCCTAAATAAAATCCAGTGCAACCAATTACCTTCAGAAGTCACCTAATTAGTAAATAGAGTCCACTTGTGTGTGATCTAATCTCAGTATAAATACAGCTGTTCTGTGAAGGCCTCAGAGGTTTGTTAGAGAACATTATTGAACAAACAGCTTCATGAAGCCCAAGGAACACACCGGACAGGTCAGGGATAAAGTTGTGGAGAAGTTTAAAGCAGGGTTATGTTATAAAAAAACATACCAAGCTTTGAACATCTCACGGAGCACTGTTCAATCCATCATCCGAAAATGGAAAGAGTATGGCACAACTGCAAACCTACCAAGACATGGCCGTCCACCTAAACTGACAGGCCGGGCAAGGAGAGCATTGATCAGAGAAGCAGCCAAGAGGCCCATGGTAACTCTGGAGGAGCTGCAGAGATCCACAGCTCAGGTGGGAGAATTTGTCCACAGGACAACTATTAGTCGTGCACTCCACAAATCGGGCCTTTATGGAAGAGTGGCAAGAAGAAAGCCATTGTTGAAACAAAGCCATAAGAAGTCCCGTTTGCAGTTTGCCACAAACCATGTGGGGGACACAGCAAACATGTGGAGGAAGGTGCTCTGGTCTGATGAGACCAAAATTGAAGTTTTTGGTCTAAATGCAAAATGCTATGTGTGGCGGAAAACTAACACTGCACATCACCCTGAACACACCATCCCCACTGTGAAACATGGTGGTGGCAGCATCATGCTGTGAGGATGCTTTTCTTCAGCAGGGACAGGGAAGCTGGTCAGAGTTGATGGGAAGATGGATGGAGCCAAATACAGGGCAATCTTGGAAGAAAACCTGTTAGAGTCTGCAAAAGACTTGAGATAGGGGCAGAGGTTCACCTTCCAGCAGGACAACAACACTAAACATACAGCCAGGGCTACAATGGAATGGTTTAGATCAAAGCATATTCATGTGTTAGAATGGCCCAGTCAAAGTCCAGACCTAAATCCAATTGAGAATCTCTGGCAAGACTTGAAAATTGCTGTTCACAGACGCTCTCCATCCAATCTGACTGAGCTTGAGCTATTTTGCAAAGAAGAATGGGCAAAAATTTCAGTCTCTAGATGTGCAAAGCTGGTGGAGACATACCCCAAAAGACTTGCAGCTGTAATTGCAGCGAAAGGTGGTTCTACCAAGTATTGGCTTGGGGGGGGGGGGGGGGGGGGGCTGAATACTTTTGCACGCCACACTTTTCAGTTTTTTTTATTTGTAATAACATTTGGAAACCATGTATCATTTTCCTTCCACTTCGCAATTATGCACCACTTTGTGTTGGTCTATCACATAAAATCCCAATAAAATACATTTACGTTTGTGGTTGTAACGTGACAAAATGTGGAAAAGTTCAAGGGTTTAATAAAAATTTTGCAAGCCACTGTACCAAGTCAATTAACCCACAAACCTATACGTCTTAGGAGTGTGGGGGGAAACTGGAGCTCCTGGAGAAAACCTACACAGATCACCGGGAGAATGTACAAACTCCAAACAGGATTGAACCTGGGTCTCTGGCGCTGTAAGGCAGCAACTCTACTGCTCCGCCTCTGTGCCGCCCATGGTGCCGGCTATTTACATTTCTCTCGTGTTCATCCAGTGCAGATGTGCACTCGCATTGGCGATCTTGCATGCCCATCAACTAAATAGAGTATTACTTCAAAATCTGACAACGTGGTACTTTAATTCTGAAACTTATTTATAAATTTGGTAAGTAGAAATACCCAAGTGCTGCACTAATTGACTGCGAATAATTTCCTGTTTTTACTCTCACTGTCCATAGATTTCTGGCCAGATTTATTTTTCTTTTCAGGCTTCAGATTATCCAGTTTAAAATGTTTCTTAAGAAGATTTGTTTATTTTAGCGGTTCTAAAAGAGTAACGTAATCAATTCCACTAGGTCTTTATTTGAATTGCTTGAACGTGCTTCCAATAACCTGCATGAAATAAAAGTGCACATGTTTGACTACTTAAATAAATTCATGTGGTACTTCCAATTAATTAAGCTATTTTACTGGAAATGAAAACGCTAGTATCATTGAACATGTTGTCTTAGGTACAGGCAGTTGTCACTATTTTAGCTCTGTAAGCTGGCACAGGTTTGCCCCAAAATTCTCGCCATTATTCATAACTTGATGCATTGGCCTTGGCGCTACTTATTAAATTTCCCACCTGTAGCCATGATTAATTCTCCTCCAAATGCTTACCTACCCACTGAGATTGCAATGCAAACTCCGCCATGTATTTCCACAGATGTGTTACAGTGGTAAGCAGCAATCAAATTACAGCATGTGGTGTATGTAGCCTCTCAAATGAGTAATAGCCAGTGTGTATCCTTGTGCAATGAATTTATCTCATTTACTTAGCACTCTTTGTGAAGACTTTAAAAAAAAAAATATATTTTGAAAGTAATGATTCAGCAACTTATGAGGGGGGAAATAGAGGGTAAAACTACGATTTCTTCTTAAATAAATGCAAAACGCTGAAGTAACTCGGCGGGACAGCCACCATCGATGGAGAGAAGGAATAGATGAAGGTTCAGATCGAGACCCTTCTTCAGACTGAAGAAGAGTCTTGACCTGAAACGCAACCATTCCTTCTCTCCAGGGATGCTGCCTGTCCCGCCAAGTCACTCTGGTATTTTGTGTCTATCTTTGGTGTAAATCAGCGTCTGCAGTTCCTTCCTACCATTTCTTCTTGGACAGTTCTCCAAATCAGGGGTGATTTGGTTTCACTGTGGTTTTGTGAGTTCTGAGATGGCTAATGTGGAACTGCAGACGGTGGTCAACAGAACAATCGGGTAGGTGACTATGTGAGGTGGTCGGCTCCTTATTCCACCAGCATTGGTCTTCTCTATTCTCCTGATGTATGGTGACAACATTCTCAATAACATGCTAGTTGCTCTTCCTCCATCTTGTGTGGTCATGCGTTAGAAATTTCTGGGAATCAGTGGGAATATTGCATTTCTTAAATGGAGCTTGGAATACAGTCTTGAAGCTTTCCCTCTGTTCACTCGGTGATCTTTTCCTGTAACCAAATTAGTTTTGGGAGTATCCTACTGGGGCTTACAACCAACGAGGTCCTCGTTATACATAGTCTGCATTGATGCTGGGGATGTTGGCCTATAAGAAGACTTTAACATTATTTTGCGTGTCCCTTCATTGAATTTGCAGAGACAGAATTGGTAGAAGACATCAGTCTGAAGAAGGGTTTCAGCCCGAAACGTTGCCTATTTCCTTCGCCTCACCCGCTGAGTTTCTCCAGCATTTTTGTCTACCAATCCTTTTTTAGTGCTGTGATTGCTCCAGTAGTCAGGTTTTCATGAGCATCAAGGGGGCCCAGGGATCACTACCCAGAATGTTTGTTTTTTGCCCTATTCTTGATCTTTAAATATATTTTTCCCCAATCAGCAAAAACATTTTTTTGATGTAGGCAAATCCTGAGACTTTTTATTATTTCCTGTCCCATCCTGAGACACCGAAAACAATCCCCAGTTCAAAAGAGACATTTGTGCTATACTACACTACTTTAGCTGCACTTGATTTAAAATTAATAAAACCATATTTTTGTTCTATTCATTCTGTATGTGTTTCAGAGCAATTTGAAACTCCACTGTTCCAATTTTTTGTTATAAATGACTGATGATTTCAACGTCACGAGCGTACATCTTATATTCGTCGTGTGACTCATGATATTGAAAATCATATCTTAAAATAAATCTTCAAAAGTGAGTTCTAATTGCTTAGGTTAAAGCTAGTGTTACCTGTCAGTTTACTTTTTTAAGTTTTAACAGTTTTTATTAAAATAACTTTTTGTTTTAAGAATATGTAAACTAATCCTGACCTATCACAAGTCAACAATTCCATTGAATCTCTGCCTACTGTTAAATACCTTGTTGAAATTGCAAGCCCAGAGTTAGCTGTGCTGTTGATAAAGATAGTTACATTAGAAAAAAAAATTATACTTTAGTTATTTGTTCTGCATAATCTTTACGGTTGCGTGTTCATAGATTACTGCAGCCATTTGGTCAAACAGAATGTGAATGTAAATAAGTTACAAATGTTTCATTCTTGCCATTGTTCCTGGTGCTCAGGGAAGAAGTGATTTGCACATCTATAGCATCTTTAGTGGGGATTATTCTTCATCAACAGACAAAGGCAAGATTAATTAGGCATACAAAAATGCTGGAGAAACTCAGCGGGTGAGGCAGCTTCTATGGAGCGAAGGATATGGACAAAGTTTTGGGTCGAAACCCTTCTTCAGACTGATGTGAGGGTGGGGGGGGGGGGGATCGGGAGGAAGAAATTAAGAGGTGGAGCCAGAGGGCTGAGGGAGAGCTGAGAAGGGGAGGAGAATGTAAGGACTACCTGAAATTAGGGAAGTCAATGTTCATACTGCTGGGGTGCAGACTGCCCAAGCGAAATATGAGGTGCTGCTCCTCCAATTTACGGTGGGCCTCACTCTGGCCACAGAGTGGCTAGGACAGAAACAGAGTGGCTAGGACAGAAAGGTCGGATTCGGAATGGGAAGGGGAGGGTCTCGACCCGAAACGTCGCCTATCTTCTTCGCTCCTTAGATGCTGCTGCACCCGCTGAGTTTCTCCAGCTTTTTGTGTAGCCACCGGGATATCAGGTTGGTTAACATTAATTAAGACTAAGATTAGTTTAGAGGTACAGCACGGAAACAGGCCTCTCTGAAATTATTGAGTGGCCAAGTCAATCACCCTATCTGAACCCAATGGAGCTGAAGATAAAACTGTAGGGGACTAGCCCCCATAACAAGCATAAGCTAAATATGGCTGCAATACTAAAATTGGATACTATCATTTACATTACATCGCTGCGTGCCAAACATTATGGTGTCTCAAATGGGGGGGACTATGTATAAACACTGCTGTCATTTTCTACATGGTACATGCTATGATCATACAAAAGTTAGTATTTTTGTAAATAGTGAAGATGGTTGTGAACGATTGCAGCAGGATCTGGATCGATTGGCCAGGTAGGCGGAGGAATGGTTGATGGAATTTAATACAGAGAAGTGTGAGGTGTTCCATTTTGGGACGTCGAACAAGCGCAGGACCTACGCAGTAAATGGCAGGCCTCTGGGTAGTGTTGTAGAGCAGAGGGATCTAGGAGTACAAGTGCATGATTCCTTGAAGTTCGAGTCGCTGGTAGATAAGGTGGTGAAAAAGGCTTTTTGCACTTTGGCCTTCATCAGTCAGAGTATTGAGTATAGAAGTTGGGAGGTCATGTTGCAGTTGTATAAGACGTTGGTGAGACCGCAATTAGAATATTGTGTTCAGTTCTGGGCACCATGTTATAGGAAAGATATTGTCAAGCTTGAAAGGGTTCAGAAAAGATTTACGAGTAGGCTGGGTCTCTATTCCATGGAGCATGGGAGGATGTGGAGAGATCTTATAGAGGTGTACAAAATCATGAGATCATAGATCGGGTAGATACAGAGTCTTTTACCCTGAGTAGGGGAATCGAAGACCAGACGACATTGATTCAAGGTGAAGGGGAAAAGATTTAATAGGAATCCGAGGGGTAACTTTTTCACACAGAAGGTGGTGGTTGTATGAAACAAGCTGCCAGAGGCGGTAGTTGAGGCTTGGACTATCCCATTGTTTAAGAAACAGTTGGACAGGTACATGGATAGGACAGGTTTGGGTGGTTATGGACCAAGCACAGGCAAGTGGGATTAGGGTAGCTGGTACATTGTTGGCCGGTGTGAGCGAGTTGGGCCGAAGGGCCTGTTTTCACACACTATTAATCTATGACTATAAGCTGAAACCAAAATGTATAAAAATGGCCTTTATTAAAATCAGACAATGTGCACTTTAACCACATGCGATTTTTTTCGTATTACAAATCTCAAATTGTGGAGTACAGAGGCAAATAAATAAATGATGGTCTTTGTCCCAAACATTATGGTGGGCACTGTACTTCATTGCATTATCTTATGTTTTTTAATGGTGAGAATAAGGAGAAGCAATACACATAAAATAATAATTTTAAAAACTGTGCTCGAAGAATGCATTTGTGCCAATACCAGTTAACCAAGCTTAGTTAACAGGTTTTGTCACAAATTTATTCTTCAACCAATGAAGCATTTAGGGTCCTGTTGCTGTAAGGTGAGGGGTTTACAGGGGGTTACACAAAAAGCTGGAGAAACTCAGCGGGTGCAGCAGCATCTAAGGAGCGAAGGAGATAGGCGACGTTTCGGGTCGAGACCCTTCTTCAGACTTACAGGGAATGTGCTGGGAAAGTTTTTTTTTGTTACAGAGAGGATAGTGGGGGCCTGGAACGCATTGCCATTAACACGGTTGTAGTGGCTTAATTTTGTGTGTTGGAGGCATATACGATAGAGATGTTTAAGAGGCTTTTAGATGGCATATAAAAGTGCAGGGAGTAGAGGGTTATGGATCATGTATGGGCAGATGAGATCTGTTCAAATTGGCATCATATTCAGCACAGATATAGTGGGCCGAAGGGCCCATTCTTGTGCTGCACTGTTCCATGTTCTGAGAAATTAGAATGTTTCCAGATATGGTTTAAGATTGGTGAATAAAATTAAAGCTGTTTTAAACATTTTTTTCTGGTGTCAGATTATGCATCGGTGCAAATTCAAAATGGTTGACACGAGAATCTGATGCATTGGAACAGAAAAATATCTTTATATAACAAATAATTAAGATTTGGGTAGTGATTTTAATACGGTGGAGCATACCGTATTGATATTAGCCTTTTAAAGGAAATATGTCCTGGGAAGTTGGGGAGAAAAATTCATGTATAATATGTTGGCACGTTGGAGAGAGAGGACGAGAGTAAGTGATTACAACAGTAAGTTGATGTCTACAAGAACTGGATGAGACTTGCAGGTGGGCCAATGACCATTTTATAAGCAGTTTCATGCAAACTTCTCAGCACTGTGCAATGTTTTGGTTTTCATGAGTACTATGTGAAGCATAATGAGTTTCTTGCATTTATTTCGCACCTTTTAGGTGTAGGATCAAAAGCTTAGCAACAAGTTAAGAATCTCAGCAAGTTGGTGAATAATCTTGAGTCTGATTTGGCCAGTCGTGGTCTGATTTATTTAGAAGTGAATTTATGCACACAGGGAACTGCAGAAGCTAGAAGCAAAATAAAGTGTTGGAGTAACTCAGTGGGTCAGGTAGCATCTGTGGCGGGAATGTATAGGTCACATTTTGGGTCGGGATCCTTCAGTCTGATAATGAGAATGTATTGTTGGTGCATCTAATGTCTCTGTTGAGCTGAAGCAAGTTTTTCATTCCAATGCATGCTACAAATAAACACATTTTAACACTCGAACAATCACCAAAGAGATTAATGATCTGGAGAATAACATTTCTGATGAATGGCCGAAGTAGGTGATATATGGGTTCCATGTGTACGGAGGAAATTTCTCCTTATCCTTTAGTGAATAAACAGCCTCTCCGTTTGATGTGGTGGAAGTGCTGGTGAGGGGAAAGCAAAATGTTATTGCACTAGTGATAATTGATGCTATTTCACTAGTTTGGAGCATGTAGATGAGAAATTAGAGGAACTAAAGGTAGACGTTGAGGAGAGATAATACTATGGGCCAGTGGAAAGAGATGATTATATTGCCATTGATTGGATGAATAGAACATTCTTGGGGAGATGTTGGAAGAGGATGATGGTGCATCACTTGTCAGATAGTTCAAACAGGCTGTGACAGTCGGGGAGGAGTAGATTATCCTCCTCGCAATCAAAGTGTCACAGGGTAGGTTAAATGAACTGTAATTACTTATTTAGTTATTTAAGTTCCTTCCTTGTGTTAATTATCAAATGTTTATAATTGCCAACTGTATGATTCTATACCTAATGGTATGTGCAAACTGAAGGAACAACGCCTCGTATTCTGCTTGGGTAGTTTATCCGAATACACAGCTGATCTTCTACCTTGATAGATAATGGGGGTGACCGATGAATGGGCATTGGCCTGAAATGTTAACTGTTTGTCTTTTCACAGATGCTACCTGATCTTTTCTAGTGTCATATCAGATTTGAAGCATTTAATGTTTTTGCTTTGTAATATAATTGTAGTAACACTTTATTCTTCCATTCAAAACTTCTTGCATAAAAGAGTATTGTACCATATTCCTTCCAAATTGCCTGTTGCATGTTAGTTTTCCAGAATTTGAGTATAAAGCACACAAACATCTTTGAATTTCCCTGTCTTTAGCACTGGGACACAACTGGAGGTGGGGGTGTCGGGGAGGTGGGGGTGTGTGGGGGAGGGGGGGGGGTGGGGGGTGTATGGGGTGGGGGAAGGTGGGGGGAGTAGGGGGTAAGGGGGAGGGGGGTGTGGGCTCAGTGGCTCCCGTCCCCGGCGCCTGTCACTCCCAGCTCCAGCTGCACTCACCGGCTCCCGGCTTGTAGTAACTGGCCACGAACACAGCCCCGCCCGTGGAAAACAGCCCCTGCCCGACCACAAAATATAAGATTTATATATAGATATACGTATTCCTTTTTTGTTTTTAAATCACCTCACATTTTTGCACTTTGTGCTGCTGCTATCATGTTGTTGCCCACTCATTTTGCTTTTTTTATATCCCCTTGAAGTCTCTTTGCATCCTCATCACTATCCATATTTCCACCAGGGTCTTCAGCAAACGTAGAAATACGGTATTTCATCCCCTCAGGCAAATCATTAATATAGATTCAGTATGTGTAGGAAAGAACTGCAGATGATGGTATAAATCGAAGGTAGACACAAAATGCTGGAATAACTCAGCAGGACAGGCAGCATCTCTGGAGAGTCAAGACCCTTCTTCAGACTGAAGGTCAGAACACATGAAATAAAGACAATATACACACACAGCCTGAGAGATTATTGGGGGAAACAGTTGCTTCACAGGTTGGCCGGCTATAACTAGCGGGATAATGGGATTATTCCACCAGTTCTTCAGACTGAAGGTCTGAAGATGGGTCTCGAACCAAAATGTCACCCATTCCTTCTCTCCAGAGACGCTGCCTGTCCCATATAGATTCAGTGGTTGGGGTGAAAACACAGAACCCTGCTTTATCCCACCAGTTATAGCCTGCCAACCTGTGAAGCAACTGTTTACTCCAACAATCTCTCAGGCTGTATGTGTATATTGCCTTAATTTCATATGTTCTGACCTTGTTTACCAGCTTCCTATGTGAAAGCCTTTTGAAAATCCAAGTGCATCACATCTTTTACTCTCCCCACCTCCCCCATTGATTCAACTTCCAAGAAAGCCATTAGAAATCAGGTCTGACTAATCCATTTCATAAATCATGTTGACTCTGTGTCATGATAAAACATCAAGTTACTCGCATGTTCCCAGCTACTGATGTCAGGCTGATAATAATTAGTTCCCTGGTTTCTCGTACCACCCTTTTCCTAAGTATTGGGGGCCACACATGGCACCCTCCAATCTCATTAACAACACTAGAATCGGGAGAATTTTGGAAGATATCTGGATAATTGCAATCTCCGTTGCTGCTCCTTCAAAACGCTTGGGATATCAGTTTCAGGCTCCTTAATTTTTCTTGTAATATTATTTTACAAATACTAATTTCCTCTACTAGCTAATTTGTACTGAGTCCTTGGTTCTCCCGTATTTCAGGGAGGTCTTTTTCTGGCTTCTGTGAAAACTGGCAAAGTATTGCTTTAACTCCTCTGTCTTTCCCTTATTTTCCAGTGTAAGTTCTTCCCTTTTTATGGTCTCCCATGTACCCTTGAGTATTTTATTTTTCTCGTAGCTATAGCAACACTCCCTCGCACGCTGTTTTTATGTTTCCCGCTGGTTTATTCTTATTCTATTATCCATTTCACAATCAGTTGGTCATCTTTTGCTAACTTCTACAATTCTCAGGCTTGCTGCTTTTTATGCAACATTTCTTTCCTTAGACTAAATGCTATCTTTTTGTTTCCCCTGCAGTCCAGAATAAGCTCGCTGTCCTAGGTGAGACTTCATATTTTAAAGCAATGTTTATCAATGTTTATCAGTTACAAATTGTGTTTTAGTTATTTAGCAGTGATACAGACCATTCAGTCCACTGTATCTATGCTAACCAATGGGTGCTGATCCATATTAATCCCATTTTCCAGCATCGGGAGCGTCACCTTCAAAGCCTGGGAAATTTAGGTGCTCATCAACACACTTCTTAAACAATGTTTGTGACTGTTTTCTCTACTCTCCCAAGTCATACAGCTCCAAAACAGGCCCTTCAGCCCAACGTATCCATGCCAACCAAGGTGCTTCATCTAAAATGGGCCCATTGCCTAATGCCGGCCCATATCCCTCCAAACCCTTTCCTATCCGTGTACCTGTCATGGTTTCCATTGTTAACTTGTAAATTCAATAATATAATGGTCATTTTGTTTCTCTCTCCACTTATGCTGCCCAAGCTGTATGTTTCCAGCATTTCCTATTTTCCGATTTCCATTATCTGGGCCCCATTAACGATATCTTAGTTATCTTCAAGTTGAGAGTCAAAAATGTTTAATTGTCATATGTACCAAAAACAGTACAGTGAAATTCATATTTGCAGCAACATAACAATCCTGTAAAGACCGTACTTATAGATAACAATAAATAAAATAGATATATTAAAAATTACAATATTACTGCAAAATGCCCGATATCCTTGGTATTTTAAATACAGTTCAATGTTAATTATTTAGTTACTGTTTGTAGTGTTCAAGAGACTGTTGGTTGTTGTGGAGAATGTAGAAACAAGGAAGTGCAGATGCTGGTTTACAAAAAAAAAACAAAGTGCTGGAATAACTCAGCGGGTCAGCCAGCATCTACAGAATGACATTTTGGGTCAGGACCCTTCTTCATACTGTTGGGAAGAAACTATTCTTGAACCTGGAGTTCAGACTCCTATACTTCCTGATGACAGGAGTTAAATGAAAGTGTGGCCAGGATGGTGTGGGTCCTTGATGATGCTGGCTGCCTTTATGAGGCAGTGCCTCCAGTAGATTCCGTTGATGGTGGGCCGATCAATACCTGTGATAGACTGGGCAGTGCCCATCACTTTTTGTAATCTCCTTCATTTCTGCGCATTTGACTTGCTTTTAATCAGTTTTCTGACTCTTCCTGCCGTATATTACTGTTATCCTTGCTAAATCTGTGTCATCCATCTTTTCTTTCCCCATTCAAAAATTGTATTGCCATTCTTTGGCAGTCCTTTAGATCGAGGTTGACTTGCTTCCGAACAGCATTGTGGGTTCACAAAGCGTATATAAAATAAAAAAATAATATTCAATAAAATTTGCTCTCTGAATTTGTGGGAGAGAAAACCCCCCAAAATGTATATATCTTTTTTATCTCGTGATCTGTTACTACTCTCCTAACTTGTGAGTCTCGTATTTTACAACACTGTTTCCTCTTCAAAACTTGATTTCTTTCCCATCGCAGCAAATTTAATAATGTATTTACTGGCTTTATCCAAACCCATAAAAAGATAAATTGTTAAATTAGAGGAATAACACTGATACCCGTGGCACACCACTTACTACATTTTCCAACTGGAATAAGTTCCTTTTCTGCCCTGTTATCCATTAGCTGCCTGTCTTCTATCCATATCAATATGCTCCCGCCAAAATCGTGAGCTTTTATTTTCTGCAATATCCTTCGTAGCACCTTGTGAAATACCTTCTGGAAATCTAACCGTAGGATTTCCTTTTATCTTCAGTATTTCTTCAGAAAACCCACTACTGGTATAAACTATTCTGCTGACTGGTCCTGATTATCAATAGCTTTAATAATAGCTAACATTTTCCTTCTCAGATATCAGGAGAACTAGCATGTAGTTTCCTGCTCCCCTTTTTGAATGAAAGAGTGAAGGGCCTGTCACACTAGCGCGCGATTAGACGCGATAAGCGCGACAAATTCGGACGCGGGGGTCGCGTGGGGGTCAGGCGATCCCGGTGCGAGTGAAGGGCCTGTCACACTAGCGCGCGATTACACGCGCGACGTCCGAAGGAAGGACGTTATTTTCATCACGTGACGATGCGCATGAGCATGCGCGTTGCACGACGTCGGGCAGTGACGTCATCACGCAACGCCACGCTGAAGACGCACAACGTCAAAACGTCATCACGTTCCGCGCGACAGGATTTTGCCGCGCGTAATTTTTAAGCAGTGTCGGTTTTTGGACACTACGCGCGATGTCGACACCAGCTACACACGAGTCCGCGCAACTCCACGAGACTCCGGCGATCGCAGTGGGACAGGGTCACGCGAGGCCGGACGACTAAAGCGACCACGGTAGGTCGCGCTTGTCGCGTCTAATCGCGCGCTAGTGTGACAGGCCCTTTACACTCATTGCTTTGTAATCCAAAAGACCCTTTCTTAAATTTAGGAAATTGTGAAAAAATAAAACCAATGCATCAACTTTCTGACTGACCTCTGGGTAATAGCTTCGCATTCAAAACTGAACACTTTTTCCCCCCAACGTTCAAAAACAGGATGATACTAATGCTTTACAGAGTTTTTATACAATATTTCTGATAATCTTAAGTTTTGAAAATTTTGTATATCCTCGACTTGATTGCTGAATCATAAGTAGTCCTTCTTGAAGCATTGCCTTTTTCTTTTCACTGAGCTGTGGGATATAATGCTACAGATTAATAGACTCCAAAGGCAATTCTACCGAGTTAGCTAAGGCCTTTTAGACTACAATTTGGGCAATGCAGATGGTATCAATGCTGAGGCAGGTGAAGGAGAAAAAAGGCAGACAAATTTGCTTTTTATCTTTTCAGCCACCTTGCTGGTAAATGCAAAACCGTTATCGAGAACTTTGGAATAGACATGATTGACCACCTAAATTATCACCTAATTTAATTTTTATTTTCTCTTTAGGTTCTCTTCTCCTCGAATCGAAAATAAATCCTAATACAGCTTATCAAAAACAACAGGTAAGGCACATATATAAAGAAATGTATGTTGTAGTTTGGCAGTAGGACTGTACTAAACTAATCTATGTCGGAGCCTATTTTGGTAGCAACCCAGTTGCGTGAAAATTATCAGTGTTTTTCACATCTTTCCTACTTGGGCAGCCTTCTCTACCTTTAGTTTCTTGCAGCCTTGTAAGCTTCCTGTGCACTTTTCTGTTCTGCTTATGCAGTCTTGTTTCCTTGTCCACTGTTGGAGGTTATTCCTTCAGCTGCTCAAGCCCTAAACTTTCCAATGCCTTCTCTGAACCTTGAACTTTTATGAGCCTTTCCATAAAATCCATGATTTTGACCTGCCTTGTGGGCACCTACTTGTCTGTGTAATTGTACATTATTTTTTATAGACAATGCGTCTTAGGACATTGCTTATGTATAATGTAGAGGTGCTACATAATAAATGCATATTGTTTCATTTACTTATTGGAATAAGACTATTGGCTTCATTAATTAAAGACATAGAGTACAAAGGCAGGATGGAGAGAAAGTGCTGGAGTAATTGAGGTGGTCAGGTAGCATCTCTGGAGAAAAAGGGTGGGTGATGTTTTTGTTCCGGGCCCTTCATCAACCTTCACCCATCCTTTTTCTCCAGAGATGCCGAGGAATAGCAAATGGAGTTTAATTCAGATATGTGTGGTATTGCATTTTGGGAAGTCAAGCCAGTTAGGACTTTCACAGTGAATAGTAGGTGCCCTGGGCAGAGTTTTAGAGCGGATGGACCGAGGAATGCAAATGCGTAGTTCTCTGAAAATGGCAATGCAAGGAACTACAGATGCTGGAATCTTTCATTGAGCAGGTCCTCAGCAGGTCAGGCAACATCTCTGGAGAACATGGATGGGTAATGTTTTGGGTCGGGGTCCTTCTTTATGCTGATTGTGGTGTGGGAGAAAAAGCTGGAAAAGAGACGTGGGCGCGACAAAGCCTGGCAAGTCACTGGTGGATACAGGTAAGGAGGGTTTTTGATTGAGAGGTGGATGGAAAAAGTCTAGAGATGGGAAGGGGTCTAGAGGAGACGAGGGTATTGCACATAATGATACCATTAACCTGAAACAATTGAAGAAGATGTTGCCAGGACGTGAGTAAGTGAGGTTGAGCAGGCTGAAACGTTATTCCTTGGAGGACAGGAGGTTGTGGGGTGATTGAACAGAGATGTATACAGTTATGAGGGGCATAGCTGGGATGAATCCACAGCCCTTTTCCCAGGTTTGGGGAATCAAGAACTTGAAATCGTTCCACATAAAGTGGTGGGTATATGGAACAAGCTGTCAGTGAAAGTATTTGAGGTGGATATATTAACATTTAAAAGATACTTTTGACAGAAACGAGGATACCTCATCCTTGGTATGCGAGCTGCAGTATGCAGTTGACAGATAGGAAAGATTTATATAGATATGGGTCAAACCCTCAGTAAATGGGGCAATCTTAGAAGGGTATCTTGGTTGGCATGGACGAGTTGGGTCAAAGGGCATGTTCCCATGCGGTATGATTTTGACTTTATTACTGGTAGCTAGGATGGTGAAGATGGCATGCTTGCCCTGTCTATCTAAATTCCTGTAGAAGTGTATTTTAATTATCAACATTATACCCACCTCAACAGTTTCTGGCAGCTCATTCCATTTATATACCGTTGCATGAAGAGGTTGCCCTCTGGATGTCTTTTAAATATGTCCCTTCTCACTTTAAACCCTAGTTTTAGACTCCCCTGCTCGAGGAAAAGATAACAGCTTTTTACCTTATCTATGCTCCTCGCGATTTTGTATAAGGCCACCCTGCAGCCTCCTATTCTCTATGGAGGAAAAAAGTCCCATACAGTCTCTCCTTGTCAGCCGTTGAGTCCAGGCAGCATCCTGGTGAATCTTTTCTGCACCTTCTCCAATTTAATGGTGTCATTCCCACAGCAGTGCACACAACATTCTAATTGTGGTCTCACCAGCTCCTGTACTCGGACCCCTTACTGATGGAAGGTAAGCGTGTCCAATGCCTTCTTTAGCACCCTGTTATCTACCACTTTGAGGGAACAGTTCACCTGCTCTACATTCTCCAGAGTGCTACAGTTCATTCTGCAAGGCCTGCCTGGTTTGACTTGCCAAAGTGCAACACATCACACTTATCAGGGTTACATTTCATCTCCTATTCTTTGCCCACTTCCCTGCTTCATGCTGATCCTTTTTTATACCCCCATCCACTGTCCTCTGCAAATGTGTTAACCACGTTAACTATATTGCCATTCAAATCATTAATACGGATGATAAACAACAGCGGATCCAGCACAGATCCCCGAGGCGCACTACTGCCTACAGGCCTCCAATCCTAGAATCAACCCTTCACTGCCACCCTTTGGCTTCTTCCACCAAGCCAATTTTCAATCCAGTTGGCTAGCTCACTGTGGATCCTTTGTGATCTAACCTTCCGGACTAGCCTGTCCTGCAAGACCTTGTCTATATGGACTTTAGTAGGGCCTTGGGCAATGTTCACTAAACTGCCCTCATCAATGGTCTCGGTGACCTCTTCAAACCCCCCCCCCCCCCATCAAATTGGTAGACCAGCATCTGCAGTTGCTTCTTGAACACCCATCGAATTGGTGGTGAATCGTTGCCACAGAAGGCTGTGGAGGCCGTCAATGGATATTTTACTGGTGAATATTAATAGATTCTTAATTAGTACGGGTGTCTGGAGTTATGGGGATCAACCATGACAATAGGGTTGAGAGGGAAAAATAGATCAGCCATGATTGAATGACTTTTTGAGTCGACTTTTTGAGCCAAATGGCCTAATTCTACTCCTAAAATTTATGAACATGAAATTTGCGAGGTTTGATTTTCCCTTTCACGAGCCAGGTTGACTCCCTGCTTATCCAAATGCAGGTAGATCCTGTCCCTCAGCGTCCCCTCCAAAAATAATGTGCCCACCACTAATGACAGGCTTACTGGCCTGTAGTTTTCTGAATTTTCCTTGCAGTAATTCTTAAATAAAGCCACAACATTAACCATCTCTGGTCTTCAGGTACCCTCCCCTGTGATAAAAGATTATGTAAATAACTCTACCTGGGTCCCAGCAGTTTCTTCCATCACTTCCCAGATTTTATGCGTAGATAACTATCATACTTAAAGTTGGCGTCATCGGTTAACTGTGAAATTCACTTTTTTTTCAGCATGTACTATTTGGAACTTATGGTGATAAACTAGAGTACAAGATCAAATACCGTTATGTCAAATTTTGAAAATAAATTCAGTAAATGTGGTGTGTGTGTGTGTGTTCTGACATGATGAAATTAGCCATTCGCGTTGTTAATTGTTGAAATCTAGTTGACGAACTGAAGCTCTGCAGACAAATGCATTGTAGATCCTTGGTTTTCTTGTAGAGGAGCCTAGCAACTTAACTTTCTTTTCATTATAATTCATTTTCTATTGAAGCACCTCGAGGCTACTGAGGCAATGTAAAAATAAAACAGAGCCGTGCTTGTTTTTTCTTCGTTTATCTCCCTACAGTACCTTTTAACCCACCGTAGCAAAAATAAGATCTTGGCCTGTAAATTTTATTGCTGAATGTCATGATGCCAGATTTTTTTGTGGTATATCAGATCTTGGTCAGGAGACTTGATTTTAATTTGGCTGCTGATTTTGAGCTGTGAAGTAGCAGTGAATATTTTCCTGTCTGCTTAGAGGGTAGTGTAATGAGGGAGTTGCTATGGATACAGTCGTGCACTTAGTATGAGTGCACAGCTGTTTTGATGTATTTTTAAACAACTGGTGGCTCCCTGGAAGCAGTTTTGGTCAGATTGCCATCTCCTTTACACAGAACAAATTACACATGCTCCATAAGATAACAGGCTCGTATATTATCAAGGATGCTGAAACAAGGAATTGCAGATGCTAGTTAACACAAACAAGACACAAAGTGCTGGAGTATGCAGTGGGCCAGGCAGCATCTCTGAAGAGCATGGATAGGAAACGTTTCGGATCAGGTTCCATTGTGCAGAGAATCTGTTGCACTACTCCAGCACTTTGACTTTAAAAAAAAAAAATCATAGATGCTGTTCTGGACCTGGTCTGTTGAGGTTGTGTGCTCTAGACCCAGTGTGTCACTGGTAGCAGGTCCTGGTGGTGGTGATCTTTAAGATGGATCCAAAGTTCCAAGTAAACAGTCACATTTTAAATTTGACACTAAATTAAATTAAAATTAGATATCAGATGAAAAATTGCAAACTTTATTAGGTGTGGGCAAAATACCACTACTGTAGGCACTCGGCAGGCCTGGCAGCATCTGTGAAGAGAAATGGACTGCTGACGTTTCCGGTCAGGACCCTTACAAGGTTTTGCAGAACCTAAATGATGTAATAAAATAAATATTATGACTTCCTGGACGCTTGCTACAAATCTTTATCTTGGGTCACAGGACGCTTGTAGTTGACCAATTCATTTCACTTGGGTAATTGAACACATTAATGTATATATTTGCCATTAGGATGCAGTGAAATAATTGTTGTAACACTCTTAGTGTGGTTTTTCGGCAGGGTATTGATTGATTTGTACATAAATATTAGAACATTATTAATCATTCCACCATTTATGAACATGCCTTCAGCTACCTAACACTTAAGGGGTGGCACAGTGGCGCAGCAGTACAGTTGCTGCCTTACAGCACCAGAGATCCAGCTTTGATCCTGACCATGGATGTTGTCTGTACATAGTTTGCACATTCTCCCTGTGACTCTGGGTTTCCTCCAGGTGCTCTGGTTACCTCCCACATTCCAAAGACATGCAGGTTTGTAGGTTAATTGGCTTCTGTAAATTGCCCCTAGGTTGTTGGATGGAGCTAGTGTATGGGAGATCTTTGGCCGGTTTCCACACCATCTCTAAAACTAAAAAGTGGGCCCTGGAGCCTTGATAGCCTGGTTCACAGGCATCAAGCTTTTAATCTGAGAATCCAAGGTTTAAGACTCTGGCCATGAAAAATGTGCAACTGTATAATCAGTAAGTCGCACTCGCGATGCCGTAGTTTGCACAAATTGTTCATTGAAATATAATTTCCTCCTGCCATTGCCACCTTCACCCACGCCAGTTAGATTATTAGAATAGTAATAAGTGGTTATAATGTTGCTTCCAACACTGATGCCACAAAATTAGCGAAGCTATAGAGTATGTTGTTTCTTTATACATTTCAATGTATAAAGGGCGGTCACGGTGGCACAGCGGTAGAGCTGCTGCCTTACAGCAAATGCAGCGTTGGAGATCCGGCTGTCTGTACGGAGTTTGTACGTTCTCCCCGTGACCTGCGTCGGTTTTCTCCGAGATCTTCGGTTCCCTCCCACACTCCAAAGACGTACAGGTTTGTAGGTTAATTGGCTTGGTGTAAATGTAAAATTGTCACTAGTGGGTGTAGGATAGTGTTAATGTGCGGGGATCGGTGGGACGAAGGGCCTGTTTCTGCGCTGTATCACTAAACTAAACTAAATGTTCCATAAAAATAATTTAGCAAAATAATTGATTTTTGTGTATCTGGTGATAATTATTTATTTTAACCCTTTGCCTGATCCGGGGGGATAATAAGTTGCATTGTTCAATATTCATTGTAAAGTGGAGAATTTGTATTTAATCTCTGACTTTACTGCTTATTAATCTGCATTAAACAACTTGGCAAACACACACATCTTGTTTAGCAAAGGAAAGCAGGTGCTTATCCAATTTCTCAAACTATTCTCTCATTCCTGGAACGGCAAGTACAACTCCAACATCATCTATAAATTCGCCAATGACACTGTTGTTGTTGGCTGAATCACTGAATTAGGCGAGAGTTCGGGGAGAGGTGGAACATCTGGTTGAGTGGTGCAGTAACAAATTGCTCAACAAGACCAAGGAACTGATCATTGACTTTAGAAAAGGGAAGCCAGAAGACTGCAACAGTTTTTAAGGATGGGTCAGTGGTGGAGAGAGTGGCAGCTTTAAATTACTGGGCGTTTGCATCTTAGATGACTTGTCCAGGGCACAACACAATCTCGAAGAAGGTCACGTCAATGCTACTACTTTAATTCAAATTGAAAGAAATGTAACTTGTCGCTGAAATCTCTAATCAACCTCTACAGATGTACTGTAGAAACTATCCTGACTGGTTGTATTATATGGCAATTCCAACGCAAGAGGCTGCAGAGAGTAATGGACTTGGCCCAGTTCATCATGGGCAAAGCCCTCTCCACCATCCAAACCATCTACATGAGGTGCTGCCTAAAAAAGACACCAGCCATCACCAAGTATCCCCTCCAATACCCTCTTCTCACTGCTCACTACCATTGGGAAGGAGGTACAAAGGCTTGAAGTCCCACAACACTAGGTCATCAACAGCTACTTTCCTACAACTATCAGGTTCTTGAACCGACCTACAGAACCCAAATACCACCTCGACAACGGAACACGGTAGTGCACCTCTTGCACTACTGTGGACTTGTTTTCTGTGTTTCTAATCTCTGTTTGTGCACTAATGGCTTTTTGCACAACTTTTTATTAGAAATGTATGTGTAATTTAAGTGTCATTTTTTTCATTGTATTTTGTTTGAGTGTATGTGCCAGTGATGCTGCAAGTAAGAATGTTTTATTGTAGCTCACCGTAATCATGCATTTGACAATAATATTGAACATGATGGCTAATTAAATGGCAGTCACTACAACACGTTTCACTTGGTATGCTTTATTAACATGAAGAATATTTGGTGGATGAGAATAGTGGAGAAAAAATGTATTTTAAAATGGGCCACTAGTGCGATGGTGATCGGAACTGTAAATCACATTGTTGTCTGTTGATTTGCCTGGTATCTACTATTAATTAATTTACCAAGGCTTGTACGTGAGTGTTCAGATAATAACTTTCTTCCAGAGTGCTACTGGTGCATGATGAACCACAATTTAAAAATGAGCAAAATTGTAGACAAGGGAAGATTGACATCTGAGAGAAAGAATGTTGCTTTATAGCTGAAAGCCAACATGTTGACGAGGTGGGCGAAGAAAAGGTTAAAAATGAACAAAATTTAAATTTTATTCATAAGATGACTGATGATTTTATTGCTTGCTGAATTGTTTCATTTATATCTGTAGGAGTTTCCACAATGTGTTTTAACTCTTCTGATAATTATTGTTGTTGTTTTGGAAACTGGTGGCATAATTGTACTGATGTTGATATTTTTGCATTTAATTTCATTGATTTTCTTAATTATAATACATTTCAGGATACATTGATTGTGTGGTCAGAAGCAGAAAACTATGACTTGGCCCTCAGCTTTCAAGAAAAGGCAGGTTGTGATGAAATATGGGAAAAGATATGCCAGGTGAGTGTTTTTACTCAAATGCAGGGAATTTTTTGAATTAAATATGTCACTGATTATATTCAAGAAAACAGCTTTTATATTTTAAAAGTCTCGAGGAATGAAGTTAGAGCCTATGAGACTGAGGGGTAATTTTATAGAGGTGTGTCAGACCATGAGGAGAATGGATAGGTGAAATACACAGAGTATTTTACCCAGTGTAGGGGAATCAAGATCTAGAGGACATAGGTATAAGGTGAGGGTGGAAAGATTTAATGGGAACCTGAGGGGTAATGGTTTTTTTTACACAGAGGGAGGAGGGGTACATGGATCAAACTGCAAGAGGAGGGAGTTGCGGCAGGTATTATCTTAATGTTTAAAAGATATTTGGACAGGTACATGGATAGGTTAGGTTTGTAAGGGCATGGGCTAAATGAAAGCGGTTGGGACTAGTGTGGATGGGCCATGTTAGTTGGTGTGGGCAAATTGGGCCAGAGGGATTGTTTCCACGCCGTATGATTCCAGTGATGCAAAATGGCATAGTGGTTAGAAAATCAGCAAACGGTACTCCCACTACTTATGTTCTGAAACGTTTCTAACTTATTCACAACTCATAGTTTTAGCCTTTAAAGGGTGTTAAAAGTACAAATGTTGTCAAATGCGTTGTATGTCTTGCTAATATAATTATGCTGACACAGTGACATCCTAACTTCAAAGACCTAACTTCTTTCCGAATACACTATTGCTTTTTATTTAGCTTCCAGCTCAGTTCAACTTTTGAGAAATATGTTTGTAAATTCCAAATTGAGGATTTTTGCAAATCGTATTAGATTTCTGTACACAATACATCAGTTGGTGTTTATGGATTTTCGTTAATTCTGAATGGCCTGGGTAACTTTTGCAGCAGCCGATTTTCTTTGACCCAGCTCATTCAGGGTGTGCCCTGCAAAGTGGTGACATTTATAAAGGTCATGGGTGTCAATTACTGCTGAAAATAAATTTTAGTTTTCAATATTAATACCCCACTTCTTGCTTAATTACACTTTTTCCTTTCTGTGGGAAGTGTTTTTAAAAACCACACCCAAATAAGAGATTCAGAAATGTTATTTAAACAGTGAACTATAGATTTAAAATGTGGCCACCAATCTTTATTCTGAAGGTGTGGTTCCACTTTGTATATTTAGAATATGATTGTTACAGCTTAATCCACTTGGTCCATTACACCTGCAATATGTCCTTGTATAGGTCCGTCCTCCCTAATTTTTTTTTTAAAGGTTATTCTGGAGATGGCTTCATTGTATTTTTCTGTGTGTAGCGTATTTTCATGACTAAAAATCCTGTGCATATAAAAATGTCACCCCCAGCACCCAGCTTAACGACACCCGTACAAACGAACAAGTTCCCACGATAATATTAAATTCAAAATCCACGTGCATACATTCATAACTCCAAGCGGCAGAACTACTTTCCTCACCACTTTTAGTAATTGTTCTTTCAAAACAATCTGTTGATGCCATTAGTTACAACACGGCATGGACGAGTAGGGCCGAAGGGCCTGATACCAAGCTGAATAGCTCTGTGACAGTTAGGTAGTTCAGCAACATGCCGTGGCGTGGGCGAGCAGATTCTTCCTGCCTATGGAACAGAGGTTCTTTGGCCAGTGGAGAAGAAACAGTCCGTGCAGTGGTTTTCCAACTCAAAAATATCCTCCACGTTCTCGTTAGCAAATTGCATTCATTCACTTATTTGGTAACCCAAATCCCCTGATGCTGCTGTGCAGTGAAGCAACATGTGAACACAACCACTGTTTTGACACTAAGTAGGTCTGAGACTACTGGTAACATTTTAGGGTGCTATTCCAGGCAACTGATCATTCTTTTTAAGATAACACTGACCATAATGAGTTAGAAAAGGTATTCTAAGTAATGCATGTCCAAAAACAAGAATATATGTTCAATTTAAAATAGCTGGCAAATTACTTTTCTAATAGAGGGAAAACAAATTCATTCTAATAATTCAGTATCAAAGCAAGAAAGCCTGGGGATTTTTTTTTTCCTTTCTTTGTCAATGGAGAATCCTCCTTTGCAATATTTTCACGACAATAAAGTGAAACTCAACTGGCCAGAGAGTTAGGGGGTGACCATATTGGAAAGGAAGAGGATAAAGGTACAGAATTTTCCAGGTACTGAATTTTCCATTGGAGAATCACTCTTGAATCAATTCCTGAATTTAGCTTGAATGAATGAGTCATAAAACGTCATGAAAAGCTAATACCGTTACCACTGCCATACTCTATTCTCCACCTGTCTGCCCCTCCCCCCTACCCAATCGCCCAACCCTCCCTGAATTCCGACATGTCACCATTGTAAAGATCTTTGCACCCATTCTGAGTTGCACAGAGTGAAGCAAGGAGTGGTTCTGCGCTGATCTGAACATTCTGTTTTGACTCCTGTGTTTTTTTTTCGCTATAGATTCTAGAATCTGCCGTTTCGAGTGCCTCTATTTTGGTTCTCCTCAGCCACCTTGCACTCCTATATATTGTTCATGAATTGAGAGTGCATTCTAATCGCACAATGAGATTAATGAATGGAAATGACCCTGGTTTAACCAATTTTTCCAAAATAAAAACAACTATCCGAACATGTCCTTGTAACCCTTGCACCCTCTCCAGCCCAATTACATCATTCCTGCAATGCAGTGATCACAATTGTACAAAATACTATAGCGTTCCCTGGCTGGCGTTGCACGCTGTCCTAGCATGGCCTCTCTGATTTTAGATTTGCCGCTTCAGAAGGATATAATCTACCGTTTAAACTAATTTATGGATTTTTCCTGTTATCTTCTGAGCATCTGTAACTGTACTCTTCAAGATTCCTATTACTCAGTAACCTCCCATTTATTGCAAATTGCCTTGACGTGTTACACCTCCTTAATTGTATTACCTCACTCTCCTCTATTTAAAGCTTTCTCGCCCATAGCACAGATAATCTATTCTTCCCACAGTCCGAAGTGCCCTACCCACTATTACCAACACAGTCAATTCATACATCATTTTATATTGTGATCCATAAATTTAAATCTAAACCTTAATCTGTCCTTTGACATGGTGTGTAAAATCACAAAGGGATTTGGTAGTGTAGTTGCAGTCTTTTACCCGATTGAATCAAGAACCAGAGGACAAAACTTTAAGGTGAGGGGAGAAAGATTTAATAGGAATCTGAGAGGTGACTTTTTTTTACACAGAGAGTAGTGGGTGGATGGAATGACATGTTGGAGGAGGTAGTTGAAGGAGGCACTATCACAGTGTGTAAATGACATTTGGACAGGTACTTGGATAGGATAAGTTTAGAAGGATATGGGTCAAATGCATGCAGGTGGGATAAGTGCAGCTTGGGCATGTAGGTTGGCATGGGCAAGTTAGATTGCAGGGCCTGTTTCCATACTCTAATTATTTTTAGTTTAAAGATACAGCGTGGAAACAGGCCCTTCGGCCCGCCTAGTCTGCTCTGACCAGTGATCCCCGCACACTAGCACTATCCTACACACACTAGGGACAATTTACATTTATACCAATTAACCTACAAACCTGCACGTCTTTGGAGTGTGGGAGGAAACCGAAGATCTCGGAGAAAACCCATGCGGTCACACTGAGAACGTGCAAACTCCATAGAGATAGCACCAGTAGTCAGGATTGAACCCGGGTCACCGGTGCTGTAAGGCAGTAGCAATTATTTTCTAAAATTATAATGGATCCCAAAGATTTCTAGACCAAAAACGTTGGGGTGCTATTTATTTTGAAACCCAGCAAAGCTCTGGTTACAACATTTTGCCCTATTCTTGTTAAAAACTCACATAACAGCGGAGGGAGTTGGTTGGGGTGGGAGATGTAATTGATCACATGGGTTAAAAATAGAACAGGAATAGGTTTAATTACAGTTTTTTTTAAAATCTGAAATAACAAAATGGTGTTGTTTGTGTAGAATGATGTAATGGCTATTTTCAGCAATTGTTTTTTTCAGTTTTCACCAAGATTGCCCCAATGCTTTTATCATCATGAGTGTCTAAAAAATGATGCATGTTACTTGTATTAAATGCTGTTAAAGTAGTGTGCTGCTATATTTATTGCATTTGCTAATTTAAAGTAAATAGCACGTATTTGCTAAATGTTATTGTGTGTGGTCGTATTGGGTGAACTGTAACCCAATGTGAAGGTTTAAATGAAGTTGTTTGGTTAGAAATAAAATAAAAGTAAATTATGTTCAGAATGGTTTAATTTTTCATTAATAGTCAAAATCCCAAGCATGCCGTTGTATGCATAAGCTTGCCAACAGCATGTATAAATAAATATATTTTTAGCGAGACTCTTTCAAAAGCTAGTATTAAAAAAAAGTGAATTTAGGTGCAGGAGTCAGCTGATTAACCTCTCAATAATGCCTCCCAACATGAATGTGGTAGGGAACTTCCCCATACAGGAAATAATTCCAGTCAGTGGTGTGGTACAGCGTTGCAGTTCTATGATAAGTATGCAGGTGGAGGAGGATGTGGTCTTGAATTTATATTAATCTTCTATTCAAACTATTGAAGTCCTGTTTTGGGCTATCATTGCAGTGGCTTGTTCAACTTAGGATACAGAGTTTGCAGTTTGGCATTAGAAGATGAATATTTTAACACTCGTCAAGATGGGTAAAGGTCATTAGTTAAAGTTGATTATTTTAATTTTCCGCTTTCCATTAATTATGAATACAACTGCCTCCTTTGAATTTCTTGCCTCCTTTGCAGTCTTCCTTCAAACGAATTTTGTGAAACTCTGTCATGGGGCATTCTTAAACTACAATATTTTTGGAATGCGATTAACCAATTGAGCCCATTACAATTCCTTTTATAATTGTCCTTTTATAATTCAGAACCGCCTTTACCAACCTCATCAATCTCTTCACTCTGCTTATCATTCACGCTCGCGTTGGTAGTTACGATGGAAGATGTTTTCCCCGCCGTCATGATTTTAACTTCTGTTCCCTTATTTGAACTTTGAAATACGAGGCCATCTTGAAGAATTGTTTTAGCGAGATTGCTGTTGCTTCTCTGGTGACTTTGCTCTTAAACTGTATGCGTTTTTGCTCTAATCTTGTTAAACCTGAAATGTAGTTTAAGCATTTTAGTGTTCTTGTCGGCATTCTAACCACAGCCAGTAATGCCGAATGTCCTGATTTGTGAAATCTTGCTCGATGCAAATTTAGCTCCTGTCTTGCAGTTCAAAAACCTACTTTTCTCTCTCTGCTTTTCTTTGATATGGAAAAGAATAGAAGAATAGAATGCCTTTTATTGTCATTCAAACAGCTTGGTTTGAACAAAATTGGATTTTCTACAGTCTTAACAATTACAAAAAAAAAACAAGACCCACCCTTAACACACTTTACACAAACATCCATCACAGTGAATCTCCAACACCACCTCACTGTGATGGAAGGCAAAAGTCTTATCTCTTCCCTTTGTTCTTCTCCCGCGGTCCAGCAGTCCAACAGCAACGTCGAGGTGAACTGGGGCTCACGATGTTAAAGCACCCGCAGGCGATGGCAAGTCCAGCGGCCGTTAAGCCGCGCGGGGCGATATTAGGTAGCAATGTTACAAAATTTTGAGATTTTAAAAATCAAGTCTGCAATTTATCCCATCAGATAAAGCATAACAAGAAGTTTAATTTGACACCTAATTTACTTTCATATCTTCAGTATTAAGAAAGTTATGGCCATTTTCATGCTCGGAAATGAGTATCTTGCTTCCCATTGCCTTTCAATTGACTTAACTCGAAAGCTGTGATCTGGAAAAATTAAAAGCCCATAACTTTATTAAAAATTAAGAGAACTCAATGAAATGTTCAGTCATTATAGATTGAAGCATTCTGAAACAAATATTAAACAATCTTACTTGGATTACCTGAAATTAAAGTATATAATTAGTTAGTTATCTAATTGTAGCTAATTACAAAATTCAATGAGTAGATCTAAACATCTATCAATTTCTTAAGAAAAGATAAACTTTTTTTTAATTGCCTAAGTGTCCAAATAACATTCGCACAATAATCCACAATATAACATAATTTTTAAATCTCATTTTCATGAATTTCTGGGCCAAATGGAAGGAATTTAGTGTTTAATGCCTGTAAATAAATGGCCATTTAAATCAACTAGCGAGTGGGTTTTAGCGGAATGCGGTGGATTGGAACGTTGCGGTTAGCGGTGAAGTCGGGGGGGGGAAATACTGGGGGTTCATACATTTTTTGGGGAACCCATTTTGCAACATTAAAATAGTATTTATGCCTCCCAAAAAACCAACTTTTAATAAAAAAATAAAGTATTTACCTTTTTTTCTCCCCTACGGAAAATGCTTCCGGTGGTCTGCGGTCACGGCTTTTGAAGGTGATTTTTAAATTACTCTAGTTAACAAATAACTTAGAGTAATTTAAAAATACCTTAATGGATGAAATGTCGGAGCGATTTTTCTTCCGCAATTAAATCGCCCAACATTCATCGATTATCCTGGTCTGGTGAAAATCGGCACTTTAAGCCCGCCCCCCTCTGACAGGCGCTAAAGTCGCGCACACGGGGAGCGGCAGAAGTGCAGCGCCGCTAAAGGTAAGTTTTGTAACATACCTATATTAGGTCCCGCTCTAAGTCATTTCACCCCGCGATTCCAGCGGGAGAAGTTGCTGTTGCGGGAGCTCCAAAAAGCGGTCTCCCACCAGAGACCTGCGGGCTCCCGCTGTAACCGTCCACAGGGCCTGTGACCGGAGTTCCAAAGTCGGGTCGCAGCCGCGCGCCACCACAGCTCTTCCCATTCCGAAGTCGGCCAGCTCTGCGATGGCAGGTCCGCAGGCTCTGCGACTGGAGCCCTCAGGTTGGTTCCAGCCGGAGGCCGCTGCCGGTTCCACGATGTTAGGCTGAACGACATCGGAGACCCGGCTGGTAAAAAGTCGGGTCCCCGAATAGGGAAGAGATTGAACGGTTTCCCCCACCCCACACCCCAACCCCCCACATATACACAGCTAAAAAAAATAATAAAACTAGAATCAAAACATACATTTAATGAGACCAAAAAAAAATTTTTTAAATAGATGGACTGCAGTTGAACCGCTGCCGTTAGGCACCGCCACACCACAATTATATAACAATTTAACAATAAATTCTTGCGCATAGTTTTAACTTTTTTTATTGTCTTTCTCTTTGGTGAAATCCAAGCATATATTGTCAGCTGCACTGAGGAATTTCCTTGGTGTTAAGCATTCAATCTTCGGTATCTAAGTCACCTAATTGAATGTATCTGCTCTGTCAGTGGCATACAGCACGAAAACAGGCCCTTCGGCCCAACTCTTCCATGCCGACCAAGGTACCCATCAAAGGTAGACAAAAATGCTGGAGATACTCAGCGGGTGAGGCAGCATCTATGGAACGAAGGAATGGGTGATGTTTCGGGTCGAGACCCTTCTTCAGACTGATGAGGGGGTGGGAAGAAGAAAGGAAGAGGCGGAGGCTGTGGGAGAGCTGGGAAGGGGAAAGAGGGAGCAAGCAAGGACTACTAAATTGGAGAAGTCAATGTTCATACCGCTGGGGTGTAAACTGCCCAAGCGAAATATGAGGTGCTGCTCCTCCAATTTACGGTGGGATTCATTCTGGCCATGGAGGAGGCCCAGGACAGAAAGGACAGATTCGGAATGGGAGAGGGAGTTGCTGAGCCACCGGGAGATCAGGTTGGTTAGTGCAAACTTGGCGGAGGTGTTGGGCGAAGCTACCTTGAAGGTACCCATTAACGTACCCATTCAACATGAAGGTTGAAGGTACCCATCAACGTCATTTCCAGTTTTTCTGTGTTCGCCCCATATCCCTTCAAAACTTCCTTTTCCATACATCTGTCCTAATGTATTATAAATGTTAATACAGTTCTGCCCCAACCACTTCCTCTGGCTATGGAGATTAGCATATCGGTTACACTATTCTACTAACACCCAGAGGCTTAGACTCTGAATGCTTGTTCCGAAGAATGTGGAGAATTCTTAAATCTCTTCAATTTCAATACACAAGGAAGTTGGGAATTCAAAAGCGAATATCACTAAACAGAAAGTTTATTGATTGTCAAGAAAACAACTTTATAAAGTAAATGCATTGCCCAGATTATATGTGGCCAAAGCAAAGGCTGAACTGAACTGGCCTTCTGAAATGGGATAACAGTGAACTAGATGAATGGGTGGACTCGGTGGGCCAAAGAGTCTGTTTCCATGCTGTTTCTCTCAACTAAGGGTCCATAAATAATTAACTCAATTCGTATGACTAACCTTATTGCACATAAATTAATTGCTGAGTTTGTTAATGTTACAGTAGGCGCTATCTTTGAAAAGTATTTCATTAACTAGAAGCTGGTTAGAAATGTTCTGAGGTCAATTTATTGACATATGTTCACCATTATAGTAGTGTGGGAGCAAATATCCTGAGCCGTTGCTTTGGATAAAATCAATGGACTAAAATGTAAAATTTCTACCTTGATGGAACTATATGCTGAGGAAAAGGTTCAAACAACTGGAAAAACATAGGTTTTTCTCCTATGTAGTTCTGTTACATGAATCTGTATCAGATTTTGGAAGAGAATCATTTGTTGAAATTTGTGTGATTCTGATAAAATATCACATTGCCTTGAGTCTGCTCATTAAACTAGTTCTTGCTATAATTAGTATTTTGCGGTACATGTACGATGAGTAACACTTAACAGAAATCCAGGAAACACCAGCACTTCATGCATGCCAAACAGGAAAAAATCCACGCAATAAAACCAAATGCAACCATCTCACAATCATGATCAAAACAAAAGTCTTCAGGCATGTCACATCTAAGGGCAACGAGCAAAGAGGTGGCTCTAAGAATGCTCCATGGAACATAAAACAATTTAGTTTAGAAATGCTTTATGGTTGTAGGACCTTTTTGGCCCACCAAATCCATGCCGACCAATCACCCAAGTGCTATGTTATCCCGCTTTCTCCTCCACTCCATGCATGCGAGAGCTAATTTTTATTTATAGGGGCAATTTAAGCTAGAAGCCCACATGTCTTTGGGATGTGGGAGGAAACCCATACGGTCACAGGAAGAACGTTCAAACTGCACACAGACAGGCCCGAGGTCAGCATCAAACCCGGGTCTCTGGTGCAGTGAGGCAGCTGCACTAGCAGCTATGCCACTGCGCTGCATCAGTACAGCACAGGAACAAACTCTTTCGCCCAAAATGTCCATGTTGAACATGATGCCAAGTTAAATACATTTTCTCTGCCTGCACAAGATCCATATCCCTCCATTCCCTGCATATCCACGTGCTTATTTAAAAGTCTCTTAAATGCCACTATCGTATGTGCTTCCACCATCATCACTGGCAGTGCGTTCCAGGCACCCACCTCTTGATTTTATTTTTTAATTTGCCCCTGCACATATCCTTTAAACATGGCCCTTCTGATGTTAAATCTATGCCCTCCAGTCATTGTCATTTTCACCCAGGGCAAAAAGATTCTGACTGTCTACCCTATCTATGCCCCATCCTAGTCAATTTTGAAGCCCTATGAGCAAGCAATAGAAAGGAGGCCAAAGCATTCACAACCATGTTCAGTTAGGAGTGTCGAGTGATTAATCCATCCCGGCGTCTCCCTTAGATCTTCACCATTGTGGAAGCCAACTTTAAGGTTGACACTAACATATCAAAGAATGTATAATATGGGTGCTTTGAGAGCAGACAAGTCCTGAGTTATAATCCCAAAGAACTAGCAAAGCTGTTTCAGTACAATACTGGCATCTACCTGTCAAAATGGAAGATTGTCCAGGTGCATCTCATTCACAGAGAACATAGAAGCATAGAAGATAGTAGCATTTGGCCCTTTGAGTCAGCACGGCCATTCAATATGATCATGGCTGATCATCCAAAATCAGTACTTGGTTCCTGCTTTCTCCCCATATCCCTTGATTCCGTTAGCCCAGACAACATGGAGCAGAACAAGTCCAAGCTAGCTAATTACCTGCCAGTCTGTCTACCCTATCATTAGCAAAATGTTGGAAGATGTTTTTTGGCAGGTGCTATCAGGCAGCACTTACTAATTAATAACCTGCATGCCAGTATGCAATTTGAGTTTCACTGAGACCACTTGACTCATGGCCTTGTCACATCATCAGCCCAAATAAAAACGGGGTGATTATTTTGCTGGAGAAGACTACAGGCCTCGTTGCAGTCAGTGTTAGGTACGGGAGTAAATTAGAGAGATGTGAGTAATGAGGTTATAAAGGGGTTTTAAGTTCTCAAATATTAACTGGACTGGGTTATTGTGAGGATTCAGAGACGGAAGGCATGTTAAAGTTTATCTAGGGGCGCTTTTTAAACTAGCACATAATCTGACCAGAAAAGGAGCAGTGCTCGAGGACCTAATCTTGGATGATGAGTGAGACGTCAAGTGTTTGGAGTATCAATGGGAGAGTTTTTTACAGATGGACCATAACACAAAGTTTCAAGGTATTTGCTGAAAGGGATACGGATTGAAGATAATTGATATTGAAGGATTTGCAGTATCATAAGATGGGACCTACCAAAATTCGACTAGGAATAGCTACTTGCAGGTAAAAAAGACACAAAAATATATGATGGGGGGGATATATTTAATTCCAATGGTTGGAATCGTACTTGGCACAAAGGAAAAGGAATGACTTTGTTAGAAATTTAGTTTTCTACGCCATGTTCTTCGTCATTCGGCTGCTTCAATAAACTGTCTTTAACCAAAAGGTCAGAAGTAGAGATGTTTGCGTATTATCCCTTGAATTTTGCTTCCATTTGCAACTCAACAGTTTGTGTTTGCATTCAGCAAGGCCCAGACAACATTCAGACATGCAGCAATGTGGTATATATGATATACTCTAGTTTTATTATATGTACAAGGCAATGATCATTCCAACAATAGTCAAATCAATTATCCTTTTTCATACTATCAAGTGATACATTCACTACTGTGCTCACTGATGCCCAGTTTGAGCTTTGCAGGGAGTATTGATCTGTAGATGTCTTCACAACCATGGACCAAAGTGCTAAAGGCCATCAAGATAGCATTTGACAAGTGTGATATTAAGTAGTGTCACTAAAATTAAAGCTAGCGGGAATCAAGAAAACAGCACTCCAGTAGTTGGATTAAACGCAAAAGATTGAATGTGCTATCCAATGATGGGCCGTCTCCTGCCAACACCCTTGAACACCATTGATCGGAAATTCAATATGAAATCAGTTGCCACAAGAACAAGTTGGAGGTGAGTATGGTGTGGCAGGTCGCTCACCTCATGGCACCATAAAGGCTTTCTACCACTTGTGGGGCCCAAGGGAGGAGTTTTGTGATGAGTTAACTATATGACTGGGTTCCTATCACAGAGAGTGGTGAATCTGTGGAATTCTCTGCCACAGAAGGTAGTTGAGGCCAGTTCATTTGCTATATTTAAGAGGGAGCTAAAGGGATCAGGGGGTATGGAGAGAAGGCAGGTACAGGATACTGAGTTGGATGATCAGCCATGATCATATTGAATGGCGGTGAAGGGTCGAATGGCCTACTTCTGCACCTATTTTCTATGTTTCTATCCCCTACTGAATCATTCATTCTCTCCTTCACTGGTGCACTGTGGCTGCCGTATGAACTATCTGCCAAAATGAACTGCACTTTTTCTCAGTGGCTACTCCAACAGCTCCACCTCAAACCAGCTCTCAAATACATGCCTGTTACCATCAAGAACAAAGGCAGGAGGTACAGGGCACATCAGGCTCCCTTCGCAAGTTGCAGGCCAGCCTGATTTGAGAATTGATGGCCATTTCTTCATCATCACGGTGCAAATCATGGAACTCTCTTCTTATCAGCACCGTTGGGGACACCTTCACCAGGAGGAATGTGGTTGTACAAGGAGACAATTAACAATGAAAAGAAAATGCTTTTAAAGACTAGGTACTATCCAAAATTAATTTCTGGCAGTTTTATAGGATTTTATTGATTTGCAAACTCTTTAGTAGAGCTTGTAATAAGATTGAAAGCTTTAAGATTAGTAATGCTCAGCTTAAAGATGATGTCATATATACACGTTGTTCGCCTTGCGTGTTGCTTTAAGTCTGCTGATATAGTTCAAGTTCAAAATTTCATGCTAATGCAAATATATTTTCGTATGAAATCAGCTGGTTTCTTATCTAAAAGCTTGAACTTGCTGTGTGATTAAAATGTAGTTAATTAACAATTTTAATAATCAGTGCATGCCATTAAAATACTTGGTGTGCACCATCTAAAACACGCAGAGCATGTGTTTCTAGGGATGCATTACAGCAGTCGCAGAATCTAACCAGAATCTAACCAGCATGCAATCTAACCAGAATTTGCAGATTTCTTTTAACATGGCGATCCCCTAACTATGACCACTATTTAGTTTAGTTTATTGTCACTTGTACCAAGGAGCAATGAAAAGTTTTTGTATAATGTTTTCTGTTGGAAAAGCATATTATCTATTAATTTCTATCTGCATCATTTCCAATTTTGATCTTCGGTGATCGCCTTTAGAATTACTTGTAAACATATCAACATACAAAGGAGGATTTCTCAGGCGACAAAATCACACGTGGCAATTAATTGTATCTTCAGCTGAGATTATACCACAAATGCTCTAACTCGCGCATGGTTACTTTTAATGAAAGAGCTTTTACTCCAAACTAATTCTACCTGTTTCATCCTGGCAGGTCCAAGGCAAGGACCCCTCAGTGGACATTACGCAGGAACTCGTGGAAGAGTCTGAGGAGGAGCGTTTTGATGACATGTCATCTCCAGGTTTGGAGCTTCCACCGTGTGAGCTGAGCAGACTGGAAGAGCTGGCGGAACTGGTTGCTGCATCGCTGCCCTCGCCCCTGCGGCGAGAGAAGCTGGCACTTGCACTGGAAAACGAGGGCTACATAAAGAAACTCTTGGAACTCTTTCACGTGTGTGAGGACTTGGAAAACGTCGAAGGACTGCACCACTTGTACGAAATAATCAAGGGAATTTTCCTTTTGAACAGAACTGCACTTTTTGAAGTCATGTTTTCAGAAGAATGTATAATGGACGTAATAGGATGCCTAGAATATGACCCTACTTTATCCCTGCCAAGAAAACACAGAGAATTCCTGACAAAGACAGCTAAGTTTAAAGAGGTTATTCCCATATCTGATCCAGAACTTAAACAGAAAATTCATCAGACGTACAGAGTGCAGTACATACAGGATATGGTTCTACCTACACCCTCCGTATTTGAGGAAAACATGTTATCAACACTTCACTCCTTCATCTTTTTTAATAAAGTTGAAATAGTTGGTATGCTTCAGGTAAGCAGATTGCAGCTTTCATCACCCGATGGAAAAGTTCATTCGGATCAGTTTATTGTTATATATATCTGGGTACAATTAAATCCTTTGTTTTCATGAAGCTCGATATACATGCAGTGAATTTCGATACAGCAATAAATACAACCACTGTTGAGAAACAGAAAAATGGTGCAAAGATTGTAGTGCGATTTAAAGTAGTACAATTTTTTAAAAGAACGCAGGTGCAATAACTAAATTGATTGAATTAGGTAGTGTAAATGGATGTGGCAGCACCTCCAGGAAGGGGGTGTCAAACAGGTGATTGGTTCAGGAGTTGATAGCAATGGAGAACAAACCATTCTTAAGTCTGGACATCTGAGCTTTCAAGCTCTTTATCTTCTCCCAGAAGGTAGAAGGGAATGGCCAGGGTAATGCTTGGACCTTAACAATACTTCCAGCAACCTTGCTGTAATGCATTTTGAAGCCTGTGATAGATTGGGGTGTGTTCAGGCAGCCAAGAACAGAAAACTGAAAGCTGCCATACCAGGCTGAGATGCATCCCGTCAGAATAATGCCTGCAGTGGCACAGCTGGTATAGTTGCTGCTTCACAGTGCCAGCGAACCGGGTTCAATCCTAACCTTGGGTACTGTCTGTGTGGAGTTTGTGGGTTCCTCCGGGTGCCAAAGTTTACTCCCACATTGAAAAGACACGTGAGTTTGTAGGTTAATTGGCCTCCTTAAAATTGCCCCAAGTGTGTTAGGAGGAGTGGATGGAAAAGTGGAATAATCTAGAATTAGTGTGACCGGGTGATAGATGGTCAGTTGGATGTTCTTTATTGTCAAGGTGATCCAGAACTAAATGAGTTGCAAGGGAGATGGTATCTTCCATAGTCTTATCTTTGCTGCACACAAGGTGCAAAAGGTCTAGATTGTCCAGACGGCTGGCACGGATGTGGGATATTACCAGTCTGTCAAAGCACTTCATCATGGTCGATGTTGGAACGACTGGGCGATTGTCAGTAAAGTCACCTTACATTTGGGAACTGGATTGATGGAGGTCTCCTTGAGGCAGATGGGGACAGTAGACCGTTGAAATGAGAGGTTTAATACAGTGATACTAAATAGACATGGAATTACGTTTTGATGTAAGTTTCCTTATGAGTGTTTCATATGAGCTTTGTGAAACTTTTGAATCGTTTCAAAAGTATTCAGTAATGTAAATGTGGATTTTTGTCCTTGCAAAGACTTGACGCATTTTAATGTTGAAATGAGGTAATAGTCTTCACTAATATTTCAAGACTTTTGATGGCATTGAGCCCAATTTTTGGTGTTAAAAGCAGCACACTAGAAGCATTTATTAATAGTGCAAACTGTTTTCATGAGCAGTGATGATATGCTAACTTGGCAAGATTGCAATGCTTAACACTTATTATATTGTGAGTATTGCTTCTGAATTTAGAAGCCACTTCAAACTTATCTCTGTTTATACTTCTCGCTGTACAACCCATCTTAAAAGGGAATGTTCTTGTATTTGGTTTTATGGAAAGCTGTTTAGTTTAGTGATACACGGTAGAAACCGGCCCTTTGGGCCACGTCCGCGCTGACCAACAATTACCCGTGCACCCAGTTCTATCCCACACACTAGGAATGATTTACAGAGGGCTGATTAACATAGAGACCTGCACATCTGTGGAATGTGGGGGGAGGGGACAGGAGCATCAGGAGAAAACCCACGTGGTCACAGGGAGAACGGACAAACTCCGTACAGACAATACCCATAGTCTGGAGCGAAGCCGTTAGGCAGCAACTCTACCGCTGCGCCACTGAGCCACCCTGATTTCTTGGTTCACCATCAGTGTAGAAGTAAAATTAATTTGTTACTAGAAAAACACCAAAGTTGTTTTTTTTAACTTTTAATGGATTTTACATGTCTCACTGCCTGAGGTGGTTTACATGTTTGATTTAATTGAAGATTGGCATCCTCCTGTCCTTTCTCATGTGTTATAGATTGCAGATTTTTACTTCTGAGACATTGCTGATCTCCTTCTGCCTCACCCACAGGGGAAGGTTACAGACACTGGGAGGTTGGGAGGATAAGGCTACAAAGGTATTACATTTAAAACATTTACACGACCTTAAATAAATAGTGGAAGGTGGAGGAAGGGTGTGAGTTTTGATGTTCTTTCAATTAGAGGCAAGGAGAGAGAAAACTAAAAGCAATTATAGGTCAGTGATGACACTGAAACTTGATAGGGGAAATACCATCAAATTTAGGCTGAAGTGGATGTTACGTAAGCAGAAGAATTTGAGGGATGATTGAGAAGAAAGTGGATTTGTATTCTTGGTACAAATCATTATGTCCTGACTAGGTTAGTGTGCTAGTCACTGAGTAGGCTAGTCACTGCTGCTGTAATGCTTTGTGCAATGAAGATTTGAAGTGAGAGGGGGAAAAATGAAAGGGGATTTGAGGGGCAAGTTTTTCAAAGAAGAGGATAGTTGGTATATGGAACGACTTGCCAGAGGCAGTGGTGGAGATGGATACAATTATTACATTTTAAATATATTTATTTCGGTATATGGTTAGTTTATAGGGATATGGGCCAAAAACTGATAAATAGTACTGCTCATGTAGGCACCTTGGTCCGCAGTGTTCGGCTGAATGATCTACTTCATGCTGTACAACTCTTCCTATTGTCATTATGTGAGGCAGACCTGGGTGATAATCTTTCGCAAGTTGGTGTAGATATTCCACTTTCATATTTACCTTGAACATTAATATCATTACCTTGAACATTGAACATAAGCCTGCATCCAGAATGTGGAGCTTTGGCTTTCCAGTGAAGTTGATAATAGATCACTGCTTCGATTCTTGTTGTTGAGGAGAAGAAGCTAATGTTGTATATTGGTGTGAGTATTTGTGCAGAATCTAACACAGAAAACATTGCTGATACTCCAGTGTCTTGAGACTCTCTCAAAACTGTAAAAGTTTGAATGTGTAATTCATACACTTGCCTTTATTAACCTATCTTTCACCTCTTATGGGTTTTACCTAGCGTGGGTTTTCTCCAAGATTTTCGATTTCCCCCCACATTCCAAAGATGTACAGGTTTGTTGGTTAATTGGTATAAATGTAGAATTGTCCCTAATGTGTGTAGGATAGTGTAAATGTGCAGGGATCGTTGATCAGCGTGGACTCTGGGCTGCTGGGCCTGTATCTCCAAACTAAACTAATCAACTAACCACTCTTGAACCTTCGACATTACGGCATTCAATGCACAAAGCTTTACAGCAGCAGTGACTAGAATTTGAATGACCACATTGTACATCAAGAGCGCAAAACTAGCCAAATTTGCAGCATTGCCTTTGGTCTGTACATATTCAGCTGAGATCTAAACTGACGCACGCTGGCATCTAGCCATAATTATATTAAAGGTCAACCTTATATCTTTGTCCCCACATTTGGATGAAAATTATATCCCCCTTTTAAGTTGCTTTTAAGAAACACTTATTAAGTTTTATGTCCAAGCCCTGTGACAACATTTGAACATGTTATTTCAGTGCTGTAATTTTTTCACTGCCAAAGATCCTGTTATTTACATCGATGTTGATAATTCATACATACATTAAGTGGCATATATAAAGGTTTGGGAATGAAAAATTGTTATTCCAGATTGCAACGCAGTAAGTTTGGCGTGGCGATTCTAGGGAGGAATGAGGAAAAAAGGAGAACCATTTTTGCTTCACATCAATAGTTGAGGAATTGCTGGAATTGTAATTTGATATGGGTCAACAAGGTCAAATCTCACTGTATTAGGGTAATATACTGACACAGATTAATAATTGGTTAATGTACAGAAAGCAGAGATATGCTGGTCTTTCTGAAATTGGCAACCTATGGCCTGTAGAATACCTCCGAATGGCGTTTGAACCCCAGCTATTCACAAAAAGCAGGACAAATTGAACCCGGTCAGTTACTGCTCAATTAATCTTGTCTCGATCATCAGCAAAGTGATGGAAGGGATGATCAATAGTGTTATCAAGCGGCACGTGTTTAGCAACATACTGTTTGCAGCAGCTCGGTTTGGATTCTGCTGAAGTCACTCTGCTCCTGACTAAGAAGGAATCCTGGCTAACTCATAGTCGATGGAAATTGTGGAGGTTGGCTGGATTCATAACTAGCACAAAGGAAGATGGTTGTTTGTGGTGGTTGATCTCGGCTACAGTACATCGCTATGAGAGTGCCTCAGCTCAACTATTTTCATCTGCTCCATGAATAATCTTCCTTCAATCATTAGATCAGAGGTTGGGATGTTTGCAGTTGATGTTCGGCACTATTCAGAGTTGGAAGCTAATCCAAATGTAGCAGGACCGGGACAATATCAAGGCTGAGACTGATAGGTGACGTAATATTCACTCCGAACACATGCCAGGCATTGATGAAACCCAGCAAGAGGGAATCCAGCTAAGACATTCGGTGGCATTACCATCACTGAATCCGACACTGTCAATATCCTGGGGTCTTGTTAAAAACTGAGTTAGACTAGTGAGTCTGAAGAAGGGTCCAGACCCGAAACATCACCTATCCATATCCTCTAGTGATGCTACCTGGCCCACTGAGTTCCTCCAGCACCTCCACACCCAATTCCAGCATTTGCAGTTCCTTGTGTCAACAGTGTAGTAGCAGTTGGTGAGCTTGAAAGTTAATAAATCCAAGGACCCAGTGTCCTGGAGTTCTGAGAGAGGTAGGTATAATGGTTCTCATCTTCCAAATTTCTAAAGATTCTGACATTGTACCTGCAGAATGTAGGTTAGCAAAATTAACACTGTTATTTAAGAGGAGGAAGTAAGAAAAGTGGGAACAAAAACCAGTTTGCCTAAGGTCTACAGTTACAAATAATGCTGGAATCGCTATTGATGCGTGCAGTAAAAGAACGGCCTTGAAAAGAATAATGGGACTGAGTAAAATAAAAATCACTTTTGACTAATCTGCTGGAGTTCATTGAGGATGTGCATAATGTAATAGCTAAGAGGCTGTCCGTGAGCAAGGGAATGCACGTGGAACGTAACGAGGAGTAGTGATGTTGTCTACTTTAGTGCAGTGCGCAAAACAGAAGAGCTGGGAATTAGAATGAGAGGTGGGGTTGTGTTATTTCAAAGGGACCCACGTCTTTACGTAAGTCACCAAAGCCAATGTGTGTAGGTGCATAATGCGATTTGAAGGTAAATGTATGGTTTTTGTATCCTCTTATAAGGAAGGATGTACATGAAAAGAGGACGTGCAGTAAAAGTTCACTGGACTACTTCCAGGATAGTGTGTTTGATGCCTAAGGAGACATTGAGTAGACATGGCCTATAATTCTCAAAGTTTAGATGAATGAATGATACTTTATTGTCACATGTGACAAGTCACAGTGATATTCTTTGTTTTGCATACCCAAGGTATGCAAAGTTTAAGAAAGAACTGCAGGTGCTGGAAAAATTGAAGGTAGACAAAAATGCTGGAGAAAATGCTTCAGTCTGAAGAAGGGCCTTGACCCGAAACGTCACCTATTCCTTCGCTCCATAGATGCTGCCTCACCTGCTGAATTTCTCCAGCATTTTTGTTTACCTTCAAGGTATGCAAAGAATTGTCACATAAAGGGCGCCAAGGCGCCTACAAAAGTCACAAAATATTGCAAAATAATTAAAAGAGACCTCATTGAAACTTAGAAAATGTAAGTGCTTTGTCATGGGAGATTCTAGGAGAGTGATTTCCCCTGGCTGAGGTGTCTGGAATCAGCGGTCATAGCTTCAGGATTAGGAGTAGGTCATTTGGGACATGAGAGGCTTTTTGTGAAATCTTTGGAAATATCTATTCCAAAGGGATGTCGTGGCTCCATTCAGTTTATTCACTATAGATTGTTTTCTGGATATTAAGAGCATTAGCGGGGATATTACTGGCACCATTGAAATTGATTGTCTACTTCAGTATTCACACTTCAGTAAAAAAACGTAATTGGATGAGAAGGGTTTTAAGTCATCTTGAAAACAATTCTTTTAGAATAATGATAGATCAGTTTAATTTTTGTATTGATTAGATGCATTTAAATAAGAAAACTGGCTTCAGACCTCTGAATTGGATTGGATTTTATCAACTGTTGAACAGATTTGCCAGAAATTTCATTTTTCTTGTGGACGGTTTCATGTAGCTGGATGTAACAGCGTGTTGCAATACAAATTGGGGGGGAAAATCTCCAAAAAACTCCTCTCCCCCTTTTACAGTATAATTTTAATCAACTATAGAAGTAACAAAAACCATTATGTCTACATAATGTCACAATACAATAATATTGCTAAAAAGTGTCTTTAGCTCAGGGATTGTGGATGGCGTCTATCTCCTATCAAGAATCCTTAGCAATTTTGATTTGCTTAATATTCACACAGTCACTCTAATTCAATGTAATTTTGAATTGCAGAAATGGAAGACTGCATCTTAATATGGAGTCATACAGCACAGAAAAATAATCTTTAGCTCAAGTTGTCCATGCCGACCAAGTTGCCTAACCGAGCTTGTACCACTTGCCTGTGCCAGATCCTTCCTATCTATGTATCTGTCCAAGTATCTTTTTAAATATCGTAATTATACCGCCCTTGCCACCTCCTCTGGCAACTTGTTTCATTCACGCACCATCCTCATTTAATTCTTTCCCCCCACCCCCCCACCGTCATATTATCTATTGCCCCTTATAATTATATCGACCTCTATAAAGTCACCTCTAAGCCTATGGTCCATGGGGTAAAAAGAGCTCAGCCTATCCAACCTCTCCTTGTAACTTATAAACCAGACCTGGTGGCACCCCTGGTAGTGCATCTTTCCAGTTTAATGGCATCCGTCTTACAGCAAAATTACCAGAACTGTATACAACACTCCAATTGAGCAACATTGTAACTGGTTACTTCCCGGCGTAATTCATTCCCTTCAATGTTTTTTAAATTGTAAATAATTAGTGGTGGCTTTTTCATTAAGTAACTAAAGTGCTAGGATAGGAACCTCAATATAAGATAGCAAACTTTAAAAGGGAAATTCATATTTTAATCCTTGAGTGGTGCTGAGTCGTGGTAGGGGTGTTTAAGTATTTGAATCTTTGGGAACCCTGATTTTGATTTTGCACAAAAGAAAAGGATATGTTTGGAGCAATGAAAAGAGAGATCTTTTATTCCTTTCACCATAAAAATGTTAATGACTAAAACTGCATTTCCTGATCTGCTTCAGAAATGTTTATGGTTTTATTTGAGTTTCCGGCTGTGCATTAGATTGTGTGTGCCTTCGGCTGGTTTCAGTAATTTTAAAATTTCAGCCAAGTTCAGGAAATTTATGACATTAATTTATTAGCCAGAGTGGCAGGCGAGAGGTGAGTTCCATTCTTCAGCTCGTTCCTAAACTTTCGATGGTGACTCCAAGATTGTTACAGAACCAAATAAATAGTAGATGTTTGTATTAATTTCTGTTGAAATATATATAATTTGAAAAAGGCATCGAATACTTCATCCTTTGTGTGGTATTGCAGAAATATTATTGTTCCTATGGTTTGGGAGATGTTAACATAATGGGCATTTTGTGTAAATAAGAATTCAGCTATTCCAATATTATTTTGTCAATTAATTTCCTCAGTAGGCTATGGTGCATTTATGGTTGAGATCAGTTGGTTTTGTATGCTCTGGAATTGGGAGGAGAAATGGACTTGAGGCTTGGATCTAACTGAGCGGTGGAGCAGGCTTGTGTGACCTATCCCTGCCTATATTTTTTCATTGCAAGTTCACGCTTTTGTAAAAAAATGAATTCAATCCCCCAACGCTGGCTTAAATTTATTTCATAATTACCTATGAGAACTTTACCCTGGTGTCACAAAGTGATCTGTAGTAGCAGGAAATAAAATCAAGAATCATGTTGCTGTGTGTTTTGCATGCCGCAGAGGGACGTAATATGAATATTTTATACTCTATTGAACTGTATTAAAATCATAATGACAATATTGAGTGACATGGTTAATTAGTTTCAAAATTTAAGTACTGTACACTTTCAAGTCTGTTTTTTCCAATGTTTATTGAATATTTAAAACTATTAGCAAGTACAGTTACTAATCATAGTTGATTACTCTTGAAACATTTAATAGCTTTGTAACATGACCATAATCCCATCTACTTGTGTGTCTATCAGTTCACTTTGTTGACTGTCTCAAACAAACTTCACATTCATGTATAAACAAACCAGGTGAGGGTGGGGAGTTTTCTTTTCCCAAAAAAAATATTTTATGGTAATTTGGCTGCTTGTGTGGTTATTTTGTGATGTGGTTTTAATGCTGTTTTCCCCAAATCGCCAGATTCATTTCAAGCTTGCAACTTCAAAGTTGTTGGTCTGTTGCCATAACTGCTTCAATGTATTTCTATTGGAATCTAATTGAATCTAATTTCTATGGAATCTAATTGAAAATCAATGTAACAGTTGATACATCCACAGTCAAATGTATTTTGTGCCATTGAGCGATAGAATCTCGATTGCTGCAATGATTATATTTTTGAATGATAAATCTATTTCTCCCCATTATATTGGTCATGGGTATGTTGGGTTTATTGCGTGCTGAAAAAGGATTTCTCCTGCAGTGTAAACAGCTCAGTTCTGTCGGTTAGATGTAGATTTCTGTCTAACTTATTAGTATATCTTGCATTTGTTTTTAACAACTTCCAGGAAGATGAGAAGTTCTTGACAGAACTTTTTGCACAGTTAACGGATGATAGCACAGATGATGACAAAAGACAGGAACTGGTAAGTGTGCACGCTGCTTAGTGTGTGTGTGTGTAAAGGGGCATTGGGGTTATGTACAGAGTTCAAGTATACCACTGTGACTGCATTTTTGGCTGGCACTTATCTCTTGGGCCAAAAATATAAATGAATATTACAGCCATAAATAACCATGCAACACAGAAACAGACCCTTTATGTCCATGCCTACCATGAAGTACCCATCTGTACTAATCCCATTTACCAGCACCTGGTCCATATCTATTCCGTGGCAATTTAAAGGCTCATGCAGAAGCTGCTTCGGTGTGGTGAGAGTATCTGACTCTTCCTCAAATCCCCAAATAATATTTGGGAACGTAATGGTGTTCCTATATATGTATTCTGTGGAAGTATATGTATTCTATGACAGCACAGTGGCACAGCTGGTAGAATTTCAGCCTCATAGGGCCAGAGACCCGGGTTTGATCCTGACCTCGGGTGCTATCTGTGTGGAGTTTGCACATTCTCCCTGTGACCACGTGAGTTGCCCCTGGAGCTCCGATTTCCTCCCACATCCCAAATATGTGCAGGTTTGTCGCTTAATTGGCCTCTATAAATGCCCCCTAGATGTAGGAAGTGGATGAGAACGCAGGACAACATTAAAACTAGTGCGAATGAGTGATTAATGATCAGCATGGACTCGCTGGGCTAAAGGGCCTGTTTCCATGCTTCATCACTAAACTAATACTATCTGCAAACCAAGAAGATTAAATACACTTGCCCCCCATTTCTCGGTATGTACATCAAGCCTTTTTTTTTTCTCTCCCTATGGCTACAAAAAGTTGGAATTGAGCTTTGAGGGCTCTGAGCACTCAAACATATACAAGTCCCAAAATTCTATCTAACAAAACAAACCTCCCATGTTTTACTGTTCTATTCACACTGCCTGGAGCATTTGCAGGTAGTGAAGATCTCTCATAGCATTTCATATTCCTAACCTGCCTTGTGCAAGCCCATCTATGTCAGCATGCATCGGGTTTTGAGTGCATAACACTGAAGATGCTGTTTACTGTTTGTGTTCATTCATCAAAATTGCCACGTGTTGCCTCCAGCTATGCTTCAGTAAAATGGAAAAAGGCTACAGTGCAGATAGGTTTTTATAGATCGTTGAAACGTTTAATTTGAATATTTGTGCTGGTTTATTTTGCTGTTGCATCAAGACACTTGATTATGAACGCTGAGCTCATTGCTTAAACAGCGGCAATAGACAATAGGTGCAGGAGGAGGCCATTCGGCCCTTCCAGCCAGCTCGCTCATTCAATGTGATCATGGCTGATCATCCCCAATCAATACCCTGTTCCTGCCTTCTCCCTATATCCCCTGACTCCGCTATCTTTAAGAGCCCTATCTAGCTCTCTCTTGAAAGCATCCAGAGAACCGGCCTCCACCGCCCTCTGAGGCAGAGAATTCCACAGACGAGTGTGAATGAGTGATTAATGATCAGCATGGACTCGTTGGGCCAAAGGGCCTGTTTCCATGCTTCATCACTAAACTAAACTAGTTTAAGCAAGTAACGCCTACAGCACTGCTTCAGCTAAATAGGAAAATGGCTACATGTCAGATGGACCTTTTTAAAAAAAATAGTTGTAAAGTTTAGTTTACATTTTTTAAATCTCTTGTTTACAAACTCTTTACCTGAAAGATTCTATCTTGAACAAGTGCAAAGGTCTACAGCGAGTCAAAACATTATCAGGCCTTTTCCAATTAATTTATTTTGGCAAGAAGTAAAGGTGACCGTTGTCACTTTTAATTAAGACTGCCACTCTGTCTGTAGAGACCTGAGCAGATTTGACCTGTGTAGCAAGGAACTGCAGATGCTGGTTTACACTGAAGATAGACACAAAATGCTGGAGTAACTCAGTGGGCCAGGCAGCATCTCTGGGTAGAAGAAATGGGTGATGTTTCGGGTCGACACCCTTCTTCAGACCCTGTATCCACAATATCTCCAGTATCTACAATACTCTGTGTTGTGGATGAGAGGAATGAGTGTTGCTATTTGTATTCATTGATCACCTAAACATAATATGCTTTTGTTTCAGGTGAATTTTCTGAAAGAATTTTGTGCATTTTCTCAAACATTGCAACCTCAAAACAGAGATTCGTTCTTCAAGACTTTATCAAATATGGGCATTTTGCCAGCCCTTGAGGTTATTTTGGTGAGTTTTTAATCAAAGTATGTACATTTCTACGAGTACATTTCCCAAGTTAGCAGTGTCTTATCAGGCTAAACTTTCTCAAGGAGTTAAACGATGACTATGGATATGCTGGGCCATTTTTACTCTCACCTGACCCACAGACTTGAACACATCTCAAGGATGAGTTAAAGGATGGCAAAATATTGTTCTCACCCCTTTTCACTTGTCCTTTCCATGAAGCACTTTATCAAATGACATCTAGAATCCAAATTCACTACATTTACAAGTGTCCCGTACTGCATATTCAAGGAATTGTAGCAAATTCGCCAAACACTATTTTCATTTTGGAAACATTTTGGTTCCGTCTTTGGATTGTTGTGATTTTTCTAAATGTGTTATTAATAACGGCATAATAATAATTGTAGGTCTTACTGTTCCACAACAACCTCCAGGGCTCTACCCTATACATACTGTGCATGTCTTAACCTGGTTAAACTTACAGACACTTGTCAGAATTAAATTCTATCTACCTTTCCTTTGCCCACTTTTTTTCAGATTTCCAGCACCTGCAGTTTCTTAATTTTCATTTACTTATTTTTTCATTTTATATGCCTCTACATTGCTGTCAGTTTATGTATTTTCATATTTTACCTTTTGTCATTTTTTCCTATGTTTCCTAATTGTCACAACATTGTATATATGTTTTTCCAATATGACAGCATGTCTTTCCCACATGTACCTTTTCTCAGTTTTATGAAACACTTCCTTAAATGTCTTGCACCTCTTATATACTATCTTGCCTTTTAATTTATCTTTAAAGTCTACTCTAGCCATCTCTGACCTCGTACCATAGTTAATGCCTTTTCGTTTAAAGTGAGGACATGAGTTTCAGTCTGCATTTCACACCCTCAATCTGTATTTGAAATTCTCTCATGCTCTGATTACTTTTTCATGGAAAACTCTCTGCTATGAGATCACTAATTAATCCTGTCTCATTGCACAATATCAGATCTAAAATAGACTGCTCTCTGGTTAGCTCCCTAATGTATTACTCTTAGAAACCGTCTGAGTTGATTCTATACACTTACCCTCGATGCAACCCCTGCCAATTTAATTTATCCAATCTCTATGATAATTAAAATCCTCAGGATTATTGCAATGCCTTTCTTAGAAGTAGTCATTATTGTCAAAGGAAGGAAAGCAGCAGGTCAGGCAGCATCTGTGGAAGGAAATGGGATATTGACCCTTCATCTAGACTGACCTTCAAGACCTCAATCACCATTCCATCTGCTGTGTCTTCCTACTTTTGTAACTACTAGCATGTGGCTAAAGTGGGAATCTGGAGATTACTGCCCTCTGTAGGGCATCCCGGTTACTCTAAAATACCTTCAAAGAGGGGTGATATATCAAGAAAAGTTAAAAGGTAAAGAAACCTCCAGATGCTGAAAATCTGAAGTAAAACGGGAAATGCTGGAAAAACTGCAGGTTAGGCAGCAATTGTGCTGTAACCGGAATTAACATTTCTGGCCAATGACCCTTCATCACATCTAATGGAGTTTCATCTGATGAATGATACCAGCATTGTTTGTTTTTTTATTAAAACTGGATGATGCTGGCTGTTATTTTCAAGTTGAATTCAGGCTTTTTATTAATGGGTTCATAAACCCGCTTTCCAATCCACTGTCCCGGATGTTCTCAGTATGCTAGGTGTTTTGTATTTGTCTCTTAAGTTGCGTAGCTATGCTCAAAGTTTTCAGGGCTCTGTCGTTGATCCGATGTCTGGTATTGTTTCCTGCTCCCTGAAACAACTAATACACCGTGTCCACAAATATACTACGAATACTCCCACCAAGAAAATAATACAAATGCGTAACTGTGGACCAATTTAAACATTTTCTATGTTCAAAAATATTTAAGATGCAAAAATGTTGCAAATTTTGATGGATCATTTAAGCTAGTGGTAAAAAGAGAATAACATTTTAAACTGTAGCTAAGATGTGAGGAGATGACGGGGGCTGCACGATGATGCAGCGGCACAGTTGCTGCCTTGCAGCGCCAGGGACACGGGTTCGAGCCTGAAACATAGAAACATAGAAATTAGGTGCAGGAGTAGGCCATTCGGCCCTTCGAGCCTGCACCGCCATTCAATATGATCATGGCTGATCATCCAACTCAGTATCCCGTACCTGCCTTCTCTCCATACCCTCTGATCCCCTTAGCCACAAGGGCCACATCTAACTCCCTCTTAAATATAGCCAATGAACTGGCCTCAACTACCCTCTGTGGCAGAGAGTTCCATAGACCCACCACTCTCTGTGTGAAAAAATTCCTTCTCATCTCGGTGCTAAAGGATTTCCCCCTTATCCTTAAGCTGTGACCCCTTGTCCTGGACCTCCCCAACATCGGGAACAATCTTCCTGCATCTAGCCTGTCCAACCCCTTAAGAATTTTGTAAGTTTCTATAAGATCGCCTCTCAATCTCCTAAATTCTAGAGAGTATAAACCGAGTCTATGCAGTCTTTGTTCATAAGATAGTCCTGACATCCCAGGAATCAGTCTGGTGAACCTTCTCTGCACTCCCTCGTACAGGTTTGTAGGCTAATTGGCTTGGTTAAATTGTAAATTGTTCCTAGTATGCAGGATAGTGTTAGTGCGGGGATTGCTGGACGGCAGGGACTCGGTGGGTGCCGAAGGGTCTGTTTCCACGCTGTATCTCCAAACAAACTAATCTAAAAAGATGCTGTTAAAATGACGTCCTGACGGAGTACTGTCTGGAGTACTGTATGATTTTGGTCTCCATATTTGTGGTGAGGTGCTGCCTGAAGGTAGAGTGATGAAAGGGATGATTGAAATGTGAGACAGATCCACGGGGAGGGAACCTGGGAATTTAGATAAAGGATGGAAGCACAAGGAACTGCAGATGCTGGAATTTAATATGGAAAACAAAGTGCTGGAGTAACTCAGCAGGTCAGGCATCATCTCTGGAGGGCAGTAATAGGCTAAATATGATAAAGAACAGCATGTTTCCCAAAGACGATACAGAAAGCAGATTGGGGATCTGGCTTGCTCTTCCACTCCTCCACTAATCTACATCTACACTCCACTATATTGCACTACTTAACTGCACGAGGAGTGCTGAAGGCTGATATTGGCATCTTGGTCAAAGTACTGTTTTCTTTCCAAACTTTAATATTACATGGTAACTGTGTACCTTAATAACTTTGCAAATATTGATTTGCAGGGTATGGATGACGTTCAGGTGCGAAGTGCAGCCACTGATATTTTTTCCTATTTGGTTGAGTATAATCCCTCCATGGTACGAGAATTTGTCATGCAGGAAGCTCAACAAAATGATGATGTGAGTATTTGGAAGCTGTGTTTGCAAAGAAATGTTTGAAGTTAATTGGGGCAGCCTGTGTCGCATTACACAGAATAAATAGATCAATGTTTAAATCATTACTGATTTACTGCATATTTTAGATTAGGATATCAATGAATTGAATGTATTAGAAAATAGGTGCAGAAAGAGGCCATTTAGCCCTTCGAGCCTGCACCGCCATTCATTGTGATCATGGCTGATCATCCATAATCAGTAACCCTTGCCTGCCTTCTCCCCATATCCCTTGATTCCGCTGGCCCCGAGACCTCTATCCTAACTCTCTTTTAAATTCATGCAGTGATTTGGCCTCTGCCTGCTGTGGCAGAGAATTCCCCAAATTCACAACTCACTGGGTGAAAAGGTTTTTTCTCATCTCATTTTTTAATGGCCTCTCCTTTATTCTTAGACTGTGGCCCCTGGTTCTGGACTCCCCCAACATTGGGATTTCTTTTCGTACATCTAGCTTGTCCAGTCCTTTTATAATTTTATACGCTTCTATAAGATATCCTCTCATCCTTCTAAATTCCAGTGAATACAAGCCCAGTCTTTCCAATTTATCCTCATATGACAGTTCCGCCATCCCGGGGATTAAACTCGTGAACCTACGCTGCACTGCCTCAATAGCAAAGTTGTAGTAATTTATTATTAAAATAATTTGGCTCTAATCCCACTTTAGAGAATTGTGCACATAATCCAGACCATCAGAGTAGACGTCCTGTCTTTCAAACGAGACATTAATCAAATAAATATCCTTTCCTCCAGGGTACCCATTAAATAAATCTTGCAAGGTGAATTTTTATTTGGGCTTTTATTTTATTTTGAAAAACTTGTGTTGACCAGAGCAACAAAAGCTCTCTGGTCTATTTCAAATAATGCCTTCGAACATTTAATGGCCAGAGCCTTAGTTTGACATTCCACATGAAGATATATAGGAACATAGAAACATAGAAATTAGGTGCAGGAGTAGGCCATTCCACCCTTCGAGCCTGCACCGCCATTCAATATGATCATGGCTGATCATCCAACTCAGTATCCCGTACCTGCCTTCTCTCCAAACCCTAAATGCCTATATATACCCTATATATGACAGTAAATCATCAGGTGCACTTTATCAATGCAGTACAAATCCTCCACCGCCCTCTGAGGCAGAGAATTCCACAGACTCACAACTCTCTGTGTGAAAGAGTGTTTCCTCATCTCCGTTCCAAATGGCTTACCCCTTATTCTTAAACTTTGGGTGGCCCCTGGTTCCGGACTCCCCCAACATCGGGAATATGTTTCCTGCCTATGGCGTGTCCAAACCATTAATAATCTTATATGTTTCAATAAGATCCCCTCGCATCCTTCTAAATTCCAGAGTATATAAGCCCAGCCACTCCATTCTCTCAGCATATGACAGTCCCGCCATCCCGGGAATTAACTTTGTGAACCTACGCTGCACTCTCTCAATAGCAAGAATGTCCTTCCTCAAATTTGGAGACCAAAACTGCACAGAATACTCCAGGTGTGGTCTCACTAGGGCCCTGTACAACTGCAGAAGGACCTCTTTGCTCCTATACTCAACTCCTCTTGTGATGAAGGCCAACATGCCATTCGCTTTCTTCACTGCCTGCTGTACATGCATGCTTACTTTCATTGACTGATGTACAAGGACCCCCAGATCCCGTTGTACTTACCCTTTTCCCAACTTGATACCATTTAGATAATAATCTGCCTTCCTGTTTTTGCTACCAAAGTGGATAACCTCACATTTATCCACATTACAATTCATCTGCCATGCATCTGCCCACTCCCCCAACCTGTCCAAGTCGCCCTGCATTCTCATAGCATTCTCTTGATAGTTCACACTTCCACCCAGCTTTGTGTCATTTGCAAATTTGCTAATGTTACTTTGAATCCCTTCATCTAAATTACTGATGTATATTGTAAATAGTTGTGGTCCCAGCACCGACCCTTGCAGTACCCCACTAGTCACTGCCTGCCATTCTGAAAGGGGCCCGTTAAACCCTACTCTTTGTTTCCTGTCTGCCAACCAATTTTCTATCCATGTCAGCACTCTACCCCCAATACCATGTGCCCTAATTTTGCCCACTAATCTCCTATGTGGGACCTTATCAAATGTTTTCTGTAAGTCCAGGTACACTCTGACCTTTCTGTCCTGGGCCTCCTCCATGGCCAGAGTGAGGCCCATCGTAAATTGGAGGAGCAGCACCTCATATTTCGCTTGGGCAGTTTACACCCCAGCGGTACAAACATTGACCTCTAATTTCAGGTAGTCCCGGCTTTCTCCTCCCCTTCCCAGTTCTCCCTCAGCCCACTGTCGCCTCTTCCTTTCTTCTTCCCCCTCCCCCATCCTCACATCAGTCTGAAGAAGGGTCTCGACCCGAAACATTGCCTATTTCCTTCGCTCCATGGAAGCCCATCCGCCGGGTTTCTCCAGCATTTTTGTCTACCTTTGATTTTCCAGCATTTGCAGTTCCCTCTTAAACATCCACTGGTTGTCCTTTGTCCATTTTCCGAGTTACATCCTCAAAAAATTCCAGAGGATTAGTCAAGCATGATTTCCCCTTCGTAAATCCATGCTGACTCGGACCGATCCTGTTACTGCTATCCAAATGTGCCGTTATTTCATCTTTTATAATTGACTCCAGCATCTTCCCCACCACCAATGTCAGGCTAACTGGTCTATAATTCCCTATTTTCTCTCTCTCGCCTTTCTTAAAAACTGGGATAACATTCGCTACCCTCCAATCCACAGGAACTGATCCTGAAACTAAAGAACATTGGAAAATTATCACAATTATCAATGTTTCCATGATTTCTAGAGCCACTTCATTAAGTACCCTGGGATGCAGACCAGCAAGCCCTGGGGATTTATCAGCCTTCAGTCCCATCGGTCTACCCTACACCGTTTCCTGCCTGATGTGGATTTCCTTCCGTTCCTCTGTCACCCCAGATCCTCTGGCCACTAGTACATCAGGAAGATTGTTTGTGCCCTCCTTAGTGAAGATGGATCCAAAGTACCTGTTCAACATTTCCTTGTTCTCTATAATAAATTCACTCTTTTCAGTCTTCAAGGGTCCAACTTTGGTCTTAACTATTTTTTCCTCTTCACATACCTAAAGAAGCTTTTACTATCCTCCTTTATATTCTTGGCTAGCTTACCTTTGTACCTCATCCTTTCTCCCTCTATTGCCTTTTAGTTATCTTCTGTTGCTCTTTAAACGTTACCCAATCCTCTGGCTTCCCGCTCTTTGCTACGTTGTACTTCTCTTTTATTTTTATAATGTCCCTGACTTCCCTTGTCAACCACGGTCGCCCCTTACTCCCCTTGTAATCTTTCTTCCTCGTTGGAATCTAGTAAATGGTTTATTATATTGGACCATCTGTATAGATTTTTTAAATTGAGAAAGTGCATAGTGTCCTATTTTCCTTTTAACCTTCTTTCCCCCTCCCCCCTCCCCCCTCCCCCCTCCCCTCCCCCCTCTTTCCTCTCCCCCCCTACTCTTTTTCTTCCACTCTTTACCGCCCTCTTTTTTCCCTCTATTTCTCTCCCCCTCTATTTCTCTCTCTCACTCTCTCTTTTTCACTCTATCTCCTCTTTATCTTGCTCTCTCTAGCACTCTATCTCTCTCTTTATCTCTCTCTCTCTCTTTATCTCGCTCTCGATTTCTCTCTCGATTTCTCTCTTTCTCTCTCTCGATTTCTCCCTCTTTCTGGGAAATCCTGGGAGATTGATGCTGAGGACCTCAGCTGCCTCAACATAGATGATCTTGTATAGAAATAAAACACTGGATGTAAACACCAGTCATGTTTTTTCCTTAGTTTCTTCATCTGAGGGATAAGTAAGTATGTAAGTTGGGGTTGGACACAAAAAAATAACGGGAAACCATTTTGATGCTTGAACAATGCATACTCAGAACGGCCCTCTTAACTCTTTGGCTCGGTGCCAGTATTTCTATTATACTTGGCATTATACCCAGTCGTACAGCTCTATAAAGGAAATGCTTTGGCTAGCAGCAGAAAGGCTGGATTGCTACACCCTGCCTGATGCCATCTATTTGTCAGCTTCTCCTCGGATTAGAAGTAATGTTGACCTGGGATAGGGGAACTGAAGCTCCCTAAGGTTAATACAATTACCCTTTTTCCCCGCTTCAAAATCCTACAAAATAGCACAGTGCTTACCGCTGGCACTAGTTGACGCAAAAACAGAACAAAACATGTTGGGTTGTCACGGTGGCGTAGCGGTAGAGTTGCTGCCTTACAGTGAATGCAGCGTCGGAGATCCGGGTGCGATCCCGACTACGGGTGCTTACTGTACGGAGTTTGTACATTCTCCCGTGACCTGCGTGGGTTTTCTCCGAGATCTTCGGTTTCCTCCCACACTCCAAAGTTGTACGGGTTTGTAGGTTAATTGGCTTGGTAAATGTAATATTGTACCTAGTGTGTGTAGGATAGTGTTAATGTGCGGGGATCGCTGGTTGGCACGGACCCGGTGGACTGAAGAGCCTGTTTCAGCGCTGTATTTCTAAACTAAACTAAAAGAACCGAGAGGTTATATGGATAGCATCAAATAAAGAATATATAATTACGACTTTAACACATGTATATTGATTTGAATGGTGTATTGGGCTATGAGCTGAACACGGGCATATTAGATTAGCCCAGTATGCTATCTTGGCTGGTATGGCCAAGATGGGCAGAAAGGTGTGTTCCCGTGCTGTACAGCTCCATGAATACAGCAGTAGAGAACTTGCGGTTCATTTATGGACTGCACCTGGAACACAATAAACTTTTATGAGTTTCCTTATTTGAAGGAAAGATTTTAATGGGTTGGAAGCAATTCAGGGCTTTGTTAGACTGAAATCTGGAATGGGTAGTTTGTTTTATGAGGAAAGGTTAACCATCTCATACCCACTCAAGTTTAGAAGAGCCAGAAGGGGCTTGAAATATGAGAATCATAGTGAACTTGACTGGGTGGTGTGGAGAGGCTATTTCCTGTTGTGGGAGAATCTAGAGCTAGGAGGCCACACATTTAACACAGCTGTTATCATTTTTATTTCTCTCTCAAAGTATGAGTCTTCAGCACACTCTCCTTGAAAGGGTGGTGGCTGCAGTGTATTCAAATATCTTTACGGCCAAAGTAGATAAAGCAAGAGGATTAAAAAATTACTGCAGGTAGACGGGGATGTGTAATTGAAGTTATAATCAGATTAGCCATGTTCTTATTAAATGGCAAGCATTGTCTAGGACTCAAGTATCCTACTGCTACTCCTAGTTTGTATATACAATCGCAAAATTACTTGTAATGGAGATAGATTTCATCATGTTTAACCACTTTATAGTACAATCATCCTGGCATGTGTGGGAATAGTGTGAGACAGCACTGTGGCGCAGTGGTAGAGTTGCTGCCTCACAGCCCCAGAGACCCAGGCCCGATCCTGACTACGGGTGCTGTCTGTACGGAGTTTGTACAGTTTGAGGTAAAACTTTTTCGCCCAGAGAGTTGTGAATCTGTGGAATTCTCTGCCGCAGAAGGCAATGGAGTCCAATTCACTGGATGTTTTCAAGAGAGAGTTAGATTTGATTCTGGGGGCTAAAGGAATCAAGGGATAGGGGGGGAAAGCAGGATTGGGGTACAGATTTTAGATGATCAGCCATGATCATATTGACTGGCGGTGCTGGCTCGAAGGGTCAAATGGTCTACTCCTGCACCTATTTTTCTATCTTTTCTATTCTCCCTGTGACCGCATGGATTTTCTCCGGATGCTCCGGTTTCCTCCCACATTTCAAAGATGTACTGGTTTATAGGTTAATTGACTTAGGTAAAATTCTAAATTGTCCCTAGTGTGTAGGATAGTGTTGCTGTCACTGGTCGGCACAAACTCGATGGGCCGAAGGGCTTGTTTCCGCGCTGTATCTCTAAAGTCCAAATAGTAGAAATGTTGGTATATTGACAACAAACAACACTTGATCATTGAGTTGTTACATGTAATGCTTCTTTGCAGCTTCAAAGGCGTGCAATAAAAGATGGTTTTGTCTTACAGTCAAGCAATAACCTTGCAGAACCATGTATTTTGAATAGTTCAAAGCATCACTGGAAACAAATAAGCAAGATGATAACCTAATCAGCCACACTATGTAAACGTGAATGACAGCAGAAAACAAGCATGGGTTCATGTGTACCATTTTAAAATTCAGTTTAGTACCTAGATTTAACCAAATCTAAACGCGGGTATGTACATGTGTCCAAAGAAAGGGAATGTATCTTCTACTATTATTGGTGCAGCTTTGCACCCTTTTGCATCTTGGTTTAGAAGTGAAACTCATAGTTATTGGTGTTCTTTCTTTTAGGATATCCTCCTCATTAATCTCATCATTGAACATATGATTTGTGATCCAGATCCTGAGCTCGGCGGTGCAGTCCAACTTATGGGACTACTCCGCACACTGGTCGACCCTGAGAACATGTTGGCCACAGCCAACGTAAGTATTTTTACGTCTCGTTTTTCCACCCGTGTGTTTATCACATTCGTTTTTCTATCTTATCTGTTTATGTTTACCTATTTTTTAAAAAGTATCAGTTGTGTCTCATTCCCTGATACCTCCAGCATCAAATATGGCAGGACATGTTTTTGCCACCCAGACGTTTTCTGAAATAGGGAGCGTTGCTGTTTTGTTTAGTCTTTTTCATTGTAGTTATTCTTTGTTTGCCTTGATCTCTCCATATATCTGCCACGAAGGCTCAAATTCTAAATTTAGCTCCCAAAGATGAATATCTCGCTCATCCCACTTCATCCAAGATGGTCAATCCTGTCTGATCATCCACACTTCACATGTGCAGAAACATTATGCACTCGTTATTGCCGCAGTACATTGCGACAAAGGATCCTTACCTTCCCATTGATATTGATCCTTGCATTTCCACAATCTTATATCCATAATGTCTCTTGAAAACCTTTCGCAGTGGAACAGTCAAAATGTGGAAACGAGGAACTGCAGATGCTGGTTTAGAAAACAAAGTCGCAATGTGCTGGAATAATTCGCCAGGTTAGGCAGCATTCTTGGAGAACAAGGATAGGTGACGTTTTTGCTCGGGCCACCTGAAGAAGGTTCGCAACCTGGAGTGCTCCTATCTATGTTCTCCAGAGATGCTGCGTGATCCTCCGAGTTACTCCAGCATTTTGTGTCTTTTTTTGTAAACCAGCAACTGCAGTTTCTTCTGGTTAGACCACTTGATGGGCTTGAAAGAGTTGAGCCGAGGGGGCTGTTTCTATGCTGTATTGCTCTATTACTCTAAACCCAGCAACAATAAAGCTACGTATAACCTTGGTTTGGAAGTATAGTTCGTTTAGTGAGAGCCGCACAGTCCCGCCTTGTTGAGATGGTGGTGGTGGAGATGAATGTTCAGGCAATGAGTAGTTTTCACCTGGCTAGTGTTTTCAAACTTGCACCCATTCAGGCAAGTATGCATTAATAACAATGGTGCAGTAGAAAATGAAAATCAATCTTTTGTGACAAAATAATTGAACATGGAATAAGTTTTGATAACACGAGTGAGCGCGGTATTAATAGGAGCATTTGGTGTCAGATCGCACTGCCACTAACCACCTCCCCAGCCACACGTTTTCTGGGTGTGGAAGCTCAAATGAGATGATCCTGCATATCCTGCAAGGCAGCGGAATGTATTCCTCTTGTCCTCCTTCACTTAACATATTACCCCTGGTGCTACTACTGAGTTAGCATTCTTTCCCAGTAATTGTGCTCTAGACAGAGCCATTTCCAACTGTGATCTAGCCAAATATTGAGTTAAAATTGTGGTAAAATGAATGTACTGGCTTGCTGCTTTAATGTTAGGTGTATCCGCTAAATGTCAACAGCAATTCTGTCAAATAAATTATCTCTCAATTTAACAAGCCTTTGGGCCCTTTTATTAGATGGATTTGTGGAAACTGAGTAGTGTCGTTTTATATGAACTCGAAGTGTTGTATATCTATAAAACACAATAGTTCCCTCTGCTGGATAACTGAGAAACAGAAAAAGGCAGCTGCATGGGTGAGCAAAACAGCAAACTGCTGGAGGAACTCAACAGGTCAGGCAGCATCTCTGGATGAAAATGGGCAGAAGCCGTTTCTGACCGGGGCCCCCTCCTACACTATTCGTGGAATTTCATGGGTGTTAATATCCTAGAGCCAATGGCACTAGCTAATTTAATTGTGTGGTGACGCACAGTTGCTGCCTTATAGTGAATGCAGCGCCAGAAACCCGAGTTTGATCCCGACTACGGGTGCTGTTTGTACAGAGTTTGTACGTTCTCCCTGTGGGTTTTCTCCGAGATTTTCGGTTTCCTCCCACACTCCAAAGACGTACAGGTTTGTAGGTTAATTGGCTTGGAATAAATGTAAATTGTCTCTAGTGCATGTCAGAGAGTGTTAAGGTGTGGGATCGCTGGTCGGTGCAGACTCGGTGGGCCGAAGGGCCTGTATCTCTAGACTAGAAAAGAACTGCACTAAATTGCCGGTAAAATATTGACACGAAACCTCTCATTCCCTTGGTTGTGACAAGAAATATTATTCGTACTGATACAATAGATAATTGAAAACATCTCATGTAAATCCCAACTATTACTTGTGTTCATATGTGCTATTATTAAATAGAAACTAGCGCTTCAGCCTAACTTGTCCACACAAACCAAGTTGCCTTACCAAGTTAGTCTTACCTGCCTGCACCTGGGGCCATATCGCTTCAAACCTTTCCTGTCATGTGTAGGAAGGAACCGCAGATGCTGGTTTAAACTGAAGTAAGTACGTTTATTGGCCAAGTATTCACCTACAAGGAATTTGCCTTGGTGCTCCACCCACAAGTAACAACATGACATACAGTGACAGTTACGAATGACTCAGAAAACACTAAACAATAATAATAATAAACCATTAATGATAAAACACCATTGATCAAGCATGTGAACCAGCAAAATGCTGGAGTAACTCAGCGGGACTGGCAGCATCTCTGGAGAGAAGGAATGGGTGACGTTTCGGGTCTGAAGAAGGGTCACGATCTGAAACGTCACTCATCCCTTCTCTCCAGAGATGCTGCCTGGCCCGCTGAGTTACTCCAGCATTTTGTGTCTATCTTTCTTATCATGTACCTGTCCAAGTGGCATTTAAGGGTGATGATTGTATCAGTCTCTCTATTTTCTCTGGTAACTCATTCCAGACACACACCTCTCCCCTTTGGCCTCTCCCCTTCGAATCTTTTCCATCTTGCCGTAAATCTATGCCCACTGGTTTTAGATTTCCCCTACCCTGGGGAAAGGTCTGCCCATTCACTTTAAATATGCCGTTCATGATTTTAAATTCCTTTTTAAGACCTCGAATGTGCCTGGACATCCTCTCCTTGTAACCAAACACTCTAATCCCAGTAACATCCTCAAATCTTGTATGCACCCTTCCTAATTTAATGCCATGAATTAATCTGTCCCAGACAATGTTGAATGCTGTTACTAAGTGTCCACTTGAATCGGAGGTATTAAGACCAGTGTCTGCAGATCCCAGGGAGTTTAGTTTAGTTTATTGTGTATAGTGAAAAGCTTTTTGTCGCGTGCTATCCAGTCAGCGGAGAGACTGATCATGATTACATTTGAGCCGTCCACAGTGTACAGATGCAGGATAACGGGAATAGTGTATAGTGCAAGATAAAGCCCGGTTAAAGATAGTCCGAGGATCTCCAATGTAGATACCACCCTGGGATAGATCGACTTCTTCTTATCAAGTCCACACACAAGATTAGAAGTTGTTCAGCCAGAGCTGAACACACTTCTCGGCATCTGGTGGTGGAAAGATTGGTGAAAACAGGACCAGGACGTGAACGCTCTTTCCTTGACACCCCCCCCCCCCCCCCCCCCCCCCCCCCGGATAGATAGTAGTTCGGGACCGCTCTCGAATTATTGATAGGATTTGCCGCGTTGTCAGATCCTAATGTTTAATAGTCAGGCACGCCACAACCATGTCTGAAGAATTCATTTTGATGTTTCCTGGTATGGATCTTTGTTTCTGTATTCCAGGTGATATATATTTTTTAACATCAGTACCGTTTCCATTTAAAAGATTGCTATAAGTGAGTGCCTAATTTCCTTCCACAGAAAACCGAGAAGACCGAGTTCCTGAGTTTCTTTTATAAACACTGCATGCATGTCCTGACTGCCCCCTTGCTGGCGAATACCACTGAGGAGAAGCCCAGCAAAGGTGAGCCATCTCCGTATAATGGTCAGTACCAACCATCATCTTAATTTCAGCCTGTGGCATGCAAATACACTTTTTATAAAAATGTTGAGTGGTGATGAAGGGACTTGGTCCGCTACTCAAGTCGTAGCATTGCCGGTTTCTAAACTCCAGCAGCTGTGCCTGTGGTGAGTTTCTCTTGCCCATTCCAAGGCAGAACAGCTCTGCTGAGCAAAGGAAACTGGCAATGCAACCCTCATCCCAATTATATTGTCAATGAATCACAAAACTCTTTGTTTCAAATCCAGGTCACTTTCGAATTATTTGGACCTGCTGGAGGTGGTGGTGAAAGTAGATAATGACATTTAAGGGGCCTTATAGAAAAATAGATATGCAGGGAATGGAGGGATGTGGATCACGTGCAGGCAGAGGAGATTAGTTAAACTTGGCATTCTGTTCAGCACAGACATTGCAGGCCGAAGAGCCTGCTCCTGTGCCAACTTCTCAGTTCTATGTTTATTCAAGGACTGTTTTCCCCTGTTTTTACTTTGTTTGTCTTTCAGACTTCAACTGGTCTTCAAAACTATAAGAAGACTATTGGTCGCCATTAAGTGGTTATAATTGTAAACAACATAACAAGCCACATAGCACCCAAGGAAAATAGATTAATCTTTAGTGATAGGATGTGCCGGGGGGGGGGGGGGGGGGGGGGTAGACTAGATTAGGTTGTGGGCGTAAATTCTTCCGTGTAAGATAGCAGTTTTCTAACCGTATGTGTCAAACTTTGGTTTATTTTAAATGCTGTGGTGCAGTTTAAACTTAAAGTAAGCTTGATGCGGAGAACTAGACGGCAGAGTCAGCTCTGTTGTAGAGGATTAGGTCAGGTGTATTCAGTGGTTTGGGATGTTAAATTCTCTTCATAATTTGTTAGCAAAGGCAAACCTCCTCTTGAGACAAAAGCTATTAAATTGACACCAACCAAATGTAACCCAGATTTTAACCAAGTGCTGAACTTTGGTAATTATAAGACCTTCATCACTTTCCAAACTACTTTTATGTTCTTTTTGGGTACAAGACATTCTTCCCCCACTCTATTCCCTTCTCCTTGCCTCACACCTCACCTCCTACCCACATATTATTGCACAGGATGCACAGTAATACTATTAGATGCAGTAACTGTCGCTGATTGTAATTACGTAATGCTAAATGTTTAAGTATACTGGATTGGCTTGCTGTGAATTTCAAAGTGTATAATCTTCTGACGTTGAATAGTTTTGGATCTGTGTAGAAAATGATTCAATTTGAGCAGAGCTGCAGACGTCAGAACTTGTCGAAACCCGATTCAGGCAGTAGACAACGCCATTAGCTTTCCTTTTTAAAATGTTGCTGTCACGCTCATGTGGCTCAATTCCAGTTACTACTTTCTCAGGGCTACCTGCCCCACTCTTAAAACCACAGAGGCCCTGATATTCCATGCAGTCATCATTTATAAATGTCTATTTCATTGATACCAAACCTTTGAGGTTTTTATCTGGCTGCTCCTAGAAGTGCTTCCAAAACTAGACCAGAAGTGAAGGACTTCACCTGAAAACACCTGCACTGTGCTGCATCAAAAATAAAGCTAAAGATGTCACCCTTGGCCTTAAAGAGCCAAAGGTACTGTATGTAAAGGTCTGACATCAGCCGCTTTGCTCGGCAACAGTAAGAAATGAGCTGACTTTTGCTCCTTTACAACAGAGCCACTCATTACCATTTTGGGAAGGAAGGATATCAACAAAACCTTTTTGTTTAGTTTATTATCATGTCTACCAAGTTACAGTGAAAAGCTTTAGTTGCGTGTTAACCAGTCAGCGGAAAGACTATACATGATTACAATCGAGCCGCCCACAGCGTACAGATGCATGATAAAGGGAATAGAATTTAGTGCAAGATAAAGTCTGATTAAAGATAGTCTGAGGGTCTCCAGTGAGGTCGATAGTAGCTCAGGACTGTTCTCTAGTTGTTGGTAGGATGGTTCAGTGACCTGTCAACAGCTGGAAAGAAACTCCCTCAATCTGGGGGTGTGTGTTTTCACACGTCTATACCGCTTGCCTGATGGGAGAGGGGCGAAAAGGGAGTGACCTGGGGTGAGACTGGTCCTGAATTATGCCCGCAGGCCTTGCCGAGGCATCGTGAACAGTAAATGGAGACACTGGATTGGAGGTTGGTTTGTGTGATGGCCATCATTCTCTGCAATTTCCTGCAGTCTTGGATGGAGCTGTTCCTAAACGATGCTATGATGCATCCCGATAAAATGCTTTGTGCTGTTGAACATAGGGATCAGCAAGCAATAGTTAAGATTCTGTGTAACTATCTGTTTTGCTTCCTCAAATATGAAGTGCACCATTTGGTTTCCAACATAAACTACATTTATCTTCTGTGGATAGTACTTAAGTTGATGTGCCAGATAAGCTACCAAAATATAATTATGACAGATGTTTGCTATCATGGGTTGTAATTTTCATATGGTTGATCAAGGGGCAACTTTGCCTTCTAACCCTGTGTTTATTTTAAGGGAAAAACATTTAAATTAATAAAGGAAGGTAAATATCAAATTCCTGAATATCTAAAAGGGATTGCATAAATATCACAAGCTAAGTTCAGCTGATGTCACGGGCAAGACCTGAAAATGGACCACGCACTGACTCCAGCAAAGAGCCATGTTTGGCTCAGGAGAAGTTCCACTTCCAGTCGCAGTCCAGACCTGTTAGGATTGAGGATACAAGGGCAATGGGAGCTCGGTAGCAGCCAAATGCTCACCCAAGATGATCAGTGATGGATGACATTTACTGTTACCAGGCAACGTCTCTGGAGAGAAGGAGTGGGTGACGTTTCTGAAAACGTCACCCATTCCTTCTCACCAGAGATACTACCTGTGCCGCTGAGCTACACCAAAGATAGACACAAAATGCTGGAGTAAGCCAGCATCTGCAGTTCCTTCCTACTGAAAACTAATGTTTTTTTTTTTGCATCTCTAATTCTGACAATGGGTCGAGCTGAAATGTTAACTGTTTCTTTTTCCACAGCTGCTGCCTGATCTGTGTGTTTCCAGCTATTTTCTATTTTTATTTAAAATTTTTAGCTTCTGTTTTAATTGTGTTTGTCTTTTACTATTAACTGGTGATTCCTCTTGCTGCGGTTCATGGAATGTCATGCATAATGTGTGCTTACATTTTCTAATAATAGCCACTGCACTACAGAGTTTAATTATAAGAGTCTACTGGGTTTTTTGAATTGTATGGTAGTTATGAAGAGCAAAACTAGATTAATTACATCCAGACTGTCGTATCACGACAAACGTAATCATGTTGGTTTATTGAATGTGTGATAAAGTTCTGTTTAAATTATTTTGAGATTGCAACAGTTTAAATGTTTTGTTTAGAATTGATTTTAAAGGTACAACACTTTAAAGGATGATTCTTCTTCAGACTGAAGAAGGGCCTTGACTCGAAACGTCACCCATTCCTTCGCTCCATAGATTTCTCCAACAGATGAGTTTCTCCAGCAATTTTGTCTACCTTCAATTGTTCTAGCATCTGCAGTTCCTTCTTAAACATAATGGACTAATATGTCAGCACAGTTTTTAGTTTGGTTGGCGTTGAGCAAGATATTGGTTAAAACATTGATAAATATTTTAAATATATTATAAATAGAGAAAGGTTGAACAGGTTAGGTCTTTATTCTTTGGAGCACAGAAGGTTAAGGGGGGGACTTGATTGAGGTCTTTAAAATGATGAAAGGGGCAGTTGACGTGGATAAGCTTTTCCCATTGAGATTCTTCTGACAAGCTGAAATTTATATCGTATGGGGCTATATTTCACAATAAAGATCCATTAAAAGATGTCAGATTTTTCAGTGTAGGGAAGATTCAAACAAGAGGGCATGACATGAGAATTAAGGGACGGAAGTTTAGGGGTAACATGAGGGGGAACTTCTTTACTCAGAGAGTGGTGGCTGTGTGGAATGATCTTCCAGCAGAAGTGGTGGAGGCAGGATCGATTTTAACATTTAAAAGTAAAGTGGATAGGTATATAGACGGGGAGGGAATGGAGGGGTATGGTCTGAGTGCAGGTAGATGGGACTAGGGGAAAATAAATGGTCGGCAAGGACTGGAAGGGCCGAGAAGGTCTGTTTCCGTGCTGTAATGGTTATATCGTTATTTTAATCAGCAGAGTTGGTAGTTCCTTTCTCAAAGTATTAGTGCGGTGAAATGTGAGCTACACTCTGCTGAAGTCCTGGTACATGTAGAATGAATCCTCTATCTTGCAGCAAAAAAGACTGAAAATCTGACACAAAGTTCCACCTTAGGACAACCAGTTTGAATGCTTAAGGTGGACACAAAGTGCTGGAGTAACTCAGCGGGTCAGGCAGCTTCTCTGGAGAAAAGAAATAAGTGACGTTTCGGGTCGAGACCTGTCCTCAGACTGGAACTCACAGGCTGATTTCCAGTCTTAAGGCAGCCTGCCGACCCAAAATGTTGCCTATTCCTTTTCTCCAGAGATGCTGCCTGACCTGCTGAGTTACTTCAGCACTTTGTGTTTATCTTCGATATAAACCAGCATCTGCAATGCCTTCCTACACTGAAAAATCTGACATCTTTTAATGGATCTTTATTGTGAAATATAGCCCCATACGATATAAATTTCAGCTTGTCAGAAGAATAACTATGTACCGGTTATCAATGTATCTTTCAGCCTGCTAGGAAGTAAAACAAAACATAATGTGCCATTCAAAATTCCCTTGCTATCACAGCCAGATTATACCAAATGCTTCACAAAAACATTATTAAATGAAAACCACCAGTCATCAAATAATGCAAATCTATTAAGACAGATGCCCAAAAGTATTTTTGAAGAGGAGTAGGTTTAAGGCAGGTAGACACAAAATGCTGGAGTAACTCAGCAGGCAGCATCTCTAGAGAGAAGGAATGGGTGACGTTTTGGACCGAGACCCTTCTTCAGACTGATCAAGGCAGCATCTGTAAGGAGGAAGGACAAGATTCAGAATCCCGTTGCACATGGTATTAGCAGCTAAAGCCATGGTCGCCAAGGACCATGTGATTAAAGTTTGAATTAGAGGCACATTTCATGGCAGCATTCTGTTAGTGGTGCACTACTACCTGTTTCTATCATACTCTGTGTCTGAAACATCCTGTGGCACTTCACATTGGCAAAATGATTTTTAATAATTACTGTTAGCTGGGCAATCATGTTAAACAATGGAAGGGTTGCATATTTTGTCATAAATGACCAACTCGTTTGTGTTTGCGAGGGAATGGCATAAAGCTTTAATGTTCCTACTGTGATTCTTGAAAAATTAAATGAGACCCGGGTTCGATCCTGACTACCGTTGCTGTCTGTACTAAGTTTGTATGTTCTCCCTGTGAGTGCCTATGTTTTCTCTGGGTGCTCCGGTTTCCTCCCACATTCCAAAGGCGTACAGGTTTGTAGATTAATTGACTTCAGTTTATTTATTTATTTTTTTAAATTGTCCCTAGTGTAGGATAGTGCTAGTGTACGGGGTGATCGGCACAGAATTGGTGGACCGAAGGGCCTGGTTCCATTCTGTATGTCTGTAAGGAAAGGAAGGATATGGATGCTTTGAAGATGGAGCAAAAATATTCCCCTGCATGTTGACCAGATTGGAATGTATCAGCAATGGGGAGAGATTTGTTTTCTCTGATTAGCAGAGGCTGAGAGACAATCTCATAGAAGCATACATAATTATGAGGGGCACTGGTAGATTTCAGAGTCAATAGTCTTATTTTAACAGGGTAGAGATGTCGGATACTAGAGGGCATGGGTTCAAGCTGGGAGAAGGAAAATGTTTGAAAAGCATGTTTTTATACATGAGTGGTAAATTCCTGGAACATGCTGACAAGGATGGTGGTGGCAACCTTTAAGTGACATTTCAACGGACAGCTGAACAGACAGGAAGTACAGGGTACAAACCATGTTGCGGCAGATGGGAATAGTTTAGCCTCACAACATGGTGAGCTGAAGGTAGACACAAAATGCTGGAGTAACTCAACGGGTCAGGCAACATCTTTGGAGAACATGGATAGGTGACATTTCGGGTCGGAACCAGCATCTGCAGTTCCTTCCTACACACGGGGAACTGAAGGGCCTGTTCCTGTGCTGTGCTGTCCAAAGAGAAGCCTTGCACTGTTACAATTTCCATTTAATAACCTTTGGTTTGTGCCTTTGGTAACGAGTTACATTTCTGTTAAATTGTGTTGTATTTTGCCACATTGCGTATTTTGACTTTAATCCATCTGCTATTCTGATTTCTTTCACAGCAGGGTAAATAATATAAAATTCAGAGCTTGAGGCAAGCTGATCATTGTCTATTTGTGCTGCTTATTTATTGTACAGAGAAATACCTGAGTAACAACTTGTTCAGATCACGTTCTTCTTTTGTTCTCCAGAAGACTTTCAGACAGCTCAGCTTTTAGCCTTAATTTTGGAATTACTGACCTTCTGCGTGGAGCATCACACCTATCATATTAAGAACTACATTATAAACAAGGACATTTTGCGGAGAGTGCTCGTACTCATGGGCTCCAAGCACGCCTTTGTGGCCTTGTGTAAGTCGAAGGTTCCTGGTTTTTTTAATTCATTTGCTGACCTTTCTCAGATTTGCTGACACTTGATGTGATATTTTGAATGTGCTGTAACTTTCAGGTGCACTGCGCTTCATGAGGAAAATAATTGGTTTGAAAGACGAGTTCTACAATCGCTACATTATGAAAGCTTTTCTGTTTGAGGCTGTGGTGAAGGCATTTCTGAACAATGGGTCCCGCTACAACTTGCTAAATTCAGCCATCATTGAAATGTTTGAGTTCATCAGAGTGGTAAGATTCGCTGGCTGACAGAGGTGTAGCTTAGTCATCTGTTAACAAGGGCAGAATTAGTATCATTAATACATTGCGCTGCCACATGCATTTATACCCTTGTTCTGTTCCCAACTGTAACCACAATACTGCCCCAGGAGAAGTTCTCATACTTGTTCCACAGCCTGTCTAATCCAGATTCAAGAGAGTTTATTGTCATGTGTCCCAGATAGGACAATGAAATTCTTGCTTTGCTTCAGCACAACAGAATATAGAAGGCATGAATACAGAACAGATCAGTGTGTCCATATACCTTTGTATAAATATATACACACATGAATGAATAAAACAGATAAAGTGCAAATAAACAGATAAGGGGCTGTTAATGTTCAGAGGTTTGTTTGAGTTGAGTTCAATAACCTGATGGCTGTGGGGGAGAAGCTGCTTCTGAACCTGGACGTTGCAGTCTTCAGGATCCTGTACCTTCTACCTGAAGGTAGCAGGGAGATGAGTGTGTGACCAGGATGGTGTGGGTCCTTGATGATGCTGCCAGCCGTTTTGAAGCAGCGACTGCGATAGATCACAGTCAGGCACAGGAAACAACCTGTCAACGTGGCATTTAAGATGGTTTTAGAGACGCACATGGATACGCAGGCAATCGAGGGAAATGGTTCAGGTGCAGGCTGAGGTTAGTTTAGTTTGGCATCATGTTCGGCATGGGCAATGTGGGCCAAAGGGCCTGTTACTGTGCCGTGCTGTTCTGTCAAGGAGGTGGTTCAGTCCATGGTAGACAAAAGTGCTGGAGAAACTGAGCGGGTGCAGCAGCATCTATGGAGCGAAGGAAATGGGTTCCTTCTTGAACGTCGTTCAGTCCATGTTCTGCAGAGTGCCCCACTTCTGTCAGGAAGCACCAACGCCATTTTCAACTCTGCACTGAAAGAGCAGGTTCAGTCTAGCATCCTGCTGCACGCCTTGCCCATAGCAGGTTGCCGAAGACTGCTGTCCAGAAGGCAGTTGGATGGTTGCATCCTCAAGTCAAGTGAAGACAGTTTATTGTCATCTATCCTGCTGTCATATACGGGTGTCAGAGGTTATGTGGAGAAGGCAAGAGAATGGGGTTAGGAGGGAGAGATAGATCAAAGTCAAAGTATCCTTTATTGTCGTTTGACTTTTCAGTCTGAACGATATTTCGTGCCTTGCAGTCATAACATAGAATAAAATAATAAAACACACAATGAACACAGATTTAACATCCACCACAGTGAGTCTAGTTTGGAATACCACCAACAGCAAAACAGCAATGTCCCTTGCATCATAAACCAATGCAGATGCTTTAACATATTCTGTGTATTGATGTTTACATATTCTGTTGTGCTGCTGCAAGTAAGAAGTTCTGTCTGGACAATATAACACCTTTGAACCCTTCATAATCTTGGAATTTTATATGTGTAGTCCTTTCATTCGGAAGATGAAGTAGATTTTTTTTTTTACAATTCATCTTACCTTTAAATTATTTATGTTCCGCTTAAAGCTGCTGTGGAGACCTGAAAAATCGAGGTCCATGAGGTAGTCGTATGGCACAGAAACGGGCGTTTCAGCCCAACGTGCCCATGCCGTTAAAGATGCCCCAATTACACTAGTTTGGCACATACCCCTCTGAACCTTTCCTATCCATGCCCAATTTCTTCTGAATCGGATTTTGTAAAAAAAAATATTTACTTAATTCCGTGATTCTGGAAAGTGAATTTTGAATATTTCCATTATTGGTTAAAGCAATCTATTTTTCTCATAACAGGAAGACATCAAATCGCTGACAGCTCATGTCATAGAAAATTACTGGAAAGCACTTGAAGACGTGGATTATGTGCAGACTTTCAAAGGACTCAAATTGCGATATGAGCAACAACGGGAAAGACAAGATAATCCTAAACTTGACAGGTGAATCTTATTTTTTAATTGACAATACACATTAGGTGTAGGAGTAGGCCATTTGGCCCTTCGAGCCAACACCGCCATCCAATGTGATCATGGCTGATTATCCCCAATCAGTACCCCGTTCCTGCCTTCTCCCCATATACCCTGACTCCGCTATATTTAAGAGCCCTATCTAGCTCTCTCTTGAAAGTATCCAGAGAACCGGCCTCCTGAGGCAGAGAATTCCACAGACTCACAACTCCCTGTGAGAAAAAGTGTTTCCTCGTCTCCGTTCTAAATGGCGTGCCCCTTATTCTCAAACTATGGCACCTGGTTCTGGACTCCCCCAACATGGGGAACATGTTTCCTGCCTCTAGCGTGTCCAAACCCTTAATAATCTTGTATGTTTCAATAAGATGCCCTCTCATTCTTCTAAATACCAGAGTATACAAGGCCAGCCGCTCCATTCTTTCAGCGTATGACAGTCCCGCCATCCTGGGACTGTGTTCTTTATTTTCCTCAAGGTGGAGATGTATAAAGTATTGGTCAGGATATAATCAAAACTAAATAAAGGCAATGGGAGAAAAATCAAAGTTGAGTTGGGTGATCAAACATGGAATATAGTCGTCTTCTTATCGAGTCCACATCACAACATTAGAATTTTTTGCAGCCAGACCTGAACACACTTCTCAGCATCTGCATGCAATGGCATCTTGTGCTTTTGTGCATAGTGGTGGAAAGATTGGTGTAAACAGGGCTGCAACGTGAACGCTCTTTCCTTGACCGCATGGAATATAGTAGGAATAGTTTACTTCCTAATCAAGGCATGGATGTAAGAACATGAGATAGGTGTAGAATTAGGCCATTCAGCCCATCAAGTCTACTCCGCCATTCAATCATGGCTGATCTATCTCTCCCTCCTAACCCCATTCTCCTGCCTTCTCCCCATAACCTTTGACACCAGTACTAATCAAGAATCTATCTATCTCTGTCTTAAATATATCCACTGACTTTACCTCCATAGCCTTCTGTGGCAAAGAATTCCACAGATTCACCACCTTCTGACTAAAGAAATTCCTCCTCATCTCCTTCCTAAAAGAACGTACGTTAATTCTGAGGCTATGACCTCTAGTCCTAGACTCTCCCACTAGTGGAAACATCCTCTCCACATCCACTCTATCCAAGCTTTTCACTATTCTGTACGTTTCAGTGAGGTCCCCCCCTCATTCTTCTAAACTCCAGCGATTTCAGGCCCTGTGCCGTCAAACGCTTACCATATGTTAACGTACGCATCCCTGGAATCATTCTTGTAAACCTCCTCTGGGACCTCTCCAGAGCCAGCACATCCTTCCTTGGATATGGTGCCCATAATTGCTCACAATATTCCAAATGCGGCCTGACCTGCGCTTTGTAGAGTCTCAGCATTACATCCCTGTTTTGTATATAAGCCCTCTCGTAATACATGCTAGCATTGCACTTGCTTTCTTTACTACCAATTCGACTTGCAAATTAACATTTTGAGAATCCTGCATCATCACTCCCAAGTCCCTTTGCACCTCCGATTTCTGGCTTCTCTCCTCATTTAGAAAATAGTCTATGCCTTTATTCCGACTACCAAAATGCATGCCTAAACTATATTCCACCTGCCACTTCTCTGCCCACTCTCACAACCTGTCCAAGTCCTTCTGCAGAGTCCCTGCTTTCTCTACACAACCTACCCTCCACCTATTTTCGTATCATCCGCGAACTTGGCCACAAAGTCTTCAATCCTTGTACGCCGAGAATCTGGGAAATAGTGTGTTAAAATACAACCAAAATCACCAAGAAGCATTTAAGAGATTCAGCCACGAGCTACATTAAGGTGGGCCAGACCAGGGTGAGACAACAATGTAAGGCCAATGTCCTAAACAATATCATCAAAGATTCGTACCACCCTGGTCATTCTCCCATTTTGCTTCTCCCATCGGGAAGATAGTATATGAGCCACCAGTTTTAAAAATAACTTCTTCCCGGCACCAATCAGGCTTTTGAACACGACACAACACGAACCTCAGCAACTATGATCTTTTATAGACCCAGTCATTTGTTGCAATCCGGAGTTTAGGGGTATTTTTTGCACTTAGTATTAGTTATTAATTGATTTTTTTTCCTGTATGTATTGTGTTAAAGCCCTGTTTAGCTGCTGCAAGAAATAATTTAATTAGTTCAGTTTGGTTTAATTTATTATTGCCACGTGTTCCAAGATACAGTGAAAAGCTTGTTTGTTGCGTGCTATCTAGTCAGTGAAAAGATTATACATGATTACAATCAAGCTGCCCACAGTGTGCAGATGCAGGACAAAGGGTATACCATTTAGTGCAAGGTAAAGACGGATTAAAGCTAGTCCGAGGGTCTCCAATGAGGTAGATGGTAAGTCAGGACCGCGCTCTAGTTGGCGATAGGATGGTTCAGTTGCCTGATAACAGCTGCTAACATTATTCTGTTGTGGTACATATGACAATTAAACATTCTTGACTATTGTTCTTGATGTTAGAAGACCATTTGAGATTTGAGACCATTTGCAAATCAATCTGATCCCATCTCAATACTAGCTATTTATTTCCCAATTGTAAACATGATCAAACAACGCGGATATAGGCCTTTCGGCCCAACGTACCCATGCAGACCAGGATGCCCGTCTAAACCTAGTCCCATATCCTCCTCATTTGGCCCATAACCCTCTAAACCTTTCCTTTCCATGTACCTGTCCCAAGTGTATTTTAACGGTCATAATTGTACCAGCCTCAATACTTTCTCTGTGGCTCAGCACTTCAACTCCCCCTCCCATTCCGAATCCGACCTCTCTGTCCTGGGCCTCCCAATGCCAGAGTGAGCACCACCGGAAATTGGAGGAGCAGCAACTCATATTCCACTTGGACAGTTTGCACCCTACCGGCATAAACATTGACTTCTCCAATTTCCAGTAGCCCTTGCTGTCTCCTCTCCTTCTCAGCTCTCCCTCAGCCCTCGGGCTCCTCCTCTTCCTTTCTCCTTTCTTCTCCCCGCCCCCCCTCCCACCCTACATCAGTCTGAAGAAGGGTTTTTGGCCCCAAACGTTGCCTATTTCCTTCGCTCCATAGATGCTGCTGCACCCGCTGAGTTTCTCCAGCACTTTTGTCTACCTTCACTACTTTCTCTGCCAGCTCGTTCCATGTACCAACCATCTTCTGAATGAAAATATCTACAATAAAATTGGAGTTCTTGTTGCTGTAGTGTGTTTTGAACCTCCGTTCTTAGTTGATTTTTTACCATACTTATCATGCTTTAGTCAGGTCTTTTATGTTAAAAAATAAATAAATTGTGGTTCCCACAATGTGAGAGTAAGAGTGTCCTAATGTCGTTTTTTCCCCCCTTGGAATTTAGTATGCGTTCCATCTTGCGAAATAACAGGTACCGAAGAGATGCCCGCACTCTGGAGGAAGAGGAGGAAATGTGGTTCAACACTGAAGAGGATGAAATGGAAGATGGGGAGCCAGTACTATTACCACCTGACAAGTCCAAGAATGATGACGAAATCATGGATCATTTCGGCAAATTCATTGAGAGGAAAAAATGTATGAAATCTGGCATTTAAGTATGAACTGTGGTGATGGCTTGACTGAGGGAACATCAAAAGACACGTGTCTTCATTAATTTGAGCAGTACATTGCTTCATGGCCAGTTCGTTCATGGTCATGAATGACCATGCTCCTTGCCGTGAGCATGAATTAATTATGGTTCTGTGGAAGATCTGACATTGCAGCTCCACAGTAATCTCAGGTGGAACAGTGGTACAGAGGGTAGAGCCGCCCCCTCGCAGCACCATCCTGACCTCGGACACTGTCTGTGTGAAAGTTTCCACGTTGTCCCAAAAGACGTGTAGGTTTGTAGGTTAATTGGCCCTCTGTAAAATTGCTCCCAGCGTGTGGAGAGTGAATGTAAACGTGGGATACCATAGAACCAGCGTGAATGGGCGATCGAAGATCGCGGTGGGCCGAAAGCCTATATCTCTAAACAGAACTAAAATCACCACACAATGGATGGAGCTTTGTAGTTCTCAGCTTTTACGGGGTACCGATCGATATTGGCCGTTTCCCCCTCGAGGTCACAGGTGAAGGGTGAAGTCATTTATTTTTAACCCCCAATCCTCTGACCCACCTGAATTCCTTGCTAAAGCCTACCTATGTGATGATTGATTATTGAGTGAGCAGGAAAGGATGTCATTGACATCCATTAAACTGTATCAGAGAACTGAGGGGGAACACATGGACAGATAGAAACACAGAAATTAGGTGCAGCAGTAGGCCATTTGGCCCTTCGACCCAGCACCGCCATTCAATATGATCATGGCTGATCATCCAAAATCAGTACCCCGTTCCTGCCTTCTCCCCATATCCCATGATCTCGTTAGCCCTAAGACCCATATCTAACTCTCTCTTGAATACATTAAAGCAAGGTCTGGATTGACATTATGGACTGAAGGCACCATTCTAGATTGTCAATGCAAAATCTCATATTGCATCTCGAATGATACTTCATTCGAGATGCAATGGCGTTGCTGGCTCGATGGGCCGAAAGGCCTACTCCTGCATCTATTGTCTATTTGTTGAACCAAAACTGAGGTCACTTCAGCACAAAATGGTGAACGGAATGAACTAATGAGGTGGTGGGAGGTGGGGTTTATAATTATGGCTTTGATTTAGGTTAAATCCTCTTGCTCGGATCTATTAATTTCTAGAATGCTGGAAATCTCATCACAACAGGTGCATTTGCACCCTGTAGCCATATAAGAATATAACCATTACAGCACGGAAACAGGCCTTCTCAGCCCTTCCAGTCCCTGCCGACCATTTATTTTCTCCTAGTCCCATCTACCTGCACTCAGACCATACCCCTCCATCCCCTTCCCGTCCATATACCTATCCACTTTACTTTTAAATGTTAAAATTGATCCTGCCTCCACCCTCTTTTGCCAATTGCCCTATAATCGTATTTCCTTGCTTTCTCCTTGGCATACTGAACCAGATGTCCCACACCCCCAGCTAAATTGCATTCTACTTAATTCACGATTTTTCTGCCATGTACATTGTCCTTAATGGGGGGGGGGAGGTGCAAGATTGCTTCAAAACCATTTTCTTAGTTTTTCAATGGACAAAAGCTTACTTTAGAGATTTAGATGTACAGCGCGGAAACCGGCCCTTCGGCCCACGGATTCCACACCGACCAGTAGGTGGTACGGTCACCCTGTACCAAAAAACAATATCCAAAAGACTAGGGACATTTTATAATTTATTTTTTAATTTTTTTTACCCAAGCCAATTAACCTGCAAACCTATACGTCTTTGGAGTGCGGGTGAAAACCAGAGCACACGCAGAGAAAACCCACACGGTCACAGGGAGAACGTACAAACTCTACAGACAGTACCTCAACAGGATTGAGCCCGGGTCTCTAGCTTTGTAAGGCAGCAACTCTACCGCTGCACCACTGTGCCGCACTATTTGAAATTTCACTGCCAAATGACCAATCTCTTCCAAAGAGTTTTTTTTCCTTTAACACCAGTGTCAACTTTGCAGCTCAATTTGAAATCTTGAAACAATTTTAGGCTACAATCTGAGTCCTTGATCAGAATTAAAGGTGGGGTTGACTTATTCATTCGTTTATGGTTGAATTCAAAAGTTAAATTAGCCTCTGTTCTGTTTTGAAGTGATACCATGGTATAAATTGAAAATAGGTGTCTTTCTATATCAAACCAGTGATTCTGTAAGATGCGCGTCTAAATTTATTCCATCTACATTTTGAACGTATCTTGCAGTGAAAGATGGGGATGAGAAGGAGGTCCTAACAAAGAGCACTCTGACAGGAAGACAAAGCCCCAGTTTCAAGCTTTCCTTCTCCAGCACCAGCAGCGGAAGCAGCAAGTCCAGCCTCACCAGCCAGTCAGCCTCAAGCAATTCACCTGGGTCTCCAGGCTCCCCGGGATCTCCAGGGTCACCCGGATCAATAGCCAAAAGCACACCTCACACGGCAGCTATTACAACCAAGGTATCGTGTCGGGCTTTACCCAATTCATCAAATCACTTGCGTTTAAGTGAGCGTTTAAAACGTGCGGGTTCCTGTAGGCAGACCATTGCAGGCTCAACTGCTGCATTCTAGCCTCTTCATCTGTATTGTCTCTGGCTTTGACTCAGCAAAGTAAGGCTGTTGGTTTGGTCTCAAATCTCGAAACCCCGTTGAGTGTTAGTACACTGTGCTCAGTTGGCTTCACCGAAGCTTAGCTGATGTGCAACTGTACAGGGTTGTCTCTGAATCTTTAACCCGTGCATCGTAATAACTGGGAATGATATGTGCTTTATTGTTGAGTTAATTGGTGTTTCCTTTGCAAATTACATACCCACGTGAGATTGAACCAGCTCTGCATCTACTGGGTTGAGAAACAGTTGCTCCGGTGATCTGGACTTCATTGTTATCTGGAGTACAGGATTGACGATGGGCTGAATGGCCAATCTCATCCATAATTATGGAGACACAAGGGTTTGCAGATGCTGTAATGTGGCTTGGAACACAGAGTGCTGGAGTAAGTCAGCGGGTCAGGCACCATCTCTGGAGGACATGGATAGGCAACGTTTTGGATCAGATCCATTGAGACCCAGTCTGAAGAAGAGTCCCTACACGAAACGTCACCTATCTATGTCCTGATCTGTTTGTGTTATTACTTCAGCACTTGGTGTTTTACCCCACCCATAATTATCTTGTTATCTCAATTACTACCTTCCTGTAGCCAAGTGTATTAGTATAAACTGATTAAGCAGATAGGCGTGTAAATGTACTAGACTTCAGAAGATCATAAGTGATAGGAGTAGAATTAGGCCATTTGGCCCATTGAGTCTACTCCTCCATTCAATCATGGCTGATCTATCTCTCCCTCCTAACCCCATTCCCCTGCGTTCTCCCCATAACCCCTGCTACCTGTCCCTCGGGCTTCGATCCTCAATTTTTGTTTAACATCATGTTCCCTGAAGGCATTTGCTATGTCAAGATATGTGAGCTGAAGCACCTTTTTGATCATCTATACGATTATCTGCTTGGTTAGGCATTCACTAAGCACTTGACTTTTAAGCCACGTTATCACGCATGCTTTGCAATTGGAATCAAAGATAGACGCTAAGAGCTAGAGTAACTCAGCGGGTCAGGCAGCATCTCTGGGGAAAAAGGATGGGTGACGTTTTGGGTCGGGGCCCTTCTTCATACTTCCCGACCCAAAACGTCACCCATCCTTTTTTTCCCCCAGAGATGCTGCCTGACCCGCTGAGCTACTCCTGCACTTTGTGTCGATCTCTGGTATAAAACGGCATCTGCAATTCTTTGTTTCTACATTTTGCAACTGGAATCGCTGGATGAAGGGCCAGTCAACAGATCCCAGATTTTTCGCCTTCCAACTGAAATGGGCTAACAATATTTCTGTATCATAGAATCATAATCATAAAGCACAGAAACTAGCCCTTCGGCCCACCAGGTCCATGCCAGCTGACTTCCATGCCCACCTGCCTAATTCCGTTTGCCTTCACTCTGTATCCTCCTATGCCTTGCCTGTTCAATTGACTGTTTTAATCCCTCTTAATAGAAACATAGAAACATAGAAATTAGGTGCAGGAGTAGGCCATTCGGCCCTTCGAGCCTGCACCGCCATTCAATATGATCATGGCTGATCATCCAACTCAGTATCCCGTACCTGCCTTCTCTCCATACCCTCTGATCCCCTTAGCCATAAGGGCCACATCTAACTCCCTCTTAAATATAGCCAATGAACTGGCCTCAACTACCCTCTGTGGCAGAGAGTTCCAGAGACCCACCACTCTCTGTGTGAAAAAAGTCCTTCTCATCTCGGTCCTAAAGGATTTCCCCCTTATCCTTAAGCTGTGATCCCATGTCCTGGACCTCCCCAACATCGGGAACAATCTTCCTGTATCTAGCCTGTCCAACCCCTTAAGAATTTTGTACGTCATGTGAATTTTGTGTATTGATTGAATTTGATTCCACCAGCTCCTTTGACAGTGTTCCTCTGCATAAAAAAAACTTTCCCCTCGTCTCCTTTAAAACTCTTCCCTCTCACCTCAACCAAAGCCTTGATCACTAGGCACAGACAGTCACAGTTGAGTAGACTGATTCTTTCTCCCTTGCCGCAGAGCAGGAACCTGCTTTTTGTCAGTCTGATGTTATACTTTGATGTTATATCTTCTAATCTTCTATTGCAATTCCATTTAACATTCAAGTGCTTCCCTCTCAGTTCTTTGATGGGATCTAAGCTAAGATGAGATGAAATAAATTGCCACTTCAATGCAATGTCGCCTAGTCACAGCTCATAACAACTCTTGCCATTGTTTTCCTTGACTTTAAGAATTTTTGTGAATGGTCACGCAATAACAGGAGACGTTAGAAAAATATTATTCCTAAACTCGGGAAGTCTTCATAGAGTGATACAGCATGGAAACAGGTCCCTTTGGCCCAACTTGTCCATACCGGCCAACCAGTCCCACCTGCCTGCATTTGGACCACATCCCTCCAAACCTGTCTTATCCATGTACTTGTCTAACTGTTTCTTACTCTGAAGAAGGGTCTCGACCCGAAACCTCAATCTGAAAAAGGGTCTTGACCCAAAACATCAGTCTGATGAAGGGTCTCGTCCTGAAATGTCACCCATTCCTTCTCTCCAGAGATGCTGCCTGTCCTGCTGAGTTACTCCAGCTTTTTGTGTCTAACTGTTTCTTAAACATTGGCATAGTCCCAGCCTCAACTACCTGCTCTGGCAACTAGTTCCATACACCCACCACTCTTTGTGTGAAAAAACTACCCCTCAGATTCAGTTGTTTTCCTGAAGAGATTCTCAAGCCACCGCTACTCAAGATTCAAGAGAGTTTATTGTCATGTGCCCCTGATAGGACAATTAAATTCTTGCTTTGCTTTAGCACAACAGAACATAGTAGGCATTGACTACAAAACAGATCAGTGTGTCCATGTACCATTATATAAATATATATACACACATGAATACATAAACTGATAAAGTGCAAATAACAGATAATGGGCTATTAATGTTCAGAGTTTTGTCAGAGCCAAGTTTAATAGCCTGATGGCTGTGGGGAAGTAGCTATTCCTGAACCTGGTCGTTGCAGTCTTCATGCTCCTGTACCTTCTACCTGAAGGTAGCAGGGAGATGAGTGTATGGCCAGGATGGTGTGGGTCCTTGATGATACTGTTAGCCTTTTTGAGGCAGCAACTCTTGCTTTTGTTAATAATTTTCAAATCAGATTTCCCAACTCAAGTCGATATTCTTTTGAGGTTAGCGCGATGCGAATGCCCTGGTTTTTCCATGATTGCAATAACGTTTTATCTCTGGTGCAGGGAGGTCTGATCGGCCTGGTAGATTACCCAGATGACGACGATGATGAGGAGGAGGAAGAGGAGGAGGAAGACGGTGAGGAGAAAGAGCCGTCAGCGCCCCTGACGAAGAAGTCTAGGCTTGGATCCTAATGATGGCCCCACCCCCTTCAACCTTGCCCAGAGACTCTTCCCGACCAGGCTCAAGCGTAAAATAAAAAAAAGGGTGTCCGAACCGACGCCTCCCACACAGATGAAACGTACACGTGGAATTCTGCTGATCAAGTGCCAATCCGCCGAAGCTGGAAAACATGCAAAAACACAACAAAGAGGGAAAAAAAAAAAAACGACATCAGAACAAAGGAATTGGAACTTGTTGATACCCATGTGTGTTCAGGCTTTGACCTCACTCTACCCCTTTCTCAGGGAAGGAAGACAAAAAAAATAAAACAGCGGCTCGTGAGGGTGGAGAGTGTGTTGGGTTTTTTTTTTCCTTGTGCTATGTGAAGTAGCATGACCGACTGGGTTTTTTTTTTGGTTGAGTCTGTAAAACGGTGTGTCGGGTAGGCCTTTGGGTGCCTGGGAGAGCCATGGTGATATCCAGCAGTAATTCCTCCCCAGGAGTGCCAGCAGTTTTCTCTTCGTTGTTCAAAGACTTCCCTTTGCATTGTACATTCAGGACATCGACATCACGATGAAAAAAAAAAGGCATTTTAAAAGAACCTCTATGGGGAGGGCTGAGAGGACAATTTTTTTCTCTTTTTAACTTGTGATCTTTACAACTGCATAATTTTTTGAGGACCCCCCCCCCCCCCCCCCTCCCCCCCTCCCACCCCATCCCTCTGACTAAAAAAAGTGAATGGAATTTCTAGATGTGATCATTTTTGTTTCATATCTTACATTTTCTTCAAATTTTTTTCTTGAGTGTACACTTAGTTGTTTAAGTATATTTGGGACCATTAAAGAAATTCTTTGATGTAATGTATTTCTTCCTGTTGTATGGAACCCTTTATTGTGTGTAATTTGTGGGCCGACGGTTTTACAATAATTGGCATTAGGACAGTCGGTCTTTTTTAACAAAAATTTTTTTTAAAAGACCAGCGTATGCCACGCTGGGCAAAGTGCTGGAGGAACTCGGGTGGAGGGAACGAACGAACAGGCGACGTTTTAGGTCAGGACCCTTCTTCAAACCCAAGAGTTGGAAGGAAGGTCCCAACCTGAAACGACACCCATCCATTCCCTCCACGGACGCTGCCTGACCCGCTGATTGTTTACCGCTGAGTTCCTCCAGCGCTTTTCTTTTTCTGCTCGCGATTCCAGCATCTGTCGTTCACTGTATTTGCCAATATCTTGATCTCAGGTATGCCTTTTATTTGTGGAAATGGATGTAACATTGGCTAAGCATTAGACAGTTGTAGAATTGTAGTAAAGGTCTGATTTTTGGAGGTACAGTCTCGTTACTGGAGCCACTGCTATGTTTTGGCATGCATGAGGGGGCGGACAGGAACACAGGCCAAAATCTTCAAGTTTGTAGAAAAGACGAAACATGAAAGTCCAGTGAACACACATGAGGGAGGCAGCTGGGGACTCTGACATATATGCAAGCATTCAGCTTACAATATTATAGCTGCTTTGGCCTTGGCCCTCTGGGGTCCGTGTCTTCAACTGACACCTTTATTTTCTTACAATGAATGGCGTTCCAGGAATACACTACAAAAATATCATTCAATTCATAGAGTGATACAGTGCGGAAACAGGCCCTTCGGCCCAACTTACCCACTCCGACCAACGTGTCCAATCTACACTCGTCCCACTTATCCTGTGTTTGGCCCATACCCCTCTAAGCCTGTCCCCCTCTAAGCCTGTCCTATCCACATACCTGTCTCATTGTTTCGTAAACGTCGATATAGTTTCTGCCTCAACTACCTCCTCCGGCAGCTCATTCCATACACCAACCACCCTATGTGTGCTAAAATGTTACCCCTCAGATTTCCAATTAAATCTTTCCATCTTCACCTTGAACCTATGTCCTCTGGTTCCCAATTCCCCAACTTTGGGCAAAAGACTCTGTGCGTCTATCCAATCTATTCCTTTTTGATTTAATGGAGTTAACAAGTGTATTTAATTTTTTTAAACGTTTTTTTAAATGTGTAATTGAGATTTTTAAAATAGTATTTTAATAGATTATTTGAATGATAAATATTCCATGACAGTGACTGCTTTTGTAGAAGGTATTGTAAAGGTCAGGACTTAACCAGGTAAGGGCAAAGATCCTATAACGATCAAGATAGACCACTCGACGAAAAAGACGTAGTACGGTGATGGGCAGATTCATGGGTAATTTTCGGCCCCATTTCCGTAACCAGCTTCCATCACCGCACCAAAGATCCCATAGTGGAGCCAAGATACTAGTGCGGAGACGGAAGCCGGTTACGGAAACATCCTCGTAAAAATAAAAGTTATTTGGTAAAAATATTCTCATTTTCAGAATTTTAATTTATTAACACAAACTATTCCCCCGCAACGTTGATTACACTGCGAGTCACGTCGGGTTACTGAAATGGATGAAAACAGGGCCCACGTTCGCTCTGTTGTGTACTACACGTCAGCCCATTGCATTTAGAAGAAGTGGTCTATCTTGCTCCGCTAAAGGATCTTTGGGTAAGGGTAGCACAGTGGTACAGCAGTGGAGCTGCTGCCTTAAGCACCAGAGACCCGGGTTCCATCCCGACTATGGGTGCTGTCTGTACGGAGTTTGTACATTATCCCCGTGACCGCGTGGCTTTTCTCCGGATGCTGTGGTTTCATCTCGCTTCCCAAAGAGGTGCAGGTTTGTAGGTTAATTAGGTTCAATTTTTAAAAATATATAAATTGTCCCAAGTGCAAGATAGCCCTAATATACAGGGTGATCGCTGGTTGGCATGGACACGGTGGGCCGATGGGCCTGTTTCCACGCTGTATCTCTGAATCACTAAAGTCCATTGCAAAACGAATAGGTTTGAATGCAACCTTACACCTATTCTTCCCCATAAGACAATTACGCAATGTACATAGCAGAAAGATCATGAATTACATGGAATTCAATTTAGGTGGGGATGCAGGATATCTGGTTCTGTATGCCATGGAGATAGCTAGGAAATAAAATTAAAGGATAGTAAGATTAAGGAGCAGAGAAGGCTCGACTGGAAAATTTGAAAGAGATGTTTAAAATCATACATGGTTTTGATAGAGAACTTACTTGGTAGAGAAACATAGAAAGTAGGTGCAGGAGTAGGCCATTCAGCCCTTTGAGCCAGCACCGCCACTCAATATGATCATGGCTGATCATCCAAAATCAGTACTCCGTTCCTGTTTTTCCCCCATATCCCTGGATTCCGTTGTTCATTCCAGTGGCTCATCAACCAGATTTTTCCATGCGCTAGGTAGGATCTGGTGTGCAGGGACAGAGATGTAAGCTTTCTGGCTGGATTCTTAAAAGAGCTGCAGGAGGAGATAGTTGAGGCTGGGAGTATCGCAACGCTTAAGAAGCAATGAGACAGGTACGTGGATAGGACAGGTTTAGAGGGATACAGGCCAAACGCAGGCAGGTGGGACTAGTGTAGGTGGGACATGTTAGTCGGCGTGGGAAAGTTGGGCCGAAGGGCCTGTTTCCCCGCTGTAAGACTGAGATAATATTACAAGAATGTGGGGGGAGAAAAGCAGGGGTGGTAACACTCACCAAATTGTTCTTTATGAGGCAGCAGACCTTGTGGCCCCTCACGTTAATTTCCATCAAAATGTTGCAGTCCAGAGACACAAATTTACTAACAGCCAATGCAGTCATTACAGGGTATCAATGGGAATAGAACCCCAAGTATTGGTCAAGCATTAACTGTACAAATTTCCAAGAGGGGTAAGCTCTGCTGCAGAATTCAATAACATTTTCTGAAGAATATCTGAAAAGTCTGAAGAAGGGTCTCGGCCCGAAACATCACCCATTCCTTCTCTCGAGAGGTACTGCCTGTCCCTCTGAGTTACTCCGGCATTTTGTGTCTATCTTCAATAAATAAGATCATAAGTGCTAGGAGTAGAATTAGGCCTTTCGGCCTATCAAGTCTACTCTGACATTCAATCATGGCTGATCTATTTCTCCCTCCTAACCCCCTTCTCCCCATAACCCCTGACACTTGTGCTAATCAAGGATTTATCTCTGCCTTAAAAATATCCACTGACTTGGCCTCCACCGTCTTCAGTGGCAAAGAATTCCACAGATTCACCACCCTTTGACTGAAGAAATTTCTTCTTCCTAAAAGAACATCCTTTAATTCTGAGGCTATGACCTCTAGTCCCAGACTCCCACTAGTGGAAATATCCACTCAATCCAAGCCTTCCATTATTCTATATGTTTCAATGAAGTCCCCCCCCTCCCATTCTTCTGAACTCCAGCGAGTACAGGCCCAGTGCGGATAAATGCTCATCGTAGGTTAACCCACCCATTCCTGAGCACGGTGGTGTAGCGGTAGACCCAGGTTCGATCCTGACTACGGGCGCTGTCTGTATGGAGTTCGTACGTTCCCCCTGTGACCTGCATAGGTTTTCTCCGAGATCTTTGGTTTCCTCCCACACTCCAAAGGCGTACAGGCTTGTAGGTTAATTGGCTTGGTATCAATGTAAAAAAAAATTAAAAATTGTCCGTAGTATGTGAAGGATAGTGTTAGTGTGCTGGAATCGCTGGTCGGTGCGGACTCGAAAGGGCTGATCTGTGCTGTATCTCCAAACTAAATAAAATTGAGTTGCTCTGGTTCAGTGCGAGCCCCAAGAGCCATAATTTGAAGGTAACTTTGCTGTTTTTGGAACTTGTGCCATTGCAACTCTTAAAAGTAATCTGAAGTGCTGGTTAACAAAACCAAAAATACTCCAATTCCACAGGTCTCCCCAACAGTAAGCCATTGTTCACTGTATCAACATGAATTCTGGAATAAAGGTGAGAACACCATTTTAAATTTCAGTCCGAAGAAGGATCTCGACTCGAAACGTCACCCATTCCTTTGCTCCATAGATGCTGCCTCACCCGGATCGAACCTGGATCTACCGCTACACCACCGTGCCCAGGAATGGGTGGGTTAACCTATGATGAGCGTTTCTCCAGCATTTTGTCTACCTTCGATTTTTCCAGCATCTGCAGCTTCTTCTGTCATTTGTCTTTTAGACCTGCAACTCTGTTGAGGTGTGCCAGGCCAACGTGTCATCGTCCAGGTCAATCGTTCAGACCTCGTTCACCATTCGGTGGCCGGTGTTTGGGGCAACTGGTGACTATGTGCTCCACTCTCTGTGTTGGGTCCCCCACACTCGCAGGAGGCACCTGCTGTCCACGAGGCCCCCACCTCTTCATCGCTACTCATCGCCAGGCATCTGCAGCTCTTTCTTAAACACAATATTTTAATTGTACAGAATGTGTTCTGCGTGTTGTTTGTCCTGCTTTAGTTGTGTTGTTAGACACAAAATGCTGGAGTAACGCAGCGGGTCAGGCAGCATCTCTGGAGAGAAGGAATAGGTGACGTTTCAGGTCAAGACCCTCCCTCAAACTGAGAGTCGGGGGAGGGTGAATGAGATATAAAGAAAGGAAGATGATATGGAACAAAGGAATGAAAGATAAGTAAAAAAGTAATGATGATGAAGGAAATGCCATTGTCAGCTGTGGGCTAGGTGAAAACGAGTTACTGACAATGAGAATAGTAAGATTGAACGAGAACTTACCAGTTCGAAGGTTGATCTTTATTTTATGAGGAGTCGAAGTGAGGGATTTCGTGAAGAGCCCGCCGGCGCGCATGCTCGACATACTTCAAAGTAGCGGCGTGGAATCACAGAAACCAACAAAGAAATGACTTTGCATAGTAAGATTGAAGTGACTAAGATTACCAGATGAAGGTGATTGAGGGTTGGGCGAGGAGGGCACGAAATCCCTCACTTCGACTCCTCATAAAATAAAGATCAACCTTCGAACTGGTAAGTTCTCGTTCAATCTTACTATTTCATTTCGGAGTCACGTGAGTGACTTCGTGAAGACTTCAAAGCTTCTGTGATTACGCGCCCTGGACCACGTCCATGCTGACACACCACTACCAGGGATGGATGGGAGGAACAAACTTGCTCAATAGTTCATACTGCAAAACAAGAGCAGAGTTATTAATAACAAATCAAAACCCCTCATGCGGGGACATCTCCACGTTCGTGACCTGCATTCAGCACGGCTTCTGCAAACTGTAGAGGAGCAGCAACAGGCTTGTTATAAAAACGCTGGAACACAGCTTCATTAGCCCATCCTGCTGTGGCGAGAATTTGGTCCATGGGCACCTCCATGACCCTCGCCGTTGACGTCGATGCAGCCCTGTTGGAAAGAGACTTGAACACATTAGTGTCGATACCTGACTTACCCAAAACGACTGGAAGCCACATGGATATCGTCTGGACTGTCACTCGATGATGAGGTCTCTTATGAGTGACAAGCAGGTATCTCTCCATTCCTCTGATGCGTGCCGTCACCTTGACATAGTGGCGGATATGTGAGGCTACACATAGCCTAGCATCTGCGGGGTATGCCGGGAACTTCAGCTGCAGCCCTGTGCACCCAGGTCTATGCTGCTTTAGTAGCTCGTCAATGAAAAAGACTACTTCTGTGGGGGTAGACGTCATTCTGTCGACACGAAGTTTGTGTAGTGTCTGTACCCTCTGAGCTGAAGTCAGCGCTAGTAACATCACCAGCTTCATGGTGCGTTGGTCCAGTTGGAGCCCTTCCATGGGTGACCACGTCCTGAGCAGGGTTAATACGTCCCTGACATCCCAGGTGATATTATAGCGTGGTGTAGGCGGATTCATATTGAATATACCCCGCATGAGTCTGGACACTAGCCTGTTGGATCCTACCTCCAAACTGAGGTAGAATGATAGCGCACTTCTGGCGCTGTTGATGGCACTGTAACTTAAGTGTTCATCATGGTGCAACCCCGCGAGGAATTCCAGGACGTCGGTTGTTGTCACGTCATCGTACGTGATGCGAGAGCGGCTGCAGTAGGCTTCCCACTTCTTAATATGCGAGCGGTATCTTCGCCTTGTAGACTCTCGACACGACGCCCCGGTGGTATCCATGGTCCGAGCCGAGAGGCCGTATTGGACTAACGGCCTGTTCAGAACCTGCAAGCCAACAAATTTAAATAGCCATGGCAGGGATGCGGCTCCCCTGAGACAGGGTGAGTAACCAATTGTGGGCAACCCTTCAAAAGGACCCAAGGTTCGTTGAGCATGTCAAAGACCACCGGATACCAAGGCTGTGTGGGCCAGTCGGGTATAATAAGGATGCCCTTGGCAGCATCTGCCTGAATCTTTCCCAATACCCGACTGATGAGGCAAAATGGGGGGAAGGCATAGAAAAACCACTTCCCCCAGTCCAGCGAGAATGCATCTAGCGCTATTGCCCCAGGATCTAGTTCCCATGAAACGTAGGTTGGTACCTGATGGTTCCACCGTGACGCAAAGAGGTCAATGTCCGGTTTACCAAATTTGGCTGTGACTTTAGAAAAGATCTCAGGATGCAACATCCATTCAATATTGTCATTAAATTTGCGTGACCTGGTGTCCGCCACAGTATTAAGCTCACCTGGGAAATAGGTAGCTGAAATCCAAATGTCTCTTTGAACACACCAGAGCCAAATTGAGTTAGCCAATTTGTCACACGAAACTGGCCTGGTACCACCCATATGGTTTAAATATGCTACTGCTGTGGTGTTGTCTATTTGGAGACGGACATGTGCTCCAACAAGCTTAGAACAATACGCACGAAGTCCGTGGAATGCTGCCAGCAACTCCATATAGTTAATCCCTTGAGTTAACAACATCGTTGATTCAAGGGTGTCCCATCTGCCACCACAACTAGAGCAATTATTCGTGGATCCCCAACCATTGGAGCTTGCATCAGTTTGCAAATATACCACCGGATTAGCCTCCCTAATAGGCTTGAATGAGTTGCTAATGTGACACACCCACCATCGCTTCGGGCGGCAGCTGCATGGACCGATCATAATGACCAGCGTTCTGTTTTAACGCAGCAATTTTAGCTCTTTGCAAATTCTGATAATGCAAAGGTCCATATCGCGCTGCCGAAAACAAAGCTACCAGCTTCCCAATTATTGTAGCTAAGTGCCGAATCGATGGTATATTGGTGCGGATTAAATCTTGACACACCTGGGTAACCTCCTCAATCTTGTTAATTGGAATGGTAACCCTCATGCTGATAGAGTTCACCGTGAACCCTAGGTAATTAATCACCTGGGCAGGGTAGAACTTTGATTTCTCTGGATGGACAATAAACCCCAATTGTTGAAATATATTGACAGCAGCTGCAACACCCTGTTCAGCCAATTCCAGGGTGTGGCCCACAATTAAGACATCATCTAAATAGGCCATACTATATGGTGTCGTTGTCTCAAATAAGCCATAATTGGCTTCACTAATTTAGTGAACAATCTAGGGCTGTGGTGAGCTCATTAGGCAAAGCCTTGTACTGCCAGAGTTGCCCCATCCAGATGAATTTTTAAAACCTTCTGTCACATTTCTGGACGGATACGGAATAATATGCGTCTTTTAAATCGATGCATGCCATAAAACAACCATGAGAAATCAATGATTTGGTTGTTTCATCGTATCCATTTTAAAATGAGAATATGTTACAAAAGTATTCAAACGGGTTAGATCAATAATGACACGACAACTTCCATCCTTCTTAGGTCTGGTGAATATGTTCGAAACAAATTCAACTGGCTCATGCACCACTCTCTTAATCACTCCTTTGCTCAAGACTTAACAATTCCTTATAGCCTGCTGCCTGTTCTGCAGCAGATAATTTTAAATGTTCGAGCGGGCATGTGCTGGGATGGAGGAATGTCGCCATTAATAAACTCAATTTTATGCCCCTGAATATTCTGCAACACATACTCGTCACCAGTGAAATTACCTCATGCACCCAAAAAACCACCGAAAGTGACCACCAACATGTGAAGTTAAACAGAGAGAAAAGAGAGAACCAGACCCCCTCACCTCCGTGGTTACCGGCGGTCCTTGACACGCGTGTGTGGACGTGGAGGTGCTGGGTTGGCTTGAGGGCGCTGCGTCTTCGTTTTCCACCAGGGTCTCTGCCGACCCTGTCCTAAAAAAGACCCCTGGTGCTGGGTCTGATGTTGCTGTCGTTGTGGAGCTTGAGGGTGGGTCCTCGTCGAGGTACTGGCAGACCCTCGTGATCGAATGTATGGAGACTTTGAGCCTGACGGTGTGGGGGCACTCTGAGGGCGCATGATCCCCACCGTTTTGGCTTGCTCGTCAAGGCTTGCTCGTCAAGCTCTTTGACTCTCTTCGAGAGGTCCTTCCCAAAGAGCTGACGGGGCGGGGGCGGCGGCGGTGGTTTGCACACTCCTGCAAACTTTGGATTGAGCGCTGGGCGGATGCTGGTTTTGCGAAACCCGTTAATTTCGTGCTGGGTCGCGCACAGGAGGGCCAGGGCATCTCCCTGGTCCAAATTCAATTCGTCCCCGTCCACCGACCGCACAAAGGCGGTAATACCGGCCGTGAGGAGCTTCAGGATCCGCTGCAGTTTTACCTCCTGTTGACGGATAGCCGCACTGATGTTGCCCCATATCGGCGTATTGACCACAGGCACGTTGAGGGAGTTGCAATTGGATGGAGCCTTGTGACGGCTCATTGCCTGGATGAGGACTTCTTCCTGCTGCACCAGGCTGATCGTAGATGTTTGTGAAGACGCCCTGTGCCTGTTGCTGCCCTGCTGTTGTTGACGTTGAAGCAGGAGCTCCAGCAGCCGCTCCATACGGTCAATACGCCCTTCACCCTGAACACTCAGGTGGTCGGAGTCCTCCGGCTCTGAAAAGAAAACCGGGCTCCTGTCATCGGCCCGCACCTCGTCGAGGCCCTGCCGGTGCCGGTAGTTGTCGCTAACAGCCGCCGAGGCGAACTGCGCGATTCCTGCACGGGCGTGTTCAACCGCCTCCGTTTAGCGGGAGCTGAAGCCGCTGCCACTAAGGGCACTTGCGGCGAGGTGTCGGCACCAGCCGAAGCATGGCTGCCTGGGGCCCGCGCAGTCTTGCCGGCTGCCCACATCGTGGACGTTGCCGACGCATGGTCTCGCCCACCCATCCATGGGGGGCTCGGCGACCGTGACGAGACCCGACTCGACCGACCCGTCCCGGCGTCGAGAGTCGGGGCGTGCCGGCTGGACCTCACAGCCGCCCCGGGTCTTTCCCTGGAACCTGACCGCTCCTCCGTGTCAGGCAATGCCTTAGCCCTGGTAGGGTTAGGCTTCTGGGCTCCTGCCCTTCCCCTTCTCGGAGTGGAACAGGCCGTGCAGCCGCACGCACCCAGCTCGAGGTCGCCAGCGAGCCCGCTGACGACCTGACTGCCATGGCAGGGTCCCCCTGCTCTGGCGGCACACCACCCTCCTCCTCGTCGAACTCCTCCGAGCTGTGGTGTGCTGGCGGATCTGGACCTGTAAACACAGGGCTTACCCACATCTCCGCCTGAGTCCCGGCGTGCGATGCAGGTACTGCCGATGGTAATGGCCCCGGAACTGTTGACCGGCGAACTCGTCCTGACGTCCTCCGGCCCTTGGAACTCCCATCCATGTCCTTGCTGCAAGACAAAACCAACAACAACAAGGACCACCAACTAAAGGTAGAATACTTACCTCCATGGCCCCTTCTGAAGGGCTGGCGAGGAGCGCGCTCCACCGCCAGCCGTCGCAGCAACGCGGTACGACGATATGTCGAGCATGCGCGCCGGCGGGCTCTTCACGAAGTCACTCACGTGACTCCGAAATGAAATCAACAGGACGACTTTGAAACGAGCACAACGACTTTGGTGGTGAAGCGGCAGAGAGAGAGGGAGATGCAAGGGTGATTTGAAGATGGAGAAATCAATATTCATACCGCTGGGTTGTAAGCTGCCCAAGCGAAATATGAGGTGCTGTTCCTCCAATTTTGCGTTTCAACATAGATCAGCTGTACCGAATGGCTGGATTCCATTCTGAACATTCTATAGTCAAGTCAAGAGAGTATATTGTCATATGTCCCAGATAGGACAATGACATTCTTGCTTTGCATCAGCACGACAGGATATTAATACAGATTAGATCAGTGTGTCCATATACCACAGAATATATATACACACACACATCAGTAAACATCCGCAGGTGTAGAAAGGCACAGCGATAGAGTTGCTGACTTACAGCGCCAGATATCCTGACGACGGGTTTTCCCTGTCACCGCGTGGGTTTTCTCCAGGTGCTCAGGATTCCTCTCACACTCCGAGGACATTCAGGTTTGTAGGTTAATTGGCTTTGTTAAAATTGTTAATTGCCCCTGTTGTGTAGGATAGTGCTAGTGTACGGGGCGATTGCTGCACGGACTTGATGGACCGAAGGGCCTGTTTCTGCGCTGTGTCTCTAATGTCTAAAGAGGATAAGTGGGGTTCCAGGACAATTCAGTGATGCTGCATTAAAATAACTAAATGAGCTGAAGGAGTTAAACAAAATGCATAGTGACGGAAAATGTCAGGTTAAAAATAGGGTGCAGCAATTATTATACATCATAGGGGGGACTTGATTGAGGTCTTTAAAATGATGAAAGGGATAGACAGAGTTGACGTGGATAAGCTTTTCACATTGAGGGTAGGGAAGATTCAAACAAGAGGGCATGACATGAGAATTAAGGGACAGAAGTTTAGGGGTAACATGAGGGGGAACTTCTTTACTCAGAGAGTGGTGGCTGTGTGGAATGATCTTCCAGCAGAAGTGGTGGAGTCAGGATCGATTTTAACATTTAAAAGTAAAGTGGATAGGTATATGGACGGGAAGGGAATGGAGGGGTATGGTCTGAGTGCAGGTAGATGGGACTAGGGAAAAATAAATGGTCGGCACGGACTGGAAGGGCCGAGAAGGCCTGTTTCCGTGCTGTAATTGTTATATGGTTATATAATCTATTGGGGTGATTCCATGGGTTGGGCAGTATCTGAGCGGATGGGGGGGGGGGGGGGTGGGGGAGAGGAATTATTGACATTGGTTGACATGGACACAGAGTTCCTGGTGCTCCGGTTTCCTCCCATATCCCAAAGATGTGGGGGTTTGTAGGTTAATTAGCCCCTATTAAATGACCCCTAGTGTGTGTGAAAGTGGGATGACATCGAACAAGTGCGAACGGGTGATTGATAAACAGCAACGACTCGGTGGGTCGAAGGGCCTGTCCCATGCTGTATCTTGCAACTAAACTAAAACGTCAACAATTCTTTCTCTCCACAGATGCTAAGTTCCTCCAGCAGCTTGTTTGTTGCTCCAGATGCCAGTACCTGCAGTCTTGTCTCTATAACGCATTATAGCTGATCTTAACGATTAATCACCATTAAACTGTCAGTAAAATAATGAATTACTTGTAACTATGTAATTATGATTTTTGCAGATCACCCGCAGGCCATTTGAGGGATGATTGAAGCAGTAATATTTACCTTGGTATGAAAAGAGAATGTGTGATTTATAAGATTAGAGAGAGAGAGAAGATAGTTGGCGATCGACCATGATCTATTATGAATACTGAAGGGCCTATCCCACTTGGCCGTCATTTGCGTGCCATTTACGTGACCTCCAAAAATGTGGTTGTCGCTTTGTGATGCACGGGGACGGGTGCACGGAGAGGCGTGGAGGAGTGTGTAGTTGCGTGCGGTATCGCACGGCGCTCCAGGATTTCGTGCTGCACGAAAACCTCGCGCGCCGCCCGTGTGGCGTATCGCTTACGTACGCAGACGTGCTGCGGTCGCACGCTGACGTACTGACCTCGTACGTGTAGCGCGTGGTGACGCATGATCACGTCACCGTGCGTAACCATGCGCCGCCCGTACGCAGTCGGCCACAATGAGAAAATAAGGACATTACCAGGCCAACCACTAGGTGCTGCTACAACATCCCTGAACGGCTGCAGTCCCTGAGCTGTGTGTACACCCACCATTGTCCTGAGGATCAAGGAAGGAGCTAAGGTGGGAAGAAAGAAGCCTTTATCCAGGTCTCCCAAACTTTGAGGTGCATCTAGTGCCACGGAGACACAAGAGGCTGCAGATGCTGGAATCTGGAGTAAAAGAAGGACATCGACCTTCCCTTCACTTCTACAGATGCTGCCCGTCCCATCTGCACCATAAGTAAATGGACAACAAACTACAGATGCTGGAATCTTGAGCAAAACATAGAAACACAGACAATAGGTGCAGGAGTAGGCCAATCGGCCCTTCGAGCCAGCACCGCCGTCTGAAGAAATGTCGCCTATTTCCTTCGCTCCATAGATGCTGCCTCACCCGCTGAGTTTCTCCAGCATTTTTGTCTACATCCAAAATCAGTACCCCATTCCTGCCTTCTCCCCATTAGATTCCGTTAGCCTGAAGAGCGAAATCTAACACTTACAAAGTCTTGAGAGTCAGGTTTAATTTTAGCTTTAATCCATCTGAAGAAGGGTCTCGACCCGAAACATCAACTATTCCTTCTCTCCAGGGATGCTGCCTGTCCCGCTGAGTTACTCCAGCCTTTGGTGTCTCCCTGCAGTTCTTCATTTCTACACTTAAACTATTCTGATTTTGCATGTTTAAGAAAGAACTGCAGATGCTGGAAAATCGAAGGTAGACAAAAATGCTGGAGAAACTCAGCGGGTGAGGCAGCATCTATGGAGTGAAGGAATAGACAATAATAGGCAATAGGTGCAGGAGGAGGCCATTTGGCCCTTCGAGCCAGCACCGCCATTCAATGTGATCATGGCTGATCATTCCCAATCAGTACCCCGTTCCTGCCTTCTCCCATATCCCCTGAATCCACTATCTTTAAGAGCCCTATCTAGCTCTCTCTTGAAAGCATCCAGAGAACCGGCCTCCACCGCCCTCTGAGGCAGAGAATTCCACAGACTCACAACTCTCTGTGAGGATAAAGTGTTTCCTTGTCTCCGTTCTAAATGGCTTACGCCTTATTCTTAAACTGTGGCCCCTGGTTCTGGACTCCCCCAACATTGGGAACATGTTTTAGGGTGGGAAATTACAACCTTCATGTGGTCCGCCCTGTTTCGACTAATGCAATCAACTCGACGTGCACAAACGGAAGATCAAATAGAACAAGTTGTCCATGCACAACTTAAGCTGTGCACGCCACACGAAAGAAGAAGGGAACATGTTTCCTGCCTCTAGCATGTCCAAACCCTTAACAATCTTATATGTTTCAATAAGATCCTCTCTCATCCTTCTAAACTCCAGAGTGTACAAGCCCAGCTGCTCTATTCTCTCAGCATATGACAGTCCCACCATCCCGGGAATTTACGCTGCATTCCCTCAATAGCAAGAATGTCCTTCCTCAAATTAGGGGACCAAAACTGCACACAATACTCCAGGTGTGGTCTCAGTCCTGTACAACTGCAGAAGGACCTCTTTGCTCCTATATTCGATTCCTCTTGTTATCAAGGCCAACATGCCATTCGCTATCTTCACTGCCTGCTGTACCTGCATGCTTACTTTCATAGACTGATGAACAAGGACCCCCAGATCCTGTTGTACTTCCCCTTTTCCCAACTTGACGCCATTTAGATAGTAATCTGCCTTCCTGTTTTTGCTGCCAAAGTGGAGAACCTTACATTTATCCGCATCAAACTGCATCTGCCGTGCATCTGCCCACTCCCCCAACCTGTCCCAGCCACCCTGCATTCACATAGCATCCTCCTCGCAGTTCACACACTGCCGCCCAGGTTTGTCTCGACCCGAAACGTCGCCTATCTCCTTCGCTCTGTAGATGCTGCTGCACCCGCTGAGTTTCTCCAGCTTTTTGTGTAACCCTCGATTCTCCAGCATCTGCAGTTCCTTCTTTAACAGCTTTGTGTCATCTTGTTTCCCCAGCATTGTTGTCCACCTCTGACTTTGGAAGCAGTGGGGCGCCTGCAGTGCCAGGCAGCGGCCGGCAGGAGGAGCGTGTGTCCGGGTGTGTGGCGCCGGGAGAGCCCGCCCCCTGGCGGCGCGGGTTGTCAGTCAGTCAGTCAGGCGGGGGGGGGGCGGGGCTGGAGCGCGAGCGGCGCTGGATACAATGTTGCCGCCGCCGCCGCCGCCGCCGCCGCTTTGTCCGCGATACTTTGTAGCCGTTCAGTAGCGGCTCGTGCGGAGACTTTGTTGCCGCCTGGAGATACTTTGTAGCCGCCCGTGGAGACTTTGTAGCCGCTTGGTAGCAGTTTGCAGCAACTTGTAGCCGCGTCTCCGCCTCAGCCTCAGTCTCCGCGGCCACACCGGCCCCGGCCCCACGCACACACACACAGGCGGCGGCGGCGGCGGCGCCGCACGTTGCCATGGCGCCCGGCCGGGCTGGCGGCTCCCGCTGAGCGGGGAGAGAGGAGGCGGGAGGGAGAGACAGGGGGGAGAGACACAGAGCAACCCCACTCCACTCCACTCCACTCCACTCCACTCCAGTCCAGTGGCGCCCAGGCCGGTTATGTAGCTCCCGGCTCCCGTGAGCGCCGCGCTGCCGATGCTGAGCATGGACGTGACCGTGTCCGCGCTGCTGGCCCAGCTCCTGCACAGCCCGCTCGTCACCTGGGTGAGTGACCGAGCGAGGGAGGGAGGGAGGGGGTGAGGGGGAATGAGAGGGAGGGGGAGAGAGTGAGGGAGAGTGAGGGTGAGAGAGTGAATGAGGGGGGTGAGGGGGGATGAGAGGGAGGGGGAGGAGAGTGAATGAGAGGGAGGGTGAGGGGGGAGAGAGTGAATGGGACAGTGAGAGGGGGAGAGAGTGGGTGACTGGGAGAGGGAGTGAAGGCAGGGAGAGGGAGTGAAGCAGAGGGAGGGTGAGGGGGAATGAGAAGGTGAATGAGAGGGAGGGTAAGGGGGAGAGAGTGAATGAGGGGGTGAGGGGGAATGGGAGGGTGAGGGGGAGAGAGTGAATGAGGGGGTGAGGGGGAATGGGAGGGTGAGGGGGAGAGAGTGAATGAGGGGGTGAGGGGGAATGGGAGGGTGAGGGGGAGAGAGTGAATAGGGGGTGAGGGGGAATGAGAAGGTGAATGAGAGGGAGAGAGTGAATGTGAGGGTGTGAATGAGAGGGAGGGCGAGGGGAAAGAGTGAATGGGACAGTGAGAGGTGGGAGAGAGAGAGTGGGTGGCGGGGTGAGGGAGGGTGAGGAGGAGAGAGTCGATGAGAGAGTGAGAGGGGGGAGAGAGTGAATGGGACAGTGAGAGGGGGAGAGAGAGTGAAGGGAAGGGGAGAGGGAGTGAATGAGAGGGAGGGTGAGGGGGGGAGAGTGAATGAGGGAGTGAGAGGGGGGAGGGAGTGAATGAGAGGCAGGGTGAGTGAATGATGGATTGGGGGAGAGGGTGAGGTCCCAGGGCAGGTTCTGGTTAAACTGGTGGGATGGGATGGAGGGGAGATATGTGAAGTGGTAGGGGAGGGAGAGGGGTGTCTCTGACCGAGGGGGATAGATGAGAAGGTGGGGGGGGGGGGGAATGGATGGTTTGATTGTAATCATGTAGAGCATTTTCATTGACTGGATAGCAGGCAGCAAGAAAGCTTTACACTGTACCTCGGTACACGTGACAATAAACCAAACTCAATTTGTCAGATTGTGAGGAAGAGAGGCGGGATAAGTCAGTGTGTGGGGGCGAGGTGGGGGGTGGGCGTGAGTGAGAGAGAAGGGAGAATGTGTGAGTGTGTGGGGGAGAGGTGGGGTGTGGGCATGTGTGGGGGAGAGGGGTGTGGAAGGGAGCGAGGCGGGATGTATCGGTGTGCGAGGGAGATGGGGAATGTGTGAGTGTGGGGGGGGGGGGAGAGAATGGGGGGTTGCCTTTGTGGGGGAAGGGGAGTGTGGTGGGATATATCAGTGTGCAGGAGAGAGGGGGGTGGGTCAGTGAGGGAGGGAGAGAGGGGACAAGTCAGTGTGTGGAGGGGTAGGGAGATATGTGGAGAATGTGTCAGTGTGTGTGGTTGTATCCGTGGACTGGGTGTGGGGATGGGGTGGTTGTAAGGTTATGAGTTGGTTGGGGCTCTCTGGGTCTCTCGCACTGGGCCCGTCACCGATAGTTAACAGTTGCAAATATTTGCTCCAGCGTGTGACATTCCCGGGGTTTGGTGCCAATTAGGCCTATTTCTGGCTGAAACTTCGCAAAATGTGCAGGAAGGAATTGCAGATGCCGGTTTGTACCGGGGATAGACACAAAATGCCGGAGTAACAGGGCAGCACGGTGGCGCAGTGGTAGAGTTGCTGCCTCACAGCGCCAGAGACCCGGGTTTGATCCTGACTACAGGTGCTGTCTGTACGGAGTTTGTATGTTCTCCCTGTGACCTTAGAAAACATAGAAAAATAGGTGCAGGAGTAGGCCATTCGGCCCTTCGAGCCTGCACCGCCATTCAATGTGATCATGGCTGATCATCCAACTCAGTATCCCGTACCTGCCTTCTCTCCGTACCCCCTGATCCCTTTAGCCACAAGGGCCACATCTAACGCCCTCTTAAATATAGCCAATGAACTGGCCTCAACTACCTTCTGTGGCAGAGAATTCCAGAGACTCACCACTCTCTGTGTAAAGAATGTTTTCCTCATCTCGGTCCTAAAGGAATTCCCCCTTATCCTTAGACTGTGACCCCTTGTTCTGGACTCCCCCAACATCGGGAACAATCTTCCAGCATCTAGCCTGTCCAACCCCTTAAGAATTTTGTACGTTTCTATAAGATCCCCCCTCAATCTTCTAAATTCCAGCGAGTACAAGCCGAGTCTATCCAATCTTTCCTCATATGAAAGTCCTGACATCCCAGGAATCAGTCTGGTGGGTCTGATCAGAACTTGTGGGTTTTCCCCGGGTGCTCCGGTTTCCTCCCACACTCCAAAGACATGGTTTGTAGGTTAATTGGCTTTGGTAAAAATTGTAAATCATCCCCAGTGCGTGTAGGATAGTGATAGTGGGTGGGGATCGTTGGTCGGCGCGGACGCAGTGGGCCGAAGGGCCTGTTTCCGCGCTGTATCTCTAAACTAAACTCAGCGGGTCAGGCAGCATCTGTGGAGAAAGCTGTTCTGAAACGGGAGCAAATGTCCGACCATCTGGTCTCTCAGAGAGTTGTGAGTGTGTGGAATTCTCTGCCTCAGAGGGCAGTGGAGCTGGTTCACTTTCAAGAGAGAGTTAGATCGAGCTCTTGGGGATAGCGGAGTCAGGGGATATGGGGAGAAGGCAGGAACGGGGTACTGATTGGGGATGATCAGTCATGATCACATTGAATGGCGGTGCTGGCTCGAAGGGCCGAATGGCCTCCTCCTGCACCTATTGTCTATTGTCGCCGATTAACAGGTTTTAACCAAGTATTTCACCGATCCTCTTTCAGGTGAAGACCTTTGGGCCGCTGGGCGGGGCGAGCGAGGAGAAGGGGACCATGTACATGGATCTGGTCGATGGTGTGTTCCTGCACAAGGTCATGCTGCAGATGTGAGTCTCTCTCTCTTTCACTCTGAGTTCATTGTGTTAACGGCTGCTCGGCTTAATCCCCTGAAACCACATCCGCGTCGAGATAAGGTTTAAGGGTGAAAAATATGTGCAAGGAACTGCAGGTGCCGATTAACAAAAAAAAAAGAGACAAAGTGCTGGAGTTCACGAGGAACTGCAGGTGCTGGTTAACAAAAAAAAGCGACAAAGTGCTGGAGTTCACAAGGAACTGCAGGTGCCGGTTAACAAAAAAAAGAGACAAAGTGCTGGAGTTCACGAGGAACTGCAGGTGGCGGTTAACAAAAAAAAAGAGGCAAAATGCTGGAGTTCACGAGGAACTGCAGGTGCCAGTTAACAAAAAAAAGCGACAAAGTGCTGGAGTTCACGAGGAACTGCAGGTGCCAGTTAACAAAAAAAAAGCGACAAAGTGCTGGAGTTCACCGGGAACTGCAGGTGGCGGTTAACAAAAAAAAAGAGACAAAGTGCTGGAGTTCACCGGGAACTGCAGGTGCTGGTTAACAAAAAAAAAGAGACAAAGTGCTGGAGTTCACCGGGAACTGCAGGTGCCGGTTAACAAAAAAAGAGATTAGATGTTGGAGTTCACGCAGAACATGGGGAGAAGAGAGTCAGGACTGTTTTATTGTCAGATGTCCCAGATAGGACAATGAATTTCATTCTTTCTGCAGCATAACACAATATGTGAACATCGTACATTACAGGAGAAGGGAGAGATAGATCAGCCATGATTGAATGGCAGAGGGTAGACGTGATGGGCCGAATGGCCTAATTTTGCTCCTATGACCAATGAGTAGTGCACATGTTACTGTGGAGCCTCTGCTGCTGTTGACTGCCTGGGCACCTGCGAGAAAGAGTTTGGGGACATGTGTTGGAAGGAACTGCAGGTGCTGGTTTAACGCAAAGATAGACACAAAATTCTGGAGTAACTCAGACTGTCAGACCACGAAACGTCACCTATTCCTTTTCTCCGGCGATGCTGTCTGACCTGCTGAGTTACTCCAGCACTTTGCGTCTGTCTTCAGTCTGGGGACATTTTGTGTGTGGGGTTTCCCAGTTGCCTGTGATGTGAGTTTCTGTCGATGAGGTTTTGAAGTTACTGGTCTGGCTCCAACTGATGAAATATATTTTAAGTTCCATCGCAAGCCACAATGCCACAAACGTCAGCGTCTGCGTTCTCGGTTAGGAAATGAGGAGTGCAGTAGAGCGGCCTGCTCGCTGGACCTGGCGCAGCCGGTAGAGTTCCTGCCTCACAGCGCCAGAGACCTCGGGTGCTGTCTGTGTGGAGTTTGCACCTTCTCCCTGTGACCGGTTTCATACAAGTCACAGAGTGATACAGTGTGGAAACAGGCCCTTCGGCCCAACTTGCCCACACCGGCCAACATGTCCCAGCTACACCAGTCCCACCTGCCTGCATTTGGTCCATAACCCTCCAAACCTGTCCTATACATGTACTTATCTAACTGTTGCTTAAACGATGGGATAGTCCCAGCCTCAACTACCTCCTCTGGCAGCTCATTCCATACAACCTCCACCCTTTGTGTGAAAAAGTTGCCCCTCGGATTCCTATTAAATATTTTCCCAATCACCTTGAACCAGGAGTGGGCAACCTTGTACTTCATAGGGGCCAGGTCTGTGAGCGGATGGCAGGCCACATCTATCGGCCATAGTGTGACACTTGGTATTGTTTTTCCATTAGTTTTCTGCAGTTTCCAGATCAGCTCACCTGCCCCGTCCGTGACTGGCTGTAGAGCCCAGGTCATGAAAACTAATTGGAAAAAAAAATACGCCTGTGGGCCGGATCCAGCCGGTGGGCCGTAGACAATAGGTGCAGGAGTAGGCCATTCGGCCCTTCGAGCCAGCACCGCCATTCAATGTGATCATGGCTGATCATCCCCAATCAGTACCCCGTTCCTGCCTTCTCCCCATATCCCCTGACTCCGCTTGAAAGCATCCAGAGAACCTGCCTCCACCGCCCTCTGAGGCAGAGAATTCCACACTCACAACTCTCTGTGAGAAAAAGTGTTTCCTCATCTCAGTTCTAAATGGCTTACCCCTTATTCTTAAACTGCGGCCCCTGGTTCTGGACTCTCCCAACATCGGGAACATGTTTCCTGCCTCTAGCGTGTCCAAACCCTTAACAATCTTATATGTTTCAATGAGATCCCCTCTTATCCTTCTAAACTCCAGCGTGTAGGTTGCCGACCCCGGCCTTAAACCCGTGTCCTCTCACATCCTAAAGACGTCCCGGTTTCTGGCTTAATTGGCTTCTGTAAATTGCCCTTAGTGGGCAGGGAGTGGGTGAGAAAGTGGGATAACATAGAACTAGTGTGAGTGTGTGGTTGGCATGGACTCGATGGGCCGAAGGGCCTGTTCCCATGCTGTATCTTGGAGTCAATCAATAAAACTCATTGGAACCGCTATGCACCAGGTGCTGGAAGGAATTGGTTTTGACTCGTTGCCGGTGGCACAGCGGTAGAGTTGCTGCCTCACAGCGCCAGAGACCCGGGTTCGATCCTGACTACGGGTGCTCTCTGTATGGCGTTTGTACGTTTTCCTTGTGCTCCAGTTTCCTCCCAAATTCCAAGCATGTACAGGTTAATTGGCTTCTGTAAATTGTCCATAATGTTAGCATAGTGCTAGTGTATAGGGTGATTGCTGGTCTGCCATCCCGACCTCATCTGTTGTCTCTATACAGCGTTTTCATGTTCTCCCCGGGACCGCGTGAGTTTCCTCCGGGTGCTCCGGTTTCCTCCCACATCCCTTAAAGATGTGCCGATTTGTCCGTTAATTGGCGTCTGTAAATTGTCCCTAGTGGACAGGATAGTGCTGGTTGGTGCGGACTCGGTGGGCCGAAGGGCCTGTTTCCGCGCTCTTTGCAAACCCCGTACAGGCAGCACCCGTAGTCAGAATTGAACGCGGGTCTCTGTGAGGCAGCAGCTCTACCCGCTGCCCCACCCTGCCGCCTTGTCAGAGGGATATCAGAAGAAAGGAGATGAGGAGGAATTTCTTTAGTCAGAGGGCGGTGAATCTGTGGAATTCAGTGCCACCGGCGGCTGTGGAGGCCAAGTCAGCGGGTAGTTTTAAAGCGGGTTCACGGTTAGTGGGGAGAAGGCAGGAGAATGGGGTTGAGAGGGAAAGATCGATCAGCCATGAATGAATGGCGCAGTGGACCTCAATTATACATTATTGTCACTACCCAGGGACAGTGAAATGTCGATGGGCCGAATGGCCTAATGCTTCTTCTCTGTCCCAGAGTCTTGTATTCAACCTGAGACATGAGCTTGGTTCTCTCCCTAGAGATACTGCTCGGCCTTGCAGCTATTTTGAGCATTTCCTGTTCTTATTGCAAGTATTACTTTGCGTGTATCAATGTCAGCTGTTGGCACGTGTGCATACATGTAGCATGGGCAGTTTATGGCTTGTTTAAAGGTGTAATGTTCACCCCGGGTGGTCTCTTCTTACCAGGAAGAGTTCCGCTTAGAATTATGTCCTTGGTCCCACCACATTTCCTAGTGGCTGTCTACAAATTGGGAGGTCATCGAGTCATCCAGCGTACCATATATGTGCCACCCTTTGTATACAAAAGTTACCCTCCTGGTTTCTATCAAGTCTCTTTCTCCCCCCCCCTCTCCTCGCCTACGGTTCGCGATTCCCCTACTCTGGGCAAAAGTCTTGTTTGTTTACCTGATCTATTCCACTCGCGATTTTATGCTCCTCTGTAAAATCACCGCTCATTCTCCTGGGCTCGAAGGTCCCAACCTGTTCAATCTCTCCCTGTAGCTCAGGCCCTCGAGACCTGGCTGCAACCTCGGGAATCTTCTCAGCACCCTTTCCAGCTTGACAATATCTTTCCTATAACGTCAGGTGCCCAAAATCTTGAATGGTAACGTTGGCTGCTCTGGATGGGGTGGCCCGGAAGGAATCTCTATTTTGACCTGCGTTAGATAAATCATTGAGGGATCTATTCGGAGTCGGGGGATATGGGGAGAAGGCAGGAACGGGGTGCTGATTGGGTGATCAGCCATGATCACATTGAATGGCGGTGCTGGCTCGAAGGGGCGAATGGCCTCCTCCTGCACCTATTGTCTATTGACAATGGATGACAGGGTCCCAGCAAGGACTCGGACAGTGGATAGAATTGGACGTAGATGAGAATGACCTCTTGGCCTCCGTAGCTCCGTAGCTCTTGTGTGTGGCGTGCACAGCCTAAAGTTGTAGGACAACTTGTTCTATTTGAAATTATTTGATTTATTTGTGCACGCCAGGTTGAAACAGGGCGTACCACGTGAAGGTTGCAACCTCAAGCTGTGCAGTTTTAAAGATACAGCATGGAAGCAGGTCCTACAGTCCACCTAGTCCACACCGACCACCCATTCACACTAGTTAGAAACATAGAAACATAGAAAATAGGTGCAGGAGTAGGCCATTCGGCCCTTCGAGCCTGCACCGCCATTCAATGTGATCATGGCTGATCATCCAACTCAGTATCCCGTACCTGCCTTCTCTCCATACCCCCTGATCCCTTTAGCCACAAGTGCCACATCTAACGCCCTCTTAAATATAGCCAATGAACTGGCCTCAACTACCTTCTGTGGCAGAGAATTCCAGAGACTCACCACTCTCTGTGTAAAGAATGTTTTCCTCATTTCGGTCCTAAAGGAATTCCCCCTTATCCTTAGACTGTGACCCCTTGTTCTGGACTCCCCCAACATCGGGAACAATCTTCCAGCATCTAGCTTGTCCAACCCCTTAAGAATTTTGTAGGTTTCTATAAGATCCCCCCTCAATCTTCTAAATTCCATCGAGTACAAACCGAGTCTATCCAATCTTTCCTCATATGAAAGTCCTGACATCCCAGGAATCAGTCTGGTGAATCTTCTCTGTACCCCCTCTATGGCAAGGATGTCTTTCCTCAGATTTGGAGACCTAAGATTTGGAGTTCTAAGTTATCCCACTTACCCATCTACTCCTTACACATTAGGGGCCAATTAACCTGCAATTCCGCAGGGCTTTGCAATGTGGGAGGAAACCGGAGCACCCGGAGGAAACCCACAAGGTCACGGGGAACACGCACAAACGCACGCACACACACGCGCACGTACACACACACATACACATGTGTACGTACGCACACGCATGCGCCCACACACACACGCGCACACACACACACACACACACACACACACGCACGCGTGCGCACACATACACTCTCAGCACCTGAGGTCAGGATTGAACCGGGGATCTCTGGCGCTGTGAGGCAGCGACTCAACCAGCTGCGCCACCGTATCTCCACGGAGCACGTCACGCTAAGCTGATCCAGATGGCAGATTTCACACTGAGTTACTGGGAACATTGAGCGAGAGAATGCGTGGTGAAATGTTTGACTGATTTATTCACGATGGAACGGTGGTGGTCTTCTCCCGGCTGGGTGTGAGGGCCACGGTTTGCCACGCGGAATAGTTTCGTTCAGTTCGACAGACACAAAGTATGTAGTGAGAAACTGCAGATGCTGGTTTACACCGAAGAAAGAGACAAAATGCTGGAGTAACTGGGCGGGACAGGCAGCATCTCGGGGGGGAAGGAATGGGTGACGTTTTGGGTCGGGACCCCTCTTCAGACATGCAGGGTCCCGACTTGAAACGTCAACTATTCCTTTTATCCAGAGATGCTGCCTGTCCCGCCCAGTTACTCCAGCATTTTGTCTCTTTCTGCGTTTGCGGTCGGTTTATCTGCTGGAATCGGAGCCGTAACTAGAGATATGATATGGCGAACTCAATGCATATATTTAAGGCAGAGATAGACAGATTTTTGGTTAGTGCGGGTCAGGGGTTATGGGGAGAAGGCAGGAGAATGGGGTTAGGCGGGAGAGATAGATCAGCCATTATCGAATGGCGGAGTAGACTTGATGGGCCGAATGGCCTAATTCTGCTCCTATCACTTATGAAAAGGTACAGAACAAATCAAAACGTTATGATTTTACAGATCATTAGTTTAATTTATTGTCACGTGTACTGAAGAGCTTTTTGTCGCGTGCTATCCAGCCAGCGGATAGACAATGCATGATTACAACCGAGCCGTCCACAGTGCACAGATACAGGATAAAGGGAATAACATTCAGTGCAAGGTAAAGTCCCATTAAATGCGTAGGGATGAATGGCAGATTCTGGTTTAAACCGAAGACAGACACAAAAAGCTGGAGTAACTCAGCGGGTCAGGCAGCATCTCTGCAGAGAAGGAATGGGTGACGTTTCAGGTCGGGACCCCTTCTCAGACATGCAGGGTCCCGACTTGAAATGTCAACTATTCCTCTTCTCCAGAGATGCTACCTGACCTGGCGAGTCACTCCAGCTTTTTGTGGCTGTCAGAGTCCGATTAAAGATAGTCCAGTGAGGTAGACGGTTGTTCAGGACCGCTCTCCAGTTCTGGTAGGATGGTTCAGTTGCCTGATAACAGAGGTCGGATATCAGCAAGCCAGCAATATCCCGGCATCTACAATTCATTAGGTCCACATTTTGCCTTCTCCTTTTCTCATTGATTTATCTACATGTAAGGCACAATATTTCTATGGGTGCTGTTTGTACGTTCTCCCCGTGACCTGCGTGGGTTTTCTCCGAGATCTTCGGTTTCCTCCCACATTCAATTCAATGTCAATTCATTTCAATCTTTAGTGTCATTGTGCAGTGTACAATACAGAGACAACGAAATGCAGTTGGTATCTCCGAAGGGCGAACTTACGAGTGATGTCTATACATATACAGTGTCCGGTGGGGGGGGGGGGGGGGGAGGGCAGTCATTGAGGTGCAGCGTTGAGATGTGTGACAGCCGCAGGGAAGAAGCTGTTCTTGAGCCTGCTGCTCCGGCAGCGGAGGGACCAGTGCTGCGCGCCCTGCGCAGGCATCGTTTACTATGGACAGACGTAATGGAGGGGAGTGAGGAGCCTGTGATGCGTTGGGCGATCTTCACCACCCTCTGCAGAGCCTTCCGGTCGGTGACAGAGCAGTTACCATACCATACCGTGATGCAGTTGGTAAGGATGCTCTCGATGGTGCAGCGGTAGAAGTTCACCAGAATCCGGGGAGACAGGTGGACCTTCTTAAGTCTCCTCAGGAAGAAGAGACGCTGGTGAGCCTTCTTGATTAGTGAGGATGTGTTGTGGGTCCAGGAGATGTTGACCCCCAGGAACCTGAAGCTGGAGACCGGTTCCACCTCCGTCCCGTTGATATGGATGGGGGTGTGCGTGCAGCCTCTCAATCTCCTGAAGTCCACAAAGACTCCAAAGACGTACAGGTTTGGAGGTTAATTGGCTTGGTGTACGTGTCAAATTGGCCCTCTGTGTGTGTAGGGTAGTGTTGATGTGCGGAGATCGCTGGTCGGCGCGGACACGGTGGGCCGAAGGGCCTGTTTCCCCGCTGTATCTCTTCAACACTAAAACTGAACTAAGCTGCTGGAATAGTTTGTAAGTGCGGTGACCCAGGTGCAGTTTGAACTATTTAGCAAAGTAAATATTTAGAGTTTCCTCTTTATGTCCCGGGATGACCCCGGAGTTGACCCTGAACTTTCACCGCGGGTCTGGGGGAAGATGCATTGTCTTGTCTGCGTTTGCGGTCGGTTTATCTGCTGGAATCGGAGCCGTAACTAACGCAGGGGAGAAGCACAAAGAGTTCCTTGTCTGGTATTCGGGGACATAGCCCAGTTTCTCAGCGACTGATTAGCAATTAATTGAATTGTCGAGAGAATTGATGGCTGGCTGTTCCATGTTGATGTGACATTTGGGCCACCCATTATAGACGGTCTTGAGGATCAGTTATCAGACGGGCAACACGGTGGCGCAGAGGTACATGTTCGTAAGGTCGTTAGGGATAGGAGCAGAATTAGGCCATTCGGCCCATCAAGTCTACTCTACCATTCAATCATGGCACCATTCAACAAGAGGGCATGACATGAGAATTAAGGGACAGAGGTTTAGGGGTAGCATGAGGGGGAACTTCTTTACTCAGAGAGTGGTGGCTGTGTGGAATGATCTTCCAGCAGAAGTGGTGGAGGCAGGATCGATTTTAACATTTAAAAGTAAAGTGGATAGGTATATGGACGGGAAGGGAATGGAGGGGTATGGTCTGAGTGCAGGTTGATGGGACTAGGGGAAAATAAATGGTCGGCACGGACTGGAAGGGCCGAGAAGGCCTGTTTCCGTGCTGTAATTGTTATATGTTATATGGTTATCTATCTCTCCCTCCCAACCCCATTCTTCTGCCTTCTCCCCATAACCTCTGACACCCGTACTGATCAAATCTTTATAGGGGCCATTCGGCCCATCAAAATACACGCCATCCAGATTCAGGGACAGTTGTTATCAGGCAACTGAACCATCCTCTCACCAACCAGAGAGCGGTGCTGAACTACTATCTACCTCATTGGTGACCCTCGGACTATCCTTGATCGGACTTTGCCGGCTTTACCTGGCACTAAATGTTATTCCCTTATCATGTATCTGCACCCTGTAAATGGCTCGATTGTAAACATGTATTGTCTTTCCGCTGACTGGTTAGCATGCAACGAAAGCTTTTCACTGTACCTCAGTACACGTGACGATGAACTAAACTAAACGAAAGCCTACTCTGCCATTCAATCCTGGCTGATCTATCTCTCCCTCCCAACCCCATTCTCCTGCCTTCTCCCCACAACCCCCTGACACCCGTCCCAATCAAGAATCCATCTATCTCTGCCTTAAAAAAATATATCCATTGGCTTGGTCTCCACAGCCATCTGTGACAATGTATTCACCCGACCTATTCCCCTCATGATCTTATACACCTCTATAAGATCACCCCTCACCCTCCTGCACATCAAGCCCCAGCCTGCCCACCCTCTCCCTTGATTGTGCCCACTAGGATACTGCAGATGGACACAAAGTCCTGGAGTTATGACACGATACAATAGAACGTTATTGATCCCAGGAGGGAAATTGATCTGCCAACAGTCATAGAAACATAGAAACATAGAAATTAGGTGCAGGAGTAGGCCATTCGGCCCTTCGAGCCTGCACCGCCATTCAATATGATCATGGCTGATCATCCAACTCAGTATCCCGTACCTGCCTTCTCTCCATACCCCCTGATCCCTTTAGCCACAAGGGCCACATCTAACTCCCTCTTAAATATAGCCAATGAACTGGCCTCAACTACCCTCTGTGGCAGAGAGTTCCAGAGACCCACCACTCTCTGTGTGAAAAAAGTCCTTCTCATCTCGGTCCTAAAGGATTTCCCCCTTATCCTTAAGCTGTGACCCCTTGTCCTGGACCTCCCCAACATCGGGAACAATCTTCCTGCATCTAGCCTGTCCAACCCCTTAAGAATTTTGTAAGTTTCTATAAGATCCCCTCTCAATCCCCTAAATTCTAGAGAGTATAAACCGAGTCTATGCAGTCTTTGTTCATAAGACAGTCCTGACATCCCAGGAATCCGCCTGGTAAACCTTCTCTGCACTCCCTCTATGGCAATAATGTCCTTCCTCAGCTCCTATACTCAAATCATAAAACACAAGATACAGGAAACATGAAATTAAAGTGACGAGTGGAAAGGATTGGGGGGTAAGGATTGGGGAGGGTTGGGGGGGGGGGGAGAGTCCGTCCCAATCTACCCCACGATAGAAGGGGGAGGAGTTGTCCAGTTTGATAGCCACAGGTGAAAAAGATCTCCTGTGGCGTTCTGTGCTGCATCTTGGTGGAACCAGTCTGTTGCTGAAGGTGCTCCTCAGGTTGACCAACGTGTGATGGAGGGGGGTGAGCTGTATTGTCCGGGATGCTCCGCAGTTTGAGGAGCATCCTCCCCTCCAAGACCAACCTCCCATGAAGTCCGCCCCCCAGGACAGAGCCAGCCTTCCTGAAGGTGGACAAAAATGCTGGAGAAACTCAGCGGATGAGACAGCATCTAGGGAGCGAAGGAATAGGCGACGTTTCGGGTCGAGAACCTACTTCAAACCCAAAACATCGCCTATTCCTTCGCTCCATAGATGCTGCCTCACCCGCTGAGTTTCTCCAGCATTTTTGTCGACCTGGGATTTTTCCAGCATCTGCAGTTCTTTCATCAAAACACAGCCTTCCTGATGAGGTTGTTAATCCTAACTCAGTGGGACAGGCAGCATCTCTGGAGAACATGCAAGTCTGAACCCAGCTCTTCCTGGGTTTGGGGGGAAAAAAACAATCTTCAGTCCATCCAACTTTTGCAGAAAGGAACTGCAGATGGTAGTTTACACCAAAGATAGACACAAAGTACTGGAATAACTCTGGTCTGACGAAGGTTCCCGACCCAAAACGTCACCAATCCTTTTTCTCCAGAGATGCTGCCTGACCTGCTGAGTTACTCCAGCACTTTGTGTCTATCTTTGGTGTAAACCAGCATCAGCAGTTCCTTCCCACACTGCGCATGTCCCCTGTTGTAGCAAGAGGCAAACTTCAATGCTACTTTGTTCAGCCTTGCCAATAGCTAATTTGATATCGAAGGTAGCCACAAAATGCTGGAGTAACTCAGCGGGCGAGGCAGCATCTGTGGAGAGAAGGACTGGGCGATGTGTCGGGTCGAGACCCTTCTTCCGACCCGAAACGTCACCCGTTCCTTCTCTCCACAGATGCTGCCTCACCCGCTGAGTTGCTCCAGCATTTTGTGTCCACCTTCGACTTTATCCAGCATCTGCAGTTTTTCTCGCGCCGATTTGATATCGCTGGGCACTGAACTCCAGTTTCTGCCTCAAAGTCCAAAGACACGATCGATTGGTTTATCGATCGTGTGCATGAGATGGGACTACACGGTGATGTTGCTGCCACATTTCATGCTCTGCAATGAATTCTAACCTCAGGAATGAACGGTTAGAGGGACTGTCCTGTCCTTTCCTGTCCTCTCTTCAGTAAAGTAAAGCATTCATTAAAGGCACAGACAGACTCACAACCCAGCGGTATAAATATTGATTTCTCGAACTCCTAGTAACCCTTGCCTTCCCTCTCTCTCAGTCCCTCCGCCATCCTAGTTCTCAGACTAGTTCCACTCCTGATTGCCTCGTCCCCATAGCCAACAATGATCCATTCCACCTTTACCTTGAGTTTCATCCCCTTTGATCTGCCGCATTCACACCTTACCCTTCCACATCTCTAGACTCCCTCTCCCCTGCCTCTTACTCTAAAGAAGGGTGTTGACCCGGAAGGCAAACAAAATGCTGGCGAAACTCAGCGGGTGAGACAGCATCTATGGAGAGAAGGAATTGGTGACGTTTCGGGTCGAGACCCTTCTTCGGACTGATGTGCATCCAGCATCTGCAGTTCTTTCTTAAACGTTTCGACCCGGAACGTCACCCATTCCTTCTCTCCAGAGATGCTGCTTGTCCCGCTGAGTTACTCCAGCATTTATGTGTCGATCTTCATTAAAAGCATTGGGGAGCTTTGTCCCCTTTGATCTACGATTTTCACACCAAGAGTCTTATCGTCATGTGTCCCAGACAGGAGGATGAAATTCTTGCTTGCTGCAGCACACCAGAATATGTAACCATAATACACCATATATATACACACACACACACACACACACACACACACACACAATAAATAAACAGATAAAAGGCAATAGGCTGTTATTGTTCAGAATTTGTTTGATGTCATATTTAGTAGCCTGATGGCTGTGGGGAAGCAGCTATTCCTGAACCTGGATGTTGCAGATTTCAGGCTCCTGTACCTTCTACCTGAAGGCAGCGGAGAGATGAGTGTGTGGCCAGGATGGTGTGGGTCCTTGATGATGCTGCCAGCCTTTTTGAGGCAGCGACTGCGATAGATCCCTCGATGGTGGGGAGGTCAGAGCCGATGATGGACTGGGCAGTGGTCACAACTTTCTGCAGTCTTTTCCGCTCCTGGGCACTCAAGTTGCCGAACCAAGCCACGATGCAACCGGTCAGCAAGCTCTCTGCTGTGCACCTGTAGAAGTTAGAGAGAGTCCTCCTTGAGAAACCGACTCTCCGTAATCTTCTCAGGAAGTAGAGGCGCTGGTGTGCTTTCTTGATAATTGCATCAGTGTGCTGGGACCAGGAGAGATCTTCGGGAATATGCACGCCCAGGAATTCGAAGCTCTTGACCCCTTTCCACCATCGTCCCGTTGATATAAACGGGATTGTGGGTTCCATATCTCTAGACTCCCTCTCCCCTGCCTCTCAGTCTAAAGAAGGGTCTTGACCCAGAACATCACCTATTCCTTCTCTCCAGAGATGCTGCTCAAAGATCCTATAGCGGAGCAAGATAGACCACTCCTGCTGAATGCAACAGGCTGACGTGTAGTACGCAACGGAGCGGAATGTGGGCCTTTTTTCATCCATTTCAGTAACCCGACCCGACCCGACCCGCAGTGTAATCAACGTTGCGGGGGAACAGTCTGTGTTAATAAATTATAATTCTGAAAATGAGGAGAAGATTTTTACCAAAGAACATTTATTTTTACGAGGATGTTTCCGTAACCGGCTTCCGTCTCCGCACTAGTTATCTTTGCTCCGCTACGGGACCTTTGGTGCAGAGACGGAAGCCGGTTACGGAAATGGGGCCGAAAATGACCCGTGAATCTGCCCATGACCGTACTACGTCTTGTTTGTCGAGTGGACCATCTTGCTCGCCATAGGATCTTTGATGCTGCTTGTCCCGTTGAGTTACCCCAGCATTTTTGTGGTGATCTTCATTAAAAGCGCTGGGTAGTTCCACTGCAGTTGTTTGAACCATGGTACAGGTCCAGCTCCCTTGGTTCCAGAACCCGCAGAGTCAGCCGTGGAAGTCAGCCATGGGAACGACCTATCTTTGGTACGAACCAACATCTGCAGTTCTTTGTGTCGGAAGGAACTGCAGATGCTGGCTTACTGCAAAGATGGACACAAAATGCTGGAGTAACTCAGACGGGACAGGCAGCATCTCTGGAGAGAAGGAATGGGTGGCGTTTTCGGGTCGAGACCCTTCTTCAGACTGAGAGCCGCGATGGGGAGAATAGAGATACTGAAGGTGGTACAAAGAACAAGTAAGGTGGGAAAACCACAGATCACAGCAGACGATGATCAAATAAATGTACAAGTGTTAATTGTTGGCCGAGGGGAAAGTGACAAGGGAGGTATACAAGCAGTAAAATGAATCAGGTGGACAGTGAAACTAGTCGGAGAACTAGGACGGGGGAGGGACGGAGAGAGAGGGGGAAAGCAAGGGTTACTTGAAGTTAGAGAATGCAATATCATACCGCTAGGTTGTAAGCTGGGTTGTAAGCTGCCCAAGCGAGGCCGGTTTAGACTAGATAGAGACAGAGTGCTGGAGTAACTCAGCAGGACAGGCAGCATCTCTGGAGAAAAAGAATGTAGAAAAGATCTTCAGTTATGAGGTGGATAAAAATGCTGGAGAAACTCAGCGGGTGAGGCAGCGTCTACGGAGCGAAGGAATGGGTGTGAGGTGTGAATAGCTACGAGGAGCTGGTTTACATTGGAAATAGACATAGAATGCTGGAGTAACTCAGCGGGACAGGCAGCATCTCTGGAGCTGCAGATGCCGGTTTATGTAGAAACGTTTTCTCCAGAGATGCCTGCCTGACCCTCGGAGTTACTCCAGCACTTTGCGTCTGTCCAGTTCTGTGCTGTATGAGTCACAGTCAGTTCATTGCCCCCCCCCCCCCCTCTGATGTGGCAAATTGAACCCGCCTACGCAGTTCTTTGTTTCTTCATGTTCAGGAGACCTTTGAAAGTGTTGGGGGGGGGAAAGACCCGGGTTGGATCCTGACCACGGAGTTTGTACGTTCTCCCCGTGACCCGCGTGGTCCGCCCCGTCCAGCGATCCCCGCACACTAACACTACCCTACACGCACTGAGAATAATTGACATTTATACCAAGCCAATTAACCCTCAAAACCCTGTACGTCTTTCCAGTGCGGGGGGAAACCTAAGATCTCGGAGAAACGTACGGGGGGAACGTACAAACTCCGTACAGACAGCACCCGTGGTCAGGATGGAACCCGGGTCTCTAGTGCTTAGCTCTGTAAAGCCACATCTCTGCCGCTGGGCCACCCAATGTAATTCCACATGTGCAAGCATTTGCCCAACTTTGTCACCGCAGTTCATTAATTAACGTCTGCAGGGGAACCGCCCCGAGTACACTCACTGTCAACGTGCAGCAGTCACGGTGGCGCAGCGGTAGAGTTGCTGTCTTAGCGCTTGCAGCGCCAGAGACCCGGGTCCGATCCCGACTACGGGTGCGGTCTGTACAGAGTTTGCACGTTCTCCCCGCGACCTGCGTGGGTTTTCTCCAAAATCTCCGGTTTCCTCCCGCACTCCAAAGACGTGCAGGTTTGTAGGTTAATTGGCTTGGTGCAAGTATAAATTGCCCCTAGTGTGTGCAGGGGATCGCGGGTCGGGTATGCAGGCAGAGGAGGTTAGTTTAACCTGGCTTCATGTCCAGCACGGACTTTGTGGGCCGAACGGCCTGTCCCTGTGCTGTACAGATAGAAACATGGAATATAGGTGCAGGTGTGGGGCATTCGGCCCTTCATACCAGCACCGCCATTCAAAATGATCACGGCTGATCATCTAAAGTCAGTATTAAAGAAGGAACTGCAGATGCTGGAGAATCGAGGGTCACACAAAAAGCTGGAGAAACTCAGCGGGTGCAGCAGCATCTAAGGAGCGAAGGAGATAGGCGACGTTTCGGGTCGAGACTGAAGAAGGGTCTCGACCCGAAACGTCGCCTATCTCCTTCGCTCCTTAGATGCTGCTGCACCCGCTGAGTTTCTCCAGCTGTTTGTGTAACCATCTAAAATCAGTACCTCATTCCTGCTTCATCCACATATCCCTTGATTCCGTTAGCCCAAAGCGCTAAATCTAACTCTCTCTTGAATGCATCCAGCGAACTGGCCTCCACTGCCTTCTGTGGCAGGGAATTCCACAGATTCACAACTCTCTGGGTGAAAACGCCTCATCCGTTCCGAGGTAGTGCCGCCCATGGAGTGCAGCAGCAGCAGCAGCAGCGCCTCGCCCGTGGCCCCGTCGTCGGTCGGCCGTCCGACCTTCGGACCTTTGCTTAGCGCCGAGAGTTGGCAACCCTAGTGTTGGCATGTGGTGACTTCAAAGGCTGATAAGCAAAGGGAACGTTTGAGTTCATGGCTCGTGTACATTGAGGCTCTGAGCGGTGCAGCATGAGGCTGTTAGTTAATGAGTAACACAGTCACAAACAGTGGCCGGGCAGAGGCCAAACTGTGTGGAAAGCCCAGCTTTGCTGTTGATTAGTTTCTGGAGCAGAATTAGATCATTCAGCCCATCATGTCCACTCCCACGACTACAACACGTTATTACATTCCTGGACATATGAATTTGCCCCAAACCTCGCCTATTTCCTTCGCTCCATAGACGCTGCCTCACCCGCTGGGTTTCTCCAGCATTTTTGGCTCCCTTTGATTTTCCAGCATCTGCAGTTCCTTCTTAAACATTTTATCCCAGTTGGCGACTGCCGACATCATTGACTGACGAAATGGGGTCGCCGAAAGATTTTGAACGTATTCCTTCTTAAACGTCCCATCCAACACTCCTCATTCACTCTTAATAATTTACAAAGGTGCTGCTTGTTAGGGTTCGGAGTTTACCGGTTCTTTATATTCATATGTTCATAAGTGATAGGATCAGAATTAGGCCATTCAGCCCAATCACGTCTACTCCACGGGGTGGGGAGATTGCAACTTTCATGTGGTACGCCCTGTTTCGATGAATTACTCAACCCGGCGCGCACAATCAAACAAGATCAAATAGAACAGGTTGTCCGACAACTTTAGGCTGTGCACGCCACACGCAAGAAGAAGAAATCTACTCCACCATACAATCATGCGTGGCTCATCTATCTTTCACTCGCGACCCCCCATTCTCCTGCCTTCTCCCCATAACCTCTGACACACTAATCAGGAACCTGCCGATCTCCGCCTTAGCATGAGGGCTCCTTCAGCCTAATGAACCCATGTCCTCTGGTCCTCGATATCCCTACTCTGGGCAAGAGACAATAGACAATAGGTTCAGGAGGAGGCCATTCGGTCCTTCGAGCCAGCACAGCCATGGCTGATTATCATGGCTGATAATCCCAAATCAGTACCCCGTTCCTGCCTTCTCCCCATATCTCCAGACTCCGCTATTTTTAAGAGCCCTATCTAGCTCTCTCTTGAAAGCATCCAGAGAACCTGCCTCCACCGCCCTCTGAGACAGAAAATTCCACAGACTCACCACTCTCTGTGAGAAAAAGTGTTTCCTCGTCTCCGTTCTAAATGGCTTACTCCTTATTCTTAAACTGTGGTCCCTGGTTCTGGACTCCCCCAACATCGGGAACATGTTTCCTGCTTCCAGCGTGTCCAAGCCCTTAACAATCTTATATGTTTCAATGAGATCCCCTCTCATCCTTCTAAACTCCAGAGTGTACAAGCCCAGCTGCTCCATTCTCTCAGCATATGACAGTCCCGCCATCCCGGGAATTAACCTTGTAAACCTACGCTGCACTCCCTCAATAGCAAGAATGTCCTTCCTCAAATTAGGGGACCAAAACTGCACACAATACTCCAGGTGTGATCTCACTAGGGCCCTGTACAACTGCAGAAGGACCTCTTTGCTCCTATATTCGATTCCTCTTATTATAAAGGCCAACATGTCATTCGCTTTACACAAAAAGCTGGAGAAACTCAGCGGGTGCAGCAGCATCTAAGGAGTGAAGGAGATAGGCGACGTTTCGGGCCGAAACCCTTCTTCAGACTTAAACACGGTACTCAGTGATTCGCTTTCTTCACTGCCTGCTGTACCTGCATGCTTACTTTCATAGTGTTAAAGAAGGAACTGCAGATGCTGGAGAATCGAGGGTTACACAAAAAGCTGGAGAAACTCAGCGGGTGCAGCAGCATCTAAGGGGCGAAGGAGATAGGCGACGTTTCGGGTCGAGGCCCTTCTTCAGACCCTTACTTTCATAGACTGATGTACAAGACTGATGTGACGCTGTGCATCTACCCAATCTATTCCTCTCATGATTTTATACATGAAATATAATGTGTTTTTCTGTTCTTTTGCCCCCTCGTCTAGTGACCCAAGACCAACAAATCAGCGGGTAAACAAGCATGTCAACAATGATGTGAACTTGCGCATTCAGAACCTGACTGTATTAGTCAGGCACATAAAGAACTACTATCAGGTAAGTGGCTTCTACACTTCCGGCCCCTTGTGGTTTGATCTTTTGGAAAGGGTGTGACAGCAGTAGAATCTCTCTCTGTTCACCAGGCCTCCCATCCCCCAACCCAACCATTTCCTCTTGTCTTGCGAGCTGTGTCGTTTTCAGTCTTGATGTGTGTGTGTGTGTGTGTGTGTGCGCTGGTTAATTTAGATGATGGCTTTTGAACAAACATTCACGTTGATCATGTTATGTTACCTGCCGAGTTGTGGCGTTCATGTCGACAAAAAAAAAAGCTGGAGCAACTCAGCGGGGCAGGCAGCATCTCTGGAGAGAGGGAATGGGCGACGTTTTGGGTCGAGACCCTTCTTCAGAGTTCAGGCAGCTTGGTGTTACAGATGCAGAGCGGAAACACGCCCGTCTGCGACCCGATTCTGCGGCGGCCAGCGATCGCCCGTTCACGCCGGTTCTATGTTATCACGCACTGTGACCACATGGGTTTGCAGGTTAATTGGCTTCTGTAAATTAACACTATCCTACGCACTCGCGACAATTTTACAATTCACAGAAGCCAATTAACCTACAAACCCACGTGGTTATAGGGAGAAGGTACAAAGTCCACACAGACAGACAGCACCCGTAGTCGGGATCAAAACGAGGGAAATCAAGGATAGTGTTAAATCCAAGGAAGAGGCAAATAAATTGGCCAAAGGAAGCAGCGAACCGGACGACTGGGAGAAATTTAGAACTCAACAGAGGGGAGAAAAAGGGCGCGAAATAAAGCTTGCGGGGAATATAACATCTGACTACATTTTTTAGATATGTAAATCTTTAGATATGTGAAGAGGAAAATATTAGTGAAGACTAATGTAGGTCCCTTACAAACAGAGACAGGTGAATTTATAATGGGGAAACAAGGAAATGGCAGAACAGTTAAACATACTTTATGTTTGATGTAGGAAGAAGGGTCTCGACCCGAAAATGTCACCAGGAAGAAGGGTCTCGACCCAAAACGTCACCTATCTCCTTCGCTGCTTAGATGCTGCTGCACCCGCTGAGTTTCTCCAGCTTTTTGTGTAACCCTCGATTCTCCAGCATCTGCAGTTCCTTCTTTAATACTTTGGTTCTGCCTTCACTAAGGAAGACACAAACAATCTCCCAGAAATACTAGGGGACCGAGGATCTAATGGGAGGGAGGAACTGAAGAGAATCCATGTGGCCTTCATTGCGAGAGGAGTCGAGTATAGGAGCAAGCAGGTCCTACTGCTATTGTACAGAGCCCCGGTGAGATTGCACCTGGAGTATTGTGAGCAGTTTTGGTCCCCTAATTTAAGGAAGGACATTCTTGTTATTGAGGGAGTGCAGCGTAGGTTCATCAGGTTAATTCCCGGGATGGCGGAACCGACATATGATGAAAGAATGGGTCGACTGGGCTTGTATTCACTGGAATTTAGAAGGATGAGAGGCGATCTTATAGAAACATACAACATTCTTAAAGGATTGGACAGGCTAGATGCAGGTAAAATGCTCCCAATGTTGGGGGAGTCCAGAACCAGGGGTCACAGTTTAAGAATAAGGGGTAGGCCATTTAGGACTGAGATGAGACTGGGATTTTAGATGATCAGCCATGATCATATTGAATGGTGGTGGTGCTGACCTGAAGGGCCGAATGGCCCTATTTTTCTATGTTTCTAACCTGGGTCTCTGTGGCAGTGAGGCAGCAACTGTACCACTGGGCCACCGTGCAGCTTGTAGGACTGCAGAGCTTGCCCTTCATCTCGAAGAGACTTAGTCATCAGATATATGGACCAATGTACCTGGGTGTAATAGATAGTCACACAGTATGGACACAGGCCCTTCGCTCCATACTGACCAAAATGTCCCATCTCCACCAGTCCCACCTGCCTGCGTTTGGCCCATATCCCTCTAAATTTTTCCTATCCTTGTACCTGCCTTTTTAAATGCTGTTATGGTCCCTGCTTCAACTACCTCCTCTGGCAGCTCGTTCCATACACCCACCACCCTCTGTTTGGGAAAATCTGTCCCTCAGGTTCCTATGAAATATTTCCCTCCTTGATCTGTTTCTTGATTCGCCTACTGTGGGTAAAAGATTCTGCATCTATTCAACTCCGGATCTAACATTCTGTAAGATAACGCCTCATTATCCTGCGCTCCATCGGGTCCGAGCCCCCTAAACGTCACCTACCCATCATGTCCTCCAGAGAACAGTCTGTTTCCTTGATCATCGTTAGTTCGTTGGATACCGTTCATTAATTTGTTCCATATCTCTCCGTATCACCATCTATATCTCTCGTTTCCCTCTCCCCTGACTCTGTCTGACTCGACCTGAAACTTCACCTACTGAAGAAGGGTCTCGACCCGAAACGTCGCCTATCTCCTTCGCTCCTTAGATGCTGCTGCACCCGCTGAGTTTCTCCAGCCTTTTGTGTACCCCTCGATTCTCCAGCATCTGCAGTTCCTTCTTTTAACACTTCACCTACTCCTTCTCTCCAGAGATATAACCATATAACAATTACAGCACGGAAACCGGCCATCTCGGCCCTTCTAGTCCGTGCCGAACACTTACTCTCACCTAGTTCCATCTACCTGCACGCAGACCATACCCCTCCATTCCCTTCCCGTCCATATACCTATCCACTTTACTTTTAAATGTTAAAATCGATCCTGCCTCCACCACTTCTGCAGGAAGATCATTCCACACAGCCACCACTCTCTGAGTAAAGAAGTTCCCCCTCATGTTACCCCTAACCTTTTGTCCCTTAATTCTCATGTCATGCCCTCTTGTTTGAATTTTCCATACCCTCAATGGGAAAAGCTTATCCACGTCAACTCTGTCTATCCCTCTCATCATTTTCGACGGGCCGAATGGCCTACTCCTGCACCTATTTTCTAATTTTAAAGACCTCTACGCTTCTGCGCTCCAAAGAATAAAGACCTGTCTTGTTCAGCTTTCTTTGTAACTTAGTTGCTGGAACCCAGGCAACATTCTAGTAAATCTCCTCTGTCTGAGCCAACATGAGTTACTCCAGCATTGTTGTGTCTACCTCCAGAGAGGCTGCCCGAGCTGCTGAGTTACTGCAGAGCACTGCGTGTCGTTTGTTGACCGAGCTGTGGGTTGGAAGTCACAAAGCCTCAGTGTTTGGTGTTGCCGCAGGCTGATTTGCATTCTGGAAGTTTGCAACGAAGCCAACGAAAGCTGTTGTTTGCAGGAAGTTGCAGCTTCTGATTTGTTGGGTGAGGTGTCGGATGCTTGGCCTGGTCCTCCCTCTGCACAGACCGTTGTACCCGCACAAGTGCAGTATGTTGGCGCAGCGGTAGAGTCGCTGCCTCACAGCGCCAGAGACCAGCGTTCCATCCCGGCTACGGCTGCTGTCTGTGCGGAGTTTGCACGTTCTCCCCGTGACCTGCGTGGGTTTTCTCCGAGATCTCCGGTTCCCTCCCACATTCTAGAGATGTACAGGTTTAATTGGCTTGGTGTAAATGTAAAAAATGTCCCATTCATGAACATCTTGCCCACTTGTACAGTTTTGGGTACGAAACTTGAGCTTTGGTTAGAAAGTAGAATTTGTTTGTTTACGTATGAGAACATTGGACTGTATGTAACATTGGTATCTTTTCAAGAGAGAGTTAGATTTAGCTCTTAGGGCTAAGGGAATCAATTGACAATAGGTGCAGGAGTAGGCCATTCGGCCCTTCGAGCCAGCATCGCCATTCTATGTGATCATGGCTGATCATCCCCAATCAGTACCCCATTCCTATTTTTCCCCATATCCCCTATCTTTAAGAGCCCTATCTAGCTCCTATGGGGGGGAAAAAGCAGGAACGGGGTACTGATTGTGGATGATCAGCCATGATTAAATTGAATGGCAGTGCTGGCTCGAAGGGCCGAATGGCCTACCCCTGCACCTATTTTCTATGTTTCTATGTAGGTGTAGGATAGTGCTAGTGTGCGGGGATCGCTGGTCGGTGCGGACTCGGTGGGACGAAGGGAGGGCCTGTTTCCGCGCTGTATCTCTAAGCTGGACTGAACTAATTGAGAACACAACAAATCAGGCCAAGTCTACTTACTTGGCCTATGCACAAGTACAGTAAGGCAGCGGTATAATGAAAATCTTGCCCGCAGCAGCTTCCACGCTGTATCTCTAAAATTAAACAACTCACTTGAAAATGGCCACAAAAAGCAGCTGGATCATGAAACGCATCCCCCACCCACATCTCCGACGCTGAGCCACCGTGATGCCCTTAATTGCTGAGGGATTTGTTAGCCCAGCACCATAGTCCACTCACTCAACGAGCACAACACAAATGTCTGTCTGATTTAGAGTGACAGGAATGATACAACTTGCCCACACCGGCCAACAATGTCCCAGCTACACTAGTCCCATCTGGATACTTTCAAGAGAGAGCGAGATGGGGCTCTTATCATGACCTCCGGTCCGAAGAGGGGTCTCGACCCGAAACGTCACCCACTCCTCTCCAGAGATGCTGCCTGTCCCGATGCTAGAGTTACCCCAGCTTCTGGTGTCTACCTTCATGACCTCCTGACTCTTGAACTCAAAGCCCCGACCCGTGAAGGCAAACACACCACTTGCCCTAGTAACCAATGCAACCAGCCAGCTGGTCTGAAGAAGGGTCCCAGCCTGAAGCGTCGCGCATCCGTTTTCTATGGAGATGCTGCCTAAAGGGCCTCATATTTCGCTTGGGCAGTTTGCACCCCAGCGGTAGAACATTGACTTATCTAATTTCAGGTAGTCCCTACTTTCTCCTCCCCTTCTCAGCTCTCAGCCCACGGGCTCCTCCTCGTTCTTCCTTCCACCCACCCCCACCCCCCCCTCACATCAATCTGAAGAAGGGTCTCGAGCCGAAACATCGCCTATTTCCTTCGCTCCATAGATGCTGCCTCACCCGCTGAGTTCCTCCAGCATTTTTGTCTACCTTCCATTTTCCAGCATCTGCAGTTCCTTCTTAAACATTCTGTGCCACTTGGCGATTTTGTCGGCGAATGGGCCGGCGTCATTGACTGACATAGAAACATAGAAATTAGGTGCAGGAGTAGGCCATTTGGCCCTTCGAGCCTGCACCGCCATTCAATATGATCATGGCTGATCATCCAACTCAGTATCCCGTACCTGCCTTCTCTCCATACCCTCTGATCCCCTTAGCCACAAGGGCCACATCTAACTCCCTCTTAAATATAGCCAATGAACTGGCCTCAACTACCCTCTGTGGCAGAGAGTTCCAGAGACCCACCACTCTCTGTGTGAAAAAATTCCTTCTCATCTCGGTCCTAAAGGATTTCCCCCTTATCCTTAAGCTGTGACCCCTTGTCCTGGACCTCCCCAACATCGGGAACAATCTTCCTGCATCTAGCCTGTCCAACCCCTTAAGAATTTTGTAAGTTTCTATAAGATCCCCTCTCAATCTCCTAAATTCTAGAGAGTATAAACCGAGTCTGTGCAGTCCTTGTTCATAAGACAGTCCTGACATCCCAGGAATCAGTCTGGTGAACCTTCGCTGCACTCCCTCTCTGACGTATCAGGGTCGCCGAAAGATCAAAATCCAGCAGCGACAAAAAAATGTCGCGACACTTGGGGAGACACCGCGCGTCAATCCGTCATCACCCCGCGACTTTTTCGGTGACACGATGCGTCAGTCACTGGTGCCGACAGTCGGCAAAAAAATCGCCACGTGGGACAGTCCCTTAACCCGCTGAGTTACTCCAGCACTTTTTGACTGTCTTTGTTATACGCCAGCGTCTGCAGTTCCTTTCCTACATGTAACCAGTTCAACTCCGTGCAAGAATGACTTGAGGGTCTTTTGTGTTCATGAAAGGAAGTATTTGGCACTTATTTTGCAGTGATGTTAATAGCCAGCCAGCCATTCACACCAGTCTAACGTCCTAACTTCAAACGGGTCACACATTAGCCACTCACCAAACCTGCTTGTTGGGATCAGCGAGATTGTTTTGTGTGAAAGTTAGGGTATTGCATTGCAGTGTCCCTGTGATATCTTGCACTGAATGTTACACCCTCCATCTGTGCCCTGAGTTGACCGCTTGATTGCACGGTGGCGCAGCGGTAGAGTTGCTGCCTCACAGCGCCAGAGACCCGGGCTCAATCCTGACCACGGGTCAAAGATAGAAACATGGACACATAGACAATAGGTGCAGGAGTAGGCCATTCGGCCCTTCGAGCCTGCACTGCCATTCAATATGATCATGGCTGATCATCCAACTCAGTATCCCGTACCTGCCTTCTCTCCATACCCTCTGATCCCTTTAGCCACAAGGGCCACATCCAACTCCCTCTTGAATATAGCCAATGAACTGGCCTCAACTACCTTCTGTGGCAGAGAATTCCAGAGACTCATCACTCTCTGTGTAAAGAATGTTTTTCTCATCTCGGTCCCCCTTATCCTTAGACTGTGACCCCTCGTTCTGGACTCCCCCAACATCGGGAACAATCTTCCAGCATCTAGCTTGTCCAACCCCTTAAGAATTTTGTAAGTTTCTATAAGATCCCCCCTCAATCTTCTAAATTCCAGTGAGTACAAGCCGAGTCTATCCAGTGTTTCCTCATATGAAAGTCCCGACATCCCAGGAATCAGTCTGGTGAATCTTCTCTGAACCCCCTCTATGGCAAGAATGTCTTTCCTCAGATTTGGAGACCAAAACTGTACGCAATACTCCAGGTGTGGTCTCACCAAGACCCTGTACAACTGCAGTCGTACCTCCCAGTTCCTATACTCAAATCCTTTCGCTATGAAAGGCTTCTATAAATTGTTCCCAGTGTGTGGGGTGATCGTCGGTCGGCACGGACTCAGTCGGCCGAAGAGTCTGTTCCCACGCTGTATCACTAAGGTTAAAACTATAGGTGGACAAAAATGCTGGAGAAACTCAGCGGGTGGGGCAGGAATAGGCGACGTTTCGGGTCGAGACAGTTCTTCAGACCCTCTAGGCTTTTTAACTGGTTAGCACGCAAACAAAAGCTTTTCACTCAACCTCAGTACACGAGACAATAACAGAAACATAGAAAATGGGTGCAGCAGTAGGCCATTTGGCCCTTCGAGCCAGCACCGCCATTCAATGTCTTCTTCTTTCGTGTGGCGTGCACAGCCTAAAGTTGTTGGACAACTTGTTCTATTTGATCTTCCGTTTGTGCACGTCGAGTTGATTGCATTAGTCGAAACAGGGCGGACCACGTGAAGGTTGCAATCTTCCACCCCACCATTCAATGTGATCATGTCTGATCATCCAAAAGCAGGAACAGGGTACTGATTGTGGATGGTCAGCCATGATCACATTGAATGGCGGAAGGGCCGAATGGCCTACTCCTGCACCTATTTTTCAATGTTTCTAACCATGTACAACAACTAGCGAACGGTCTAAAGAAGGGTCTTGACCCGAAACATCACCCTAAAGGGGTTGGACAGGCTCGATGCAGGAAGATTGTTCCCGATGTTGGGGAAGTCCAAAACAAAGGGGTCACAGTTTAAGGATAAGGGGGAAGTCTTTTAGGACCGAGATGCGAAAAGCATTTCTCACACAGAGTGGTGAATCTGTGGATTTCTCTGCCATAGAAGGTAGTTGAGGCCAGTTCATTGGCTATATTTAAGAGGGAGTTGGATGCGGCCCTTGTGGCTAAAGGGATCAGGGGGTATGGAGAGAAGGCAGGTACGGGATACTGAGTTGGATGATCAGCCATGATCATATTGAATGGCGGAGCAGGCTCGAAGGGCCGAATGGCCTACTCCTGCACCGATTTTCTCTATGTTTCTCTTCCTTCTCTCCAGATGCTGCCTGTCCCGCTGAGTTACTCCAGCATTTTGAGTGTATCTTCAGTGTAAACCAGCATCTGCAGTTCCTTCCTGCACAACTAGAGAACGGTCCAGACCTCCCATCTACCTGATTGGGGATTCTCGGGCTATCTTTAATCGGACTTTATCTTGCACTAAACGTTATTCCCTTTTATCCTGCATCTGTACACTGTGGATGGTTTGATTATAATCATGTAGTCTTTCCGCTGACGGGTTAGCACACAATAAGACAGCTTTTCACTGTACCCCAGTACCTGAGACAATAAATGAAACAAATCTAAATCATTTTGTATAAACGTCACCGAGTTATTTCGGGAGGCTGCAAGATGAACCATGAGGGCGGGACAGTACATGATGATGTCTTTATTATTCCCTTTATCCTGTTTCTGTACACTGCGGGCGGCTCGATTGTAATCACATTTTGTATTTCGGCTGACTGGACAGCACGCAACAAAAACGCTCGACACACGTGGCAATAAACTAAACGGAAGGATCTCGACCCCGAAACGTCACCCATTCCTTCTCGCCAGAGATGCTGCCTGTCCCGCTGAGTTACTCCAGCATTTTTGTGTGTCTCGGTTTAAACCAGCATCTGTAGTTCCTATAACACAACGAAACTAAGCATATTAATTCAAAGGTTCAAATTTATTCATCACATGCACCATAAGGTGCAGTGAAATGTGTAGAGTTACAATTAAAAGAAGACACAATACACAACCTAATTCAACACAGACATCCACCACAGCGTTCCTCATTGTGGTGGAAGACCAGTTTGAGTCTGCCACGGGAGCCAGGGTGAACCGCAGGAAGAGCGAGGCCATGCTCTTTGGCAACTGGCCCGACAGATCTTCCGTCCCCTTCACCATCAAGCCCGACTTCTTGAAGGTGCTGGGGATCTGGTTCGGGGGGGGGGGGGGGGGGGGGGGTGAGGCATGTAACAAGAATTGGCTGGAGCGGATAGCCAGGGTGGGGAAGAAGCTGGAGCTGTGGAGGCAACGCTCCCTCTCCATAACGGGAAAGAATTTGGTCATCAGGTGTGAGGTGCTCTCGGGCCTGCTGTACTTGGCACAAGTGTGGCCTGTCCCTCCTTCCTACGCCACAGGGACCACCCGGGCCGTCTTCCAGTTTATCTGGGGGTCGAGGATGGACCGGGTGCGACGGGCCACAATGTACAAGTCAGCAGACAACGGGGGTAAAAGCGTGCCCAACGTCGTCCTCATCCTGATGACCACCTTCGTGTGTGGCTGCATCAGGCGGAGTGTAGAGCCAAGGCACGTGGGCACCAAGTGTCACTACCTGCTGAGGTTCTACCTGTCCCCGGTGTTGCGAAGGATGGGCCTGTTTCCGCGCTGTATCTCAAAACTAAGTTAAAACTTATAAAACAAAGCTTTTCGCTGTACCTCGGGGACACATTACAGTAAATCTAAAGCACGTCTGTCTGCCTGTGCGTCTCCACCACCCTCCCACTCCTCCATGGGACCAGTGCAGGTATTGACGTCTACAGTGCCCTGCAGCGGTAGTGGCATTGAATCATCGGAGAGTGCACACACAGATACACTGACCTATTGATCACTGACACCCATTGCCATGAAAGTAAAACAACACTCTCTGAGAAAGGCTCGGGCGACAATTGAAAATAAATTATTGAGCAGCTGGTAGAGCTGCCTTCTCACTGAGCCGGGGACCCCGGTTCAATCCCGATCTCCGGTGCTGTCTGTGCGGAGTTTGCATGTTCTCCCTGTGATCGCATGGGTTTCCTCCGGGTGCTCCGGCTTCCTCCCACATGCCTTGCCCAGAGTAGGTGAATTGAGACCCAGAAGACATAGGTTCAAGGTGTGGGGGGGGGGGGGGGAGATTTAATAGGGACCTCAGTGGAACCTTTTCACACAAAGGGTGGTGGGTGTGTGGAACGAGCTGCCAGAGGAGGTAGTTGAGGCTGGGACTATTGTGTCATTTAAGAAACAATGAGACATGTACATGGACAGGACAGATTTGGAGGTACATATATGGACCAAACGCTGAAAGGTGGGACTAATAGAAAATAGGTGCAGGAGCAGGCCATTTGACCCTTCGAGCCAGCCGTGGCATTCGATGTGATCACAGAAACATAGAAAATAGATGCAGGAGTAGGCCATTCGGCCCTTCGAGCCTGCACCGCAACTCAATATGATCATGGCTGATCATCCAACTCAGTATCCCGTACCTGCCTTCTCTCCATACCCCCTGATCCCCTTAGCCACAAGGGCCACATCTAACTCCCTCTTAAATATAGCCAATGAACTGGCCTCTACTACCTTCTGTTGCAGAGAATTCCACAGACTCACCACTCTGTGTGAAAAATGATTTTCTCATCTTCATCCTAAACGACTTCAGCTTTATCCTTAAACTGTGACCCCTTGTTCTGGACTTCCCCAACATCGGGGACAATCTTCCTGCATCTAGCCTGTCCGACCCCTTAAGAATTTTGTAAGTCTCTATAAGATCCCCCCTCGATCTTCTAAATTCCAGTGAGTACAAGCCGCGTCTATCCAGTCTTTCTTCATATGAAAGTCCTGTCATCCCAGGAATCAGCCTGGTGAACCTTCTCTGTACTCCCTCTATGGCAAGAATGTCTTTGATGGCTGATCATCCACAATCAGTACCCCGTTCCTGCTTTTTCCCCCCCCATATCCCTTGGATTCCGTTAGCCCTAAGAACTAGGATCAAGTCAGGACAAGTCAGGAGAGTATATGGCCATGTGGCCCAGGGCAGTGAAATTCTTGCACCTAACTCCCTCTTGAACACATCCAGTGAATAAGCCTCCACTGCCGTCTGCGGCAGAGAATCTATGTAGATCATGTTGGTCAGTGTTGGGGAAGTTGTGCCAAATGGCCCTTTTCCACTCTGTATGACTCTATCCGAGAGATAAGATAGACAAAAGTGCTGGAGAAACTCAGCGGGTTGCAGCAGCATCTATGGAGCGAAGGAAATAGGCAACGTTTCGGGCCGAAACCCAAGGGTTTCGGCCCGAAACGTTACCTATTTCCTTCAAACCCTTGGGTTGCGGCCCAAAACGTTGCCTGTCTCCTTCGCTCCATAGAAGCTGCCTCACCCGCTGTGTTTCTCCAGCACTTTTGTCTTCCTTCGATTTTCCAGCATCTGCAGTTCCTTCTTAAACAACTATCTGAAAGACGTGCGGGTTGTTCGCACGGTTGATGTATAGTATATATTTATTACTTGAATAAAGTCTATTTTGAAATATTTTAAAAATTCCTCATTGTGGTGGAAGGCGCAATACAGTTCAGACAGTCCTCCTCCTCCGCCTTCTCCCTTGTTCACTCGTAGCACTGACCCTCCACAGTCGCCGCTACAGACGGCCCGATGTTCAACATAGAAACATAGAAATTAGGTGCAGGAGTAGGCCATTCGGCCCTTCGAGCCTGCACCGCCATTCAATATGATCATGGCTGATCATCCAACTCAGTATCCCGTACCTGCCTTCTCTCCATACCCTCTGATCCCCTTAGCCACAAGGGCCACATCTAACTCCCTCTTAAATATAGCCAATGAACTGGCCTCAACTACCTTCTGTGGCAGAGAGTTCCAGAGACCCACCACTCTCTGTGTGAAAAAATTCCTTCTCATCTCGGTCCTAAAGGATTTCCCCCTTATCCTTAAGCTGTGACCCCTTGTCCTGGACGTCCCCAACATCGGGAACAATCTTCCTGCATCTAGCCTGTCCAACCCCTTAAGAATCTTGTAAGTTTCTATAAGATCCCCTCTCAATCTCCTAAATTCTAGAGAGTATAAACCGAGTCTATGCAGTCTTTGTTCATAAGACAGTCCTGACATCCCAGGAATCAGTCTGGTGAACCTTCGCTGCACTCCCTCTATGGCAATAATGTCCTTCCTCAGATTTGGAGACCAGAACTGTACGCAATACTCCAGGTGTGGCCTCACCAAGACCCTATACAACTGAAGTAGAACCTCCCTGCTCCTATACTCAAATCCTTTTGCTATGAAAGCTAACATACCATTGGCTTTCTTCACTGCCTGTTGTACCTGCATGCCTACTTTCAATGACTGGTGTACCATGACACCCAGGTCACGCTGCATCTCCCCTTTTCCTAATCGGCCACCATTTAGATAGTAGTCGGTTTTCTTATTTTTGCCACCAAAGTGGATAACCTCACATTTATCCACATTATACTGCATCTGCCAAACATTTGCCCACTCACCCAGCCTATCCAAGTCACCTTGCATTCTCCTAGCATCCTCCTCACAGCTAACACTGCCCCCCAGCTTAGTGTCATCCGCAAACTTGGAGATATTGCCTTCAAGCCCTCTGGTCGGATCAGACCGAGCACACCCCACGGCCCAGAGCTCCCAAATCGGCCACCTCCTTACCGGAGACCGTGGCTTCCAGATGGTGTAGGCCGCAGGCCGGCGGTCGGAGCTCTTCTCCGGTGACCCCCGGCAAGGGGGTCCGTAATGTTACAGTCCCCGCTGCTGCTCCGCTGCCGCTGAAGCTCGGGGCCCGACTCCGGGAAAGGCCGCAGAAAGACTCTGGGTTCTTAGTTTAGTTTATGGATACAGCGCAGAAACGGGCCCTTTGGCCGACCATGTCCGCACCGACCGACCAGCGATCCCCGCACACTGTCGCTGTCCCACACGCTATAGAAACAATTGTCATGTATACAAAGCCAATTTGTAACCTGCAAACCTGTACGCCTTTGGAGTGTGGGGGGAAACCGGAGAATCTGGAGAAAACCCACGCAGGTCACGGGGAGAACGTGCAAACTCTGTACAGACAGGCACGCGGGTCAGGATTGAACCTGGGTTTCTGGCGCTGTGAGGCAGCGACTCTATCGCTGTGCCGCCCTTGTACAGAGGTACAAAGACAATAATAAACCCAAAGCAACGAGCACTCCAAAGGCGTACTGGTTTGTAGGTTAATTGGCTTGTTATAAATGTAAAATTGTCCCTAGTGTGTGGGATAGTGTTAATGTGCGGGGATCGCTAGTCGGTGCTGACCCGGTGGGCCGAAGGGCCTGTTTCATAGAAACATAAACAATAGGTGCAGGAGTAGGCCATTCGGCCCTTCGAGCCTGCACCGCCATTCAATACGATCATGGCTGATCATCCAACTCAGTATCCCGTACATTCCGTACATCCCGTTTCCGCGCTGTATCTCAAAACTAATTCATTCATTTCATCATCGTTGAAAACATCATTAGCGACGCAGTGGCGCTGGTTTCCGACGGGAACGGTGACGGACGCACCACACATCTCTGTCCTCCAGTTCCTGCGGACTTCCGCCGCTGGAAGTATAGGATGTTGGTGTGTGTGTGTGTGCTTTATCATCATTCCTTACAATGCCATGTGCAACAGTGATCGCAACTTCTACTGAAGTGTGGATGGCCATTGGCTCGCTAGAAGCTCATCCCCGCCCTTTGCCAGGTCGTGTTTCTGGTCCTGCTGGGGGTCCACAGCCCCCTCCTCACCTGGCAAACCAGGTAGGAGAGACGGTTTAGTCGCCGACTATCCGACCATGGAGCAGGTAGCATGGGATTACATGGTACCCGTGGTTGGGGGGGGATCTTCCCCCTGACCTGACCTAAACTAAATCAAAACGTGTTAACACGACACGAGATGAGGGCCTCATCTAATGAAGCTTTAGTCTAATGTGTTGGAAGGAGCTGCAGATGCTGATTTGAAGAAGGGTCTCAACACGAAATGCCACCCATTCCTTCTCTCCAGAGATGCTGCCTGTCCCCGCTGAGTTCTCAGGCCCCCCCTTCGGACGTGGCTGACCATGGGTGTCTCCAGGGTTGGAGGATGCCTGTGCGTGACTTTGTTTAACGTGGGGAGACTGGTGCACAGACAGCCACCCCACGGTCCGTGACAGATCTGGGTCAGGATCCAGTGGCACGGAGTCCAAGACGACCGGAGACCCTTTTCTGCCGCAGCCTTCATCCGCCTTCCCAGCCGTTGTGACGCTCCACTAAGGTCAGCCATCGTCCTCCGCCTGTTCCACCGTCGAGGTCTTGGTTGGATTGCTCTTTGTCAGGGACCTCCCCCTCGACCTTACCGCCATGGGTGGCCCTACCAGGAGCATCGCTCCAGACGGCATCGCTCCCAGGATCTCAGCACCACACAAGCTTCTCCACCACCACGACAAGGTGACAATCCACGGAGAAGTTCCTCCAGCATTTTGTGTCTTTCTTCAGTGTAAACCAGCACCTACAGTTCCTTCCACTAAACAAAACAAAAGTAGCCGAACCAAATTCCTGCACAATAGACAATAGGTGCAGGAGGAGGCCATTCGGCCCTTCGAGCCAGCACCGCCATTCAATGTGATCATGGCTGATCATCCCCAATCAGTACCCCGTTCCTGCCTTCTCCCCATATCCCCTGACTCCGCTATCTTTAAGAGCCCTATCTAGCTCTCTCTTGAAAAGCATCCAGAGAACCGGCCTCCACCGCCCTCTGAGGCAGAGAATTCCACAGACTCACCACTCTCTGTGAGAAAAAGTGTTTCCTCGTCTCCATTCTAAATGGCTTACTCCTTATTCTTAAACTGTGTGGCCCCTGGTTCTGGACTCCCCCAACATCGGGAACATGTTTCCTGCCTCTAGCGTGTCCAAACCCTTAACAGTCTTATATGTTTCAATGAGATCTCCTCTCATCCTTCTGAACTCCAGAGTGTACAAGCCCAGCTGCTCCATTCTCTCAGCATATGACAGTCCCGCCATCCCAGGAATTAACTTTGTGAACCTACGCTGCACTCCCTCAATAGCAAGAATGTCCTTCCTCAAATTAGGGGACCAAAACTGCACACAATACTCCAGGTGTGGTCTCGCTAGGGCCCTGTACAACTGCAGAAGGACCTCTTTGCTCCTATATTCAATTCCTCTTGTTATAAACATAGAAATTAGGTGCAGGAGTAGGCCATTCGGCCCTTCGAGCCTGCACCGCCATTCAATATGATCATGGCTGATCATCCAACTCAGTATCCCGTACCTGCCTTCTCTCCATACCCTCTGATCCCCTTAGCCACAAGGGCCACATCTAACTCCCTCTTAAATATAGCCAATGAACTGGACCAACATGTCAACATGTAAAGGCCAACATGCCATTCGCTTTCTTTACTGCCTGCTGTACCTGCATGCTTACTTTCATAGACTGATGTACAAGGACCCCCCAGATCCCGTTGTACTTCCCCTTTTCCAAACTGTGCATGAAAGCGTTTGCCACTTCCGCAAAATTACGGCAGCTTCGCTGGGATCGTGGTGCATCGACAGAACTGCCTGAGGACCTGAGGAATATGGTGCAGTGCAAGATTAAGTGCCGGCTTGTTGCTGAGACATCAGTTGCACAGCCAGATGCACTGTCTGCAGTTTCTGCGAGCGGTGTTGGGCGTGCGGTGATTAATTCATGCTCGGAAGCACAGTGCCAAGTAGTAATGTTCACACTACAGTGCCGGCCAGTTTGGCCAGGAACCTTCCTTAGAGCAATCTCCTTCTGCTGGTAACAGAGAGCAAGTCTGAAGACGGACATAAAAAATGCTGGAGTAACTCAGTGGGGACAAGCAGCATCTCTGGAGAGAAGGAACGGAGAGGCCATCTTTCAGGTCCAGACCCTTCTTTAGGCTGAGAGTCCGGGGAGAGGGAGACACAGAGATAAGCAAGGGTAAGGTGTGAAAACAAGACATCTCAAAGGAGACATATCATTGACAGATATTATCTTCCATATCTCTGTGTTTCCCTCTCCCCTGACTCTCAGTCTAAAGAAGGGTCTCGACTTGAAACGCCACCCATTCCTTCTCTCCAGAGATGCTGCCTGTCCCGCTGAGTTACTCCAGCGTTTAGAGTCTATCTTCATTCAGTGTAACACAGCATCTGCAGTTCCTTCCGACGCATTTTTCCTGGGCTTGCCTTTCACAATCCTCAAGTTCTTAGCAATCAATGATTTAGACATAGAGTGATACAGCGTGGAAACGGGCCCATTGGCCCAACTTGCCCACACCGACCAACATGCCCTACCTACACTTAGAGTTGCCAACTGTCCCGTATTAGCCGGGACATCCCGTATTTTGGGCTAAATTGGTTTGTCCCGTATTTGACCGCTACTACTCGGGTCAAGGGGACTGTCGGGTGGGAGCGCCGCGTCCGGCCCCGCCTCACCCTTCCCGACGTAGTGCAGCCCATGGAGTGCAGCAGCAGCAGCGCCTCGCCCGTGGCCCCGTCGGTCGGTCGGCAGCCCGGCCAGCTGTCCGACCTTCGGACCTTCGCTTACCGCCGACACCACCATCACCCCTCCTTCTCGTGGCCGATCATCGGTTCATGAGTTGGACGGGGCGCCGGACTTTGCGCGCGATGTCACGCGGACCCCGGACCAAAACTCCTCAGCTGGCCCGCCGGCTGGGCTTTGTGTGCAGTCCAGCACCCGGGGCCAATTAATCATTCACCCAGCCACGGCCCAGTCGGTCAACGAATTGCCGTCGGGAATTTGTCCCGTATATTGTCCCTTATTCGGGAGCGAGACGGTTGGTGACCCTAGCCACACTGGCCCCACCTACCTGCATTTGGTCCATATCAGAGGGATACTCCACAGAAGTTCTAGTCCATAGAACTCTGCGTTTGTTTTATTTAAACTATTTTAACTTTTGATTTTAAACTATTGCACCTGACGTGGTTCGGGCAGGTTCAGGGGGACATGGTCCAAAAGCAGGCACATTACCCCAGCTATGATGAGTCACCTTGGTCGGCATGGACTAGTTGGGTCGAAGGGCCTGTTTCTGTGCTGTGTGACTGTATGAGTCTGACGCTATCCATGTACCTGTCCAAATATCTCCAGTTACGTTTAGTTTATTGTCACGTGTACCAGGGTACAGTGAAAAGCGTTTGTTGCGTGCTAACCAGTCAGCAGAAAGACAAGACATGATTACAATCGAGCCATTTACAGTGCACTGATACATGATAAGGGAATAACGTTTAGTGCAAGGTAAAGCCAGCAAAGTCCAGTCAAGCAGTTTTCAATGCTGTTATAGTCCTAGCCTCAACTACCTCCTCCAGCAGCTCGTTCCATACACCCACCACCCTCTGAGTGGAAGAAGTCTCCTCTCGGATTCCTATCAAATCTTTTTCCTCTCATCTTTAACCTGTACCCTCTAGTTCACATTACCCTTACCCTGGGGGAAAAGTAGCTGCATTCACCTGGTAGAGCTGCTGCCTCACAGCGCCAGAGACCCCGGTTCAATCCTGACCCCGGGTGCTGTCTGTGTGGAGTTTGCACGTTCTCCCTGTGACATAGAAACATAGAAATTAGGTGCAGGAGTAGGCCATTCGGCCCTTCGAGCCTGCACCGCCATTCAATATGATCATGGCTGATCATCCAACTCGGTATCCCGTACCTGCCTTCTATCCATACCCCTGATCCCTTTAGCCACAAGGGCCACATCTAACTCCCTCTTAAATATAGCCAATGAACTGGCCTCAACTACCCTCTGTGGCAGAGAGTTGCAGAGACCCTCCACTCTCTGTGTGAAAAAAGTCCTTCTCATCTCGGTTCTAAAGGATTTCCCCCTTATCCTTAAGCTGTGACCCCTTGTCCTGGACCTCCCCAACATCGGGGACAATCTTCCTGCATCTAGCCTGTGGGTTACAGTGACCACGTGGGTTTTGCAACGTCATAAGGTCATCAGTAATAGGAGCAGAATTAGGCCATTCGGCCCATCAAATCAACTCCGCCATTCAATCATGGCCGATCTATCGTTCCCACCTAACCCCATTCTCCTGCCTTCTCCCCATAACCCCTGACACCTGTACTAATCAAGAATCAATCTAACTCTGCCTTAAAAATATCCACTGACTTGGCCTCCGCAGCTGTCTGTGGCAAAGAATCCCACAGATTCACCACCCTCTGACTAAAGAAATTCCTCCTCACCTCCTTCCTAAAGGGTGCTCTGGTGTCCTCCAGCTTCCCAAAAGACGTGTGGGTTAATTGGCCCTCTGGGAATTGCCCCTGGAGTGCGGGGAGCGGATGAGAAAGTGGGATAAGGGAGAATTTGTGTGAGCGGGTGATGGATAGTCGTTGTGGGCTGAAGACAGACACAAAAAGCTGGAGTAACTCAGCGGGTCGGGCAGCGGCTCTGGAGAGAAGGAATGGGTGACGTTTCGGCTCGGGATCGCTCTTCACGCTGAGGGTCCCCGTTTCAATGCTGCAACTTGCGCGCCCAGGAGCGGAAAAGGCTACAAAAAGTAGTAAACACTGCCCAGTCCATCATCGGCTCTGACCTCCCTACCATCGAGTGGATCTATCGCAGTCGCTGCCTCAAAAAAGACTGGCAGCATCATCAAGGACCCACACCACCCTGGCCACTCACTCATCTCCCCGCTACCTTCAGGTAGAAGGTACAGGAGCCTGAAATCTGCAACATCCAGGTTCAGGAATAGCTGCTTCCCCACAGCCATCAGGCTATTAAACTCAACTCAAACAAAACTCTGATCATTAATAGCCCATGCACTTTATATGCTTATTTATGTGTGTGTGTGTGTGTATATATACTGTGGTATATGGACACACTGATCTGTTCTGTATTCATGCCAACTATATTCTGTTGTGTTGAAGCAAAGCAAGAATTTCATTGTCCTATCTGGGACACATGACATTAAACTCTCTTGAATCTTGAATTTGAGTCTATTTGCTGCGTGATTTTATACACCTTGGGCTTATGGCGTGTGGCTAATAATTCACTGGAAATAAACTGACTTCCCAGCAGGTTAATCCCT